>PVLC010000401.1:169509-221333 GCA_004027655.1 Graphiurus murinus
AGGAGGAGGAGGAGGAGGAGGAGGAGGAGGAGAGGAAGAATGGCTCTAGCCTCATTGCAGATAACTTAGATTGAAGGAGCTATAGAGAGTCCTGTGATGAGCTGTCAGTAGAAGAGAAAAGGAGGAGGAAGAGGAGGAGGAACTCTAGAAAAGCAAGCCAAAGTACAAAGCACCTTCAGAATGGCTTACCTATAGTTCCTGCAGGGCACGGCTGCTTGGCTATTTGTCCTTGGCGGGTTTTAAACCACATGATTTCTCGGGCTTCCACAGCCTCACAGCTTTCTTCAAGAGCTGGGATCTGGGAGGCTGGTGATGGAATGTGGGTGGTGATGTCATCAAGCACCTCTACAGCTGGAGATGGGGTGCTGGTACTCCGGTTTCTTCTTCCTGACACTGATGGGGTGGTGCTCCTTCCTGGGCTCCAAGTCGTGGTCCGAAGAGTGGTACTGGTGGTCGTGCTTCCCATGCCAAGAGGTCCTGTGGTAGAGATTCCTGAAATAAAATTGGAAACGAAATGCCTACATTGCTTGTTCACAGTAGGACCTCAAGGTATCTCAACACTTTAGAAACTATTTTTATTTGACAATTCAAAGAGTTCAAATACCTTAGAAATCCTAGACTTCTTTTTCATTTTAAACATGGCAAAAAATAAGCCAAAATACCAAGGTAGCCCTAACCTTACCCTAATATATATATATATATATATATATATATATATATATATATATATGCACACACACACATACATATACATATATATGTATATATAACATATAAACATATATATTCCATATAAACATATATGTATTCCATATAAACATATATTCAATATAAATATATATTCCATATACATATGGAATTTCCTAACAATTAAGGCAATGCTCACTGCAGAGAATTCTCTTTGGGAAAAAATATATTTGTATTCTTATCATGGCATTGCAAGACTACACCAGTCCCGCACATACATACACTGAATTCCTAGCTGTAAGGTTCAAAACTACGCCTGACTTCAGTTACTGGCAATACACTGTAGGGGCACTGGCTCTAGCCTTTATTCAAGATAATTCAGGTTGAAGGAGTTGTAGGAGTCCTGTGATGAGCCTCCAGCTGTTAGTCATTCAGTGTCTACTTAAAGGAAGTTAGCTACACATATGTTAAAGGACTTAACTCTCTGCGGCCCCAGAGGAGGTCCCAAATTCATCTCAGTGTGTTCAGTAAATATAAAACACCAAACTCCAAAATAGAGAGATATGGCAGGGCGAGAAGGTATTGAATGGTTACTAAACATTTAATTACTGAAATTGTAACATTTCTTGAAATGATGCTATTCATTGCAGTCTTGCTTTCCTCTCCTCTTTCTCCCTCCATTCTCAAAGTTCCTCCTCTTTCTCTTATGTTCTCTTCTATGTGAATGGTAGTGTTCATAATTATATTTACTCAAAGTTCATTCGAGAAGGCAGAGTATCATTTCCCCCCTCTTTCTCCACATATACTATATATCCTAAAATTGCCAAGCCTTGTTGATTCTGTCTCCCTTATGAAATCCATCTATTTTCTTTTTCTCTCTCAATCACCACTATCCACATTTAGCACACTGTCATCAGTGGCTGAACACAGCAGCCTAGTAACTTTAGTACTTTTTTTTTTTTGCTGGTGCTGAAAGCAACATCAGAGCAAAATGTCAATACTCTTATTTCAGTTTTTATTTTTATAAAGTAAAAGCTCAGGATTCATTAAATAAAATTACCTACTCTAAGCATTTAATACAATTCAAGCAGAAAATAAATTTAACAAATATTAAGTGAAATAGATGTCTATCATTATAAAGAATAAAAATATGACTCAATATACATTATTTGCATATAAAAACAGTGAATGACTTGGAAACATTACGTATAAGTATAGATATTTAATAATCTGAAAATTAAATATTTGACACCATCAAATATTATCTTCAAAAAATGCATGTCAATAGTAACATTGTTGGAATCTAAGAACATTTCGTACAAATTTTTCCAGGTGATGGAGAAATTTCTTTTTATATTATACTACTTGGGAGAGCAGTAAGTAAGGAAATAGTTAAAATCTAACTCCAAGTGTTTTCTCTGACTCCTTTAATTTAAATAATGCCAGTTCTCATTTGTACTTTTGAAGGGAGCATTTTGAGTAACTTAATTTTCTGACAGGGACTATAATCTTTTCATTGATAATGAGCTATAGTTTCTGTTTCAAACAAAGCATGGTTCATTCTTCTTTGTCTATTTTAGTTTGATCATGTAAAAATGGAGATTCATGGCAGTTACCTGTTATTATCTAAATAATCTCATGCTCAAATTAACTTGTTCAGGAAAGTCCTTGAGTTAGAGTGGAGTTAGAGTAGAAAATACTTTTAAAATAGAAACTGCTTTTCAATTGTCTTCTTTTTCTTCTCAAGAATTTTGTAGGTACTGAACAATGCTTTCAAGATAAATGCACCTTTCTTCTACTAGATTTTTAATTTGCTGATAACAGGCAGGAGAAAAGGCTTATGCAGCAGTCATTTTTTGCTATGATAAAACCACCCAGTTGCACATGTGGTAAGAAGTTTTCCAGCCTATTGTTTCACTTGCACAAATCACACACAAGAAGCAATGACACATTGCCAAAAGATTTTTGCTTGCTGTGACTCCAGATGTACCAATTTTGAATAATTTGTCTTTTGGCATAGATTTAATATATGAATCATTGTGCTCTATTTAAATGATCCAGATTTCAGATTTTTGAAGTCAACAGGATCACACTGAAATGTATTTAACAACAGCAACATGTAGTGAAAATGAATGGTTTTTATTTGTTCCTAAAATTATCTTATTCAAACCATTTCCTATATTTTTTCCAGAAATCTTCTTAAGGTATAAATAAAAATATATTACCCTCCTAATTAGAATCATTAAGTGGTTTCTGCCTACCCTCAGAAGAAAAGCAGAATTTTTTGTCTTCATGCCCAGAGCCCTTCCTGAGTTTATCGCTACAGCTCATTTATAATACTTCCTCATCTTTTCACTCTACCCTTCAAGTTATATGAAATTGTCAGTAGTTCCTCAACTGAGTATTTCCTGACTCAGGGCCTTTATGCATGCTGCAAAGGGCTCCTGTTCTATCTTCCCCAAGCTAACTCTTATTTATTCTTTGGGATATAGCTTAGATGCCATCTCCATCAAAGACCCTTTCTAAATTTACTAAGTCTGGGTCATATACTAGTGTATTTTGTTAAGATTATTTCATTTAAGTTTTTGTCTAAGACAGATAAACATCAGCAATAGGTGAGAGAAACAGTAGATGGGCTGGAGAAGTAGGTCAGAGGTGGAGCACCTGCCACACATGTGTAAGAGCCTGGGTTCAATTCCCAGGATCACAGTTATAAAAGGAGGCAGTAGAGGGTATAGTAGCACAAAAGAAGGCAAAGGATAAATGGAAGGAAATAGAAAATGGCATAGCTAAGAGTCCCTAGAGTGAGTAGACCAGAAAAATCTATCTTATAAATGCATCTTACACTATCACTAAGAAAACACTAGACAACTCAAAGAAAAAATAATCAGGGAAAATATAAAACCACCTTTCCCCAAAATGACACTGTCTCAGGACAATCATATTAAGGTATCTATGTTCTTAGGAAGCAGCAACATTGATAAGAGATTTTTTTTAATTTTATTTTTTATGAAATGCATTTGAATCAGTTTAATACAGACATATTAATGTTAAGGATCAATATATAATGTATTTCCTTGGAACTGTGCCATAGAGAGATTTCTACAAGCAGGGTCAGACCATTTTGTATGACTTTAAGGAGAATAAAAGTCAGTTTTAAAAGCTGTCCCTGATTTCCCATTCCCTCCCTTCCATTTACTGCTCCGAGGATTCCCAAGGGCTCTGCTCAATGCCAGCTTTTGGCAAATAAGTGCTAGTGATCTACATGCTGTCACCAGTGGCCAAGAAAGAACTTGTCTTATTGCTAGATACTGAGAAAAAAAGATCTAGATTCACTGAGGAGTCACTGATTGGCAATGTTCCAGCCCATATCATATGCTATAAGAATTTGTCTTTATCTTCCAGCAAGAGAGAGGTGATATGACACTTTTTCAGTGTACAGAATGTTATTGAATCTTACCTGAAGATGTAGCTAGGTTCATAAAATTATGTGATATTAAAAGCGTTATATTTTCCTGTATCAAGGGAAGGCTATAGTCTAAAAGAATATAAGTTTGAGTGAATACTTATATATAATATTTCATCAAAGTTGTGTTTTCTTTATTACTTTGACATTGTTCCTGTGCTCATTGTGCTTACAGAAATTAGTGTTTCCATAAAATTGATAAACAAATCTCCATATTTAAATTTCCCCTCACTAACTTACAAAAAAAAAAAAAAAAAAAAAAGCCAGGCTCAGTGGTACATGCCTATAATCCTAGCACTTGGGAGATTGTGACAAGAGAATCACAGATTCAAGGCAAACAGTAACTTTGTGAGCTTGTGTCTCAAAATAAGAAATACAAAGGGCAGGGGGGTAAGCTCTGTGATAGAACCACCCCCCTGAGTTTAACACCCAGCACTACAAAAACAAAACAAAATACAGTAAAGCAAATAAAAACACTTAATTCTCCTATCCCTTGACAATTATTGTTCATAGCTATTTGATTTTTATGATTTTATTTATTTTGTTTGTTTTTATTTTTAATATTTTTGGTACTAGGAATTAAACTCAGAGGTGCTCTTCCACTGAGCTGCATTCCCCAGGTCTCCTTTATATTTTCATTATTTTATTTTACTAAAGATTCTAAGTTGTCTAAGGTGGCCTAGAACTCTAGAACTTGTGATCCTCCTGCCTGAGCCTCCCCAGTAGATGGGATTTTAAGAGTGTGCCACCTAATTTATTTTGTTTCAATTTTTTTCTTTCAGTATTTCTTAAAAAAAACAAATATTAAGTGTTATATATTATAATTTGTAGGATATCCTAATAGAAAACATAGAAAATAACCAACAATTGTATAGTGCTTCACATTTTACAATATTTTTTCTTATATCTATTATTTTATTTAATTTGGACCAACAAATTTATAGAGTATTACTATGAATTCTCAGTTTTAAAATGAGAAAACATAGGCTTAACTAATAAGTGAATCATAATCACACAAATAGCAAGTAAACTTGTATCCTATGTTTTATTTTCCATGTTTTTAATACTTTGCTATTAAACTAACATTGTGAGTCACTTTATGCATTCCATAATTACAGTCTTCCATAATCTTTTAAGAAGAGGCTGAAGGAAATAAGAAGTAATGCATTACTATTCTTGATTAGGAGACATATTTATTATTTGGGATAAGCATCTTTAAAAGACGAAATAAATAAGACAAAATATAAAACTATGCAACCTCAACATGAACTTTGCAGCAGAAGCCCACTCAATCTCATAGTGCGTGTTATCTCAGGGCAAGCTTTACTGCTCAGGGATTCACCTTCATTTTCCCCTTTCTACCCTACAATATATACCTTGTTCAATGGTTTTCTCATTACAAATCTTTCTTTTGTGTTAACTTCATTCCAACAGGCAAGATTTTGGCAGACTACAGAAGCATTTCCTTCTCCCCACCCTCCAAGTATTCATTTGAGTCCAAAGTCAACTACTGGAGAAAGCTTCCCAAGGGTCTGATAGAGGAAACAAGAAAACTAAAACCATCACAATGCTCCATGGGGCTTTTGGCTACTTGTGCAGCACTCTGGGTAGAAAGAGAAAATTCTTCCTGACCCCTAAGGATAGCAGCTGGTGGCAACCAATTTGATTATTCCTAGTTTTTAAAAAAGAAACATTAATATTACCCATCATAAAATTGTCCAATTCTTTTCAGAATCCATTTATGATACTTGACCCATGGTCTCTTGAGATAGTGACATTCCACAGACTCTCAACCATGTAGAGGCATATTTGTTTTTGTAATTTGATCCATTTATATTTTCTGATTCTCTCCTAGGATATTATTCTTATTGTAAATAGAAAGGAATATCTATTTTAATAAAAATAAAATTGCAATGATCCTTTTATGAAAGATAATAAGCTAAAGTATAAAAATTTGGGGACACCTTATTGAAATTATCTGCTATGTATTTAGACTCTACCATGTCATAACTGTGATGAATCTTTTATAAATATGTTCTAATTTATGCTCCCAACAACCTTGAGAAATATACTCATTTCCTTATAGTGATGAAAGAAGTCATATTAAGCAATTCCCTCAAGTTTACATAGCTGGCAAGTGGTAGGACTTGGAGGTCTATCAAAATCTCTCCTTTTCCACTGTGGCAATACTATTGTTGAACATTAGAGAGAACTTATACATATGTATACATAAGTAAAGTTCAATGGATTTAGAAATTAATTCATCCCAAACACTGCTCACATATACTTTTATAGGTATTTCTATGGCCTAGACGCACTGAGAATGAATTGGGTACACATTATGAGCCAAGAAATATTCTGAGCACTTTAAAGACCTTATCTACTTAACTGAAAACAAATCTGTGGAAAGATACACTTAATAATTCTTACTCTATAGATGGTGAAACTGCTGCATAAAAATATGTGATCATTTTCTAAAAGCTAAAAGTTCATAAAAAGAATAGAGGAACAACACAAGGATTGTTATAGAGACCCCACTTTTAACCATACTATCTCAGAATATTGAGAACTTGAAAGAAGCATCCTGATCATTGCTGCTGAGAGTAGAGAAAGTAGTTGTTATAGAGCTAATTTATTTTTATTAATGGCATTTCTAATTCTTCTAAGTAAAGATTCAGGACTACTGCACAAGGAAAATATATGAATTCCAGAAAACTTAATAGCAGTGTTCAGTAGACAAATAGGCAATAAACAATCAGCAAACAATTGTGTGAATAATAGCTGACATTTCTTGCACATGTCTTATATGCCAGGTCATGTTCCAATGCTCGACATTCATGACTGAAACAGAGAAGTTAAGTAAATGCTCCAATCTTACACCATTCACAAGTGGTAAAGCCAGGTTTTTAATATGACTAGTTTGACTACAAAGTTCATATGTATCTATACTTTCTGATGAACTAGTAAGATTTGAAATATTTTTAAGTGCCAAAGTATGGCCTATGTTATATGCCTATAAATGAGCTCGACTCTGAGAATTACAAGGTTAATTCATCCTATCGATATTTTTTAACCAACTACCATGTGCTAGGTATTGGAATGGGAAGAAAATGTTGAGTATAATTGCCTTGCTCCTTGACCTCATAAAGCCTTTCCTAAAAAGCATTATAGAAAAAGCTACTGAAGATGATAGAAAAGAGAAAATAGTAAAAGTAAAATATACACTATATTTATTCATTAATAGATATATTCTTTCAATTGTTAGGCAAAGCCCAACTTATGAGTTGCTGAGAGATAAAATCTTGAGAATCTTAAAATTAAAAAAAAAATATTGTAGTAGTAACAGAAAAGTCACCTTAGAAAATAATGAGACAAACACTCCATCATGTAAAAGATATTGACCTTGGACAAATTATAATACCTCTCTGCTTTAGATTTTGTTCATGTCTTAAGTGGATATAATAATATAGGTGCTACTGGAGAAAAAAATGACAATATTTATTTAAAGTACTTGGTAAAATATGTGGCAGAGAATAACAGCTTAACCAATGTCGTTTACTGTTAGTAATGATATTTATTTATTCCTTAGTTTCAATCAAGCATTATTTATTTTTATTATGTGCTAAATAATATTCTAAATTCTTGGGATATAGAACAGTAAATAAAAAAATTATTTCCTGTTTATATTAGTAGGAAAAAGAGACCATACATAGGAGACAAGAAGACAGGCGAGGTAGCACAGGTCTGTAATCCTAGTACTTGGGGAGCTGAGACAGGAAGATCACAGGTTGGAGATCAGCACAAGGTTACTTTAGCAAGACTGTTTCAAAATTAAAAAATGGCTGGAATGTAGCTCAGAGGTAGAATGCCCCTAGATGCCATCCCCAGGAAAAATAAATAAATTAGAAAAAAAAAAGAAAGAAACACACACACACACACACACACACACACACACACACACACAAAATAGGAGACAAGAAATGTACAGCATATTAGATAACAATAAATGCTAAGGAACCAGGTGTGGTGGTTTATGACTGTAATCCCAATACATGGAAGGCTGAGACAAGAGGATTGCAGGTTTGAGGCCAGCCTCAGCAACTTAGTGAGAGCTTGTTTCAAAATAAAAAAATAGGGCTGGGGATATATATCAAAGGTAGAACAGCCCTAGGTACAACCCCTAGTGCCACAAAAAGAAAGAAAAAAAGTGCTAAGTATAAGACAAGGGAAAGATAGAAGAAAGTGATAGGAAGTATAGCGGGAGGGAATTAACATTTTTAATAGGGTAACAGTGATGGCCTCCCAATTGAGGGGACACCAAAGATCTCATGGAAGAGGTAGAGTGAGGTATATGAATGATCAAAGGGCTTTCCAGGCAGAGGGAACAGCATCAGCAAAGGCATAGACATACTGTAGTGGCCAATGTGGGTGTGGCAGAGTAGATGAAAAAAAGCAATATGTAATGACATCAGAGGCAATGGGGGCTGCAGAACGGAACTCCATAGGTCACGACATTCACTTTGGGTGGTGTGGAAAGCCACTAGAAGGTGTTCAGCCAAGGAGTGGTGTGATCCGACTTTCATTTAATAGGACCACTTGAGTTGTGTTGAAGTGTGACTGAATAGAAGAGTAGGAAGAACAAGTGTCTGTGATGATGGCAATGAAAATGATTAGAATATATAGACTGACCATCCATCTATCCATCCATCCATCCATCCATCCACAGAAGATCCCATCCGTCCATCCATAGAAGAGCATGGAGGCCTAGCCAGCCGTGGTAGATTTTGAGCATGGATACCATGATCTTCACTGTACATAGGAGATTTTTGATAATTGGTTGATCTGATGTTGGTTCTTTGTTTAAATGAAATAAGGCCTAGCTATTCTTATACAAATTCTTCTATAGCTTTATTTTAACTATTACTTGTTTAAAATTGAAACAACTGAAATAAATAGTTTGACTCCATCAGTATAAAAATGTTCCCAAGTATTAATACGGTGATGTTGGTTTTCCCATTAATGGAAACTTTCTAAATGTTTTAATTAATTGGAACGTAGAAAAATTTTGGTGGTGACAGGAACATGAAAATAAACAAATAAACTGGGGGATTTAGTTAAAGTGAGTTTTAGTTTGCTGATTTCTCCACGAACTGTAAAACATTACAAGAGCATAAGTATTTGGATTGGTATAGATTTAGAATTAGTTCTTACTTCCAACCTCAATTTTATTTCCTTAGTTTTCACACCATTGTTATCTGGTTACTGGAGTTATTGCCTAATATTTGCAGTGGCATATGTTTCACTATTGTGAATTATAGTTTACCTGAAAAGAAAAAGGGATACCTGTTTTGTATGGTTTACTTATGAGATATACGAAGTTAAAATAAATTCAAGAAAATAAAATTGTCCTCCATGTTTGGAAATGAAAAACTCAAAATAAATAATGACAAAGAGTCCATAATTTAAACTTCAGGGTTTTTTTTTAAGAATTCAATTTTAGTAACTTTGATAGATTACAGATGCTTGGAGAACATATATCTCCTTGTCTTCGTTACATATGGACCAGTTTCTAAGAAATTGGTAAAATGTAAGGCTCTATTTCAGAGTAGCTATGATTCTTGGTTATTTGTTTTATTGTTTATGTTTAGAGTCTAGAAAGAAAGAGGGTATTATATTACTTTTCAAGTACTTCAAACCCTTAAAAAAAAAAACCTTCAGCTTTGATTTTTCATCAAGTAAATATAAGGATGAAACAAATAGATGAGAAGACAGGTTGAATGAAATGGAGTCTCTTTCCTCAAGGAGTTTATATGCCAGGCAAGCTAATTTTATTATGGGCTGCAAAGTCAAAGCTTCATCCTTCCATGTGCCTATCTAATGATGAGAATCACTGAATCTCTCTAACACTGGTGAGCTCACCAAACATTTCATATTTTAAAGTTATTTAAACAATAAAATAGAAAGAAAACTATATAAATGCATGAGTGTGTGGTACTGGGGATTGAACCCAGGGGTTTAATTACACCCCCACTCCCAACCCTTATAATTAATTGTTGTTGTTATTTTGAAACAGGGTCTCACTAGGTTACTGCGAATGTCACTACTTGTTGAGGCTATCCTCGAACCTGAGCTCCACCTGTCTTAGCCTCCCAAGTACTGGGATCATAGACGTGTGTCATTATGCCTGGCTTAAATTACTCTTAAAGTTAATAAAATCACTAGCATATTGCAATTCCTTCTAAAGTATTTATTAATCAATGTACAGAGTATACATTTTGCATACTTAAGTTTCAACTATGCAATTGCTTCTGAGTGCAAGGAAATTTGACATTCCTCTTTGTTTCTCATGCAAATAGATTGTGGCATACAGTAAGTACTCAATAAATGCATGATGAGTATAGTACATACTCAATACATGCATGATGGGTATGGATAAATATATATGCATTTTTTCGAAAAGCATTTTGAGAAGATCTATATATACTACTTTGTCTTAATTACATTTTTTTTGTTTGTTTGGTTGGTTGGTTTTGATACTGAGAATTGAACCCAGGGGCATTCTACCTCTGAGCTACATCCTTTTTTCTGCTCAGCTTCAATTACACTATAATTTTAACAAAGTTGGATTAAAAAAATGATCACCCACTCTAGACTAAGTTTTATTACAAGATGTATAAGTTTTAAAATTTTAACTTCCAAAATTGTAATCACCATAATGCTAGTATCAGAAACTTTAGACCTAGAAGCTCAAGAAACTTTAAGTACTTACATAACTATTTAAATATTTAAATTAGGCATTGTGGTGCATGCCTATAATCCCAGTACTTCCGGAGTCTGAGACAGGAGACTCACAGGTTCAAGCCAACCTAAGCAAAGGCCCTCAGCAACTTAGCAAGACTCTGTATCAAAATAAAAAATAAAAAGGGTTATGGGTGTATAGCTTGGTGATAGATTGTTCCTGGGTTGAATCCTCAGTAGCAAAAAAAAAAAAAAAAAACATTAATATATTAAGTATTTATAAAAATATTTATGTTAAGTATTTATATAAATATTTATATAAATATTTCCTTCTATGATAAGAGACAGAACTGGAATGACCTATTTGGAACTAATGACTACCTATTGAGTAATAAGGCCAAAGTATTTTCTAATGTAGATTTAGGAACATATTTCTGGAAGTTCATCTATAATACTACTGTTTTCAACCCATCCTAAGGTGGTGAACTTCGTAGTTTCTTCTCATTTACTCATGTACTATTTATTTTCTTTCTATTATCACAGCAATCATAGCAGCCCATCAACTTTCACTTATATAGAGTAATAAAACCCTACCCCTTTTGCTTTCTCTTGAATATTTTCTTCTTAAAGAAGATGGAGTCTTCCACTACACAAATAGTAACAAATGGGTAAAGGGAATAGATTCCTTAGGAAAATCTGCATACAGTGGCAATAAGAATTCTTACATCTGTTTCAGTAATTCTGGCACACAACAAACATTTAGTAATAATAATATTTTTATAATTTAATTCAGAGTATCCTAATATACTTTGAATAGTTTCAGGAGAGTTGTAGTAATTAAACTTAAGGAGGTGAACTATCTCTATTAATATAATAAGAACAGGAGATAGGCCAGTCTAAAGAAAAATTACAAAGTTTTTTCATGTCTGTCTTTGAAGGCCCCAAATGTACTTCATCACCCATTTTAGCTAGATCAGCTGTGGAAAAGATATGTGACTGTTATTTGTACTGCAATATGAATTTTTTCCCCAAGAAAGAATAATGTAGGCCTGCAACACTCAACAGTGGAGCTCAATGGTACAGCATGTGTTTAGTTTGTGCAAGGCCCTCAGTTTGATTGTCAGCACCAGGAAGGAAGGAAGGAAGGAAGGAAGGAAGGAAGGAAGGAAGGAAGGAAGGAAGGAAGGAAGGAAGGAAGGAAGGGAGGAAAGGAAAGAAAGGAAGAGATCTTTCTTTGAAATCACTTGTCCATGACATTTCAAGATTTCAGATGATAATATGTTTGGGCATAAAAGACATACTAATCTGTTTTAAAAGACAGTGTTTAGTTTTGAAAGTAAAAGTAGAGAAAAGAGGGACATTCTAAATTGATATTGAAATATATAAAATGAAATAGATTAACTTATTGTGGAGTAAAAAATGTAGACAGCCCACCTAACTAAGAAGTCAACAATTGATCATGAAAACCTACCAACAGCTTAATCTCCTGATCGCCCAATAATGACCTTCACATGGGGTAGTGTCAAAAAATGTGTATAAGACTCTCTGCTAACCAAGTCTTAGCCCAAAGCACCATAAAGGCAGAGACTGTTGCTGTTGTGCTTCACAGCAAATCCCCAATGTCTTACACAGCATATGACCCAGAGGAAGCACTCAGTTACCAGCTGTTAGATAAATATACTTTAATGTCAACTACTTTAGCTCCAATATATTAACACTGACATTTACAAATGTCATAATTGATATACCTAGAGATTATCACCTTACTTCTTCACCATTGTTCCTATTCTAACCTAATCCTGTTCTATTTAACAAAAAGCTTTTTTTATTTTGAAGTATTATGAGTTATACAAAGTTACAAAAATAGTACAAGAGTCCTTTAACACAGCTTCTTTCACTGGTGAAACTTTTATAGCAATAATATAGTATCAAAGGCAGGGAGCAGACATTGGTACACAATTAGTAATTGGACTATAAATGTCATTTAGTTCTTACCTGTTATTAGCTCATTTATGCCTCCCTTCCCTCCTATGTTGAAATTCTAATTTCAAGTACCTCAGAATGTGACTGTATTTGGAGACTAGGGCATTTTAGAAAGGTTAGATAGCATGAAGTCATAAGAGTGGTCCCCCATCCAAAATAACTCTTGTCCTTATAAAAAGAATAGATTAGGAGCTGACACTGTAGTTTATTTAGTGGTAGAGTACTTGCCTAACATGTGTGAGGCCCTGAGGCCCTGGGTTCAATATCTAGTACTGAGGGAAAAGAAGGAGGAGGAGGAGGAAGAGGAGAAGTAGATTAGGGCACAGACTAAGGAATGACCATGTGAGGGTCAAAGTAAGAAGATGGTCATCTTCAGGCTAAGAAGGGAGGCCTCAGAAGATATCAAGCCGATAGATCTCAATATTGGACTTTTGGTCTCTAGAACTTCAAGAAAATAAATACCTGTTTTGTTAGCCAACCCTCTCCTATATTTTGTTATGGTGGCCTTAGGAAACAAATACAACACCATCAACACCATTTTTAAAAACCTACAATTGTGTTTTGTTGTGTGTGTGTAGTTCCCTGCAACGTTATCTTACATATAGATTTATGTGACCACATTCAAGACACTGAACTGTTCCATCAGTAACAAAGAATCACCCTGTGCTACTTACTGTTTAGTATTCCTGCCCACTCACTTCCATCCTTATTTCCAGGCAACCACTAATCTATTCTTCATCTCCAACGTTTCATCATCTCGAGGATGTTATTTAAATGGAATCATACAGCATGAAACCTTTCAGAGATTGACTATTTTCTTCTAAGCATAATGGTCTTGAGGTCCACTCACGTTATTACATGTGTCAATAGTTAAATGATCTCTTTACATCACCGCATGAATAACTGCAATCTATCTTTCACCTGGCAGCCACAGTGATCTTTGAAAAGTACAAATACGATGCCATCTCTCTTTAAAATCTCCCAACTGATCATATCAATTCAAAATCCTTAAACATGGCTTAAAAAGCCCTCTAGTCTACACCTTGCCAACCTCTCCAGCCTCCACCTGAACCTCCTCACTTTCCCTCTCTCCTTTCTTTTTTTTTTTTTTTTTTTTTGCGGTACTGGAGATTGAACTCAGGGGCATTCTACCTCCGAGCTATACCCCCAGCCCTATTTTTTATTCTTTATTTTGAAACCAAGTCTCACTAAGTTGCAGAGTGCCTCACTAGGTAGCTGAGGCTGGCCGCGAACCCGGATCCTCTGGTCTCAGCCTCCCGAATGCTGGAATTACAAGCGTGCGCCACCACGCCCGGCTTCCCTCTCTCCTTTCTACCCATTCTGGATTTATTTCCTGAATTCCCAAAATGTCCCTTCTCATCCTCCATGATGTGATTTTTCAATCTTAATTCTTCTTCTCTCCCAGGCCCCCTCCCCTTAGCCAAATCACAAAACCATTGAATATCTGTGATTTTTAGTGATTATAAGCCAAAAATGGAAGAAAAAATGGATGAAATTTTCATTTTGAATCACTCATATTTAAACTCAATACATAGTCATTTTTAGGCTATTTATTCAGGAAAAAAACTTTAGGATTTCATTCTTACTTGATCATATTTTGCATCACCAGCCAGGCAGAAGCTGGGTGAAAGAAAAGAACAAGATCTGTAAAAGTGCCATTTCCCATACTTCCTAGATATGAAACTTTAAGTAGATCCTTAAATTGGGCTAAGTGCTGTTAGCTTTTAAAAAATGGGTAAGTAAGCCGGGCGTGGTGGTGCATGCTTGTAATCCCAGCATTTGGGAGGCTAAGACCAGAGGATCCGGGTTCGCAGCCAGCCTCAGCTACTTAGTGAGGCATTCCACAACTTAGTGAGACCCTGTTTCAAGATAAAGAATAAGAAATAGGGCTGGGGGTCTAGCTCAGAGGTAGAATGGCACCAGGATCCATCCCAGTACCGCAAAAAAAAAAAAAAAATATATATATACATATATATAAAATACATATATAAAATACATATATATATATATGCTTAAATACATTGACAGTATGTACAAATGTGAGAACACCAATGCCAATCTCAATTCCCTATATGGGGAGGGGGTGAGAGTGGGGAGGAGGCCGGGGGGGAAAGTACTGTGTGCATGTATGTCTCTCTCAGTATGAAATACATTATGATGTGAGACTATAGTGCATCAATAAATACATAAAAATATGTAAGCAGACTTATGTTAGTGCAATCTTGAGCATAAAGCATAGTCCCTGGTGTATAACAGACATTTAATAAATATTTTGTATACTGTGAGTATTCACATAGAGATACAAATTGTGCAAACATACACACCATTTATTGAAAGGGAAAGCTGGGCATGGTGGCACATACTTGTAATCCCAGAATTTGGGAGGCTGAGACCGGAGGATCTGGGTTCATGGCCAGCCTTAGTTACCTAGTGAGGCATTCTGCAACTTAGTGAGACCCTGTTTCAAAATAAAGAATAAAAAATAGGATTGGGGGTGTAGCTTGGACATAGAATAGAATGCCCCTGAGTTCAATCCCCAGTACTGCAAAAAAAAAAAAGAATACAACTTATGTAAAACAAAGTCTGATATCTGATATCTATGAAAAGTGTAAAGCACACTTGCGATCTGATATAATACAATATTACCAGTCACATGAAAGTAGGAAACACCACAGGATATGTTTTATAGTGCACATCTAACTGATGAAACGGTATCTGAAAAGAAATGCAGTTATTTATATTTTATTTCATTTTTTAATTTTTTTTTTGTGGTACTGGGGGTTGAACTCAGGGGCATTCTACCTCCGAGCTATGCCCCCAGCCCTATTTTTTATTCTTTATTTTGAAACCGAGTCTCACTAAGTTTCGGAGTGCCTCACTAGGTAGCTGAGGCTGGCCACGAACCCGAACCCTAATCCTCTGGTCTCAGCCTCCCGAATGCTGGGATTACAAGCGTGCGCCACCACGCCCGGCTTCTGCAGTTACTTAGATTTTAAAACAACACAAATGAATAAAAGATTCAATCTAACCATAGAGCTTTTATCCAGCAATATTTGTACCATCTTGCTTAACAACAAATCTCTCTAGTATTATCTTTATAGTGTCACCCTCTCACCTTTTAAGTTAGTTTTCAACACTGTATAGAAATTAAACTGGCTTGATTATAGGCAAAGGAAACAGATTTCAATATGAAAGAAGGAACAGTCAGTATATATTTAAAGTTTTAAAGTAAAAGAAAACAAAGATCTCCAATAAAGCTCTAGTAAGCAAGAGGTATTATAACAAGTCAATTTTACTGTATTATAAATTCACTACCTATTTTTATATTATGTAACTTTAAATGCCTTCAGTTAATAGTTATTCCACCTATTATACTTTTACAATTATAAAAATATATATTTGTAAGGCTGGGGATTAAACTCGGCGGCTTGTGTATGCTAGGCAAGCACTGTACCAGTGAACTATATCCCCAACCCCACAATTATATATTCTAAATGCAGAAGAATCTCCATCTGTCATTAGCAATGAAGAAGAACTCAAATGGACTTTCCATTATCCAATCATCTAACTCCCAAATAATATGAAAATTCATTAATATAAAGAAAGAAATTGAAACAGAAACAATAGGCAAACAAACAGACACAAAGTACCAGTCTACAGAAAAAAGGGCACAAATAAAGCTAGGTGATTGTGATGTTGACTATGAAAGAGCACTCTGATATCCCTGCTAATATTCTATGCAAAAAGTAGCGGTGATAGTCACTATGTGGCAGTGATCTCTGGTCTCCCTTTCTCTTACTTACTCTATTAACTTTTGATGAACAGCATCATTCTTTAAATGCAAATGAAAAAGTAGAAGAGAAGACAACTCCCATAGAGGAGAGACTCTGAGGGGGCTCCCATGATCCCCATCTATTGGGGTCCTCACCTTTGTATAATTTCCTCCTCTTGAGTGTGGATGAGACTTGTCTTTGCTTATACTTTACAGAATATGGCTAAAGTGGTGGGGTGTATATGATTATGTGCACATGATTATAATACGTGAAATTGTAACATCTGTCTTACAGGAAGCTTTTCTTTGTAGCTCTGAAGGAGCAAGCTAATAGAACCAGCAGTGGGACAAGTGAACTACCAGCCAATAACTGAAGCTCTCATTTTGACAGTCTGCAAGCAACTGGATGCTGCCAACAATATTAACTTGAAAAAAAATTTCCATGAGAACTTAGCCCAGGGTGCATTATTATCAGAGCATTGTAGAGGGCCCAGCTAAGCTGTGCCTGGGTAACTGACTACATAATCTGAGATAAGTGTACATCACTTTTTAAGTTTGTGGTAGTCCTTTGATAAAGCGGTAAATAAAATTAGCACTAACTCTTCTCATGGTAGTAAAAATTTGAGAATCAGAATTTAAAATTTGTAGCAGGGTGCAGTGGCACACACCTATAATCCCAGTACTTGGGAGGCAGAGACAAGTTTGAGGCCAGTCTCAGCAATTTAAAGAGGCCTTCAACAAACTAGTGAGACCCTGTTTCAAAGTAAGAAGCTAAAAAGGACTGGGGGTGTAGAACCAAAAAGAAGAAGGAGAAGCCGGGCGTGGTGGCGCACGCTTGTAATCCCAGCATTTGGGAGGCTGAGACCTGAGGATCCGGGTTCGCGGCCAGGCTCAGCTACTTAGTGAGGCACTCTGCAACTTAGTGAGACCCGGTTTCAAAATAAAGAATAAAAAATAGGGCTGGGGGTAAAGCTCAGAGGTAGAATGCCCCTGAGTTAAATCCCCAGTAACGCAAAAAAAAAAAAAAAAGGAGGAGGAGAAGGAGAAGGAAAAGAAGGAGAAGAATTTAAAATTTAGGATATGACTCTCCTCCATGTCTTTATTTAGAGTAGGAATTCTCAACTTTAATACGAATTGATATTGATATTAACATCCCTACACCCTACCCACTATATGTAAGTAGCACTCACCAACCCTAACTACCTCTAGAAATCACCAAATGTCCTTTGGGACATTTCATTCTTTAGATGCAAATGCTTAAAAAAACATTGATTTAAAGGACTTTTTTGTTTGCCTCTATTTTGTATTTGTTCAATGAGAGGGCTACTGCATGCTGAAAATGGTGTTAGGATCTTTTAAATATATGATAATCAAAACATGAAATGGCTGGATGGTTGCTTTTCAATTTGTGAAATGGCTCAAAGGCTGTAAATAAAAGGAAATTGGATAGGTTCTGAAAACACAGATTATGTTTTTGGGGGGTTTTTTGGTTGTTGTTTTTTAGCGTCTTACGATTTAGTGCTTCCACTAATCACACATTAATATTTAAAATTGGTTTCATTTGGCTGTTTTACTTAAGAAGAACATGCATAACAACGTATCAGCAAACTAATGAAAAGCAGAAAACATAAAGCATCCCAGTTGCATGGCTGAGTCAGGTTGGGGTGGGAGGGAGTTGGAGAGAGAAAGAGAAATGTGGCGGCTTCATGCTTTCTGATTTCAGAGATTACACCGAATAGAGTTCTGTGAGCCTCCTGTTTACTACATTATATCTGCCTTCCACAGTCATTCAAAGGCCTCTAGTGTCCAGTTGCTTCCTAAGTGAGATATCTGAGAATGAGACTTCTTGCTTCATTGCCACTCCATTCGATGATGGCAAATTATTAGCTTTCACATATGCATAGCTTATAGATGTGTTCTCAAGTTAAACATTTAAGGAAGAAATCAGGGAAAGCAAACAAACCTGCTCTCTGAAGCAAGTTTACATTTTCCTTTCCCATTTATTATATAGTTGGATTCACATCATTAACATGCAAATCATACTGCACTACAGTGCATTTTAAACAAAGGACTGAAAGCAGGGCTTGTAATTTCTTTATTGGTAGATAAACAGATTTTTCCCTAAGAGAGCAAAATAAACTTTTGGTGCTTTATGTTCATTTTTTTTGTTTTTTGCCTAAGTAATTTCAAAAATTTTTTTTTAAATTACTACTTTTCTTACCTTGCCTGTGAACACTGCTATTATCCTGATTTTGCTGTGAAATTTTAAATGATAAATTGGATAAAAACACTTTTTTTTCTATAAAACAAATTATTTTATCTTGTATGAATTTCTACTATCACATTGAGATTGGAAACTGATTTGAGACTGAGTAAAAATAAGTGATTTAAACCAAGAGAGGAGTGGTCAAAAAAAGTAATAAACAAATATAATCCAATACTACGAATTACATATTCTTAGTGTTGTCAGCACTTCTAAGTACTTAGTAATATAAACAATTATTGAAAGGATAAGAAAATGAAAAACAACTTCAGAGATCCTTTCTGGAATGAAGGAAGGAAGGGAGGGAGGGAGTCTACTTGCAAGTTGCAACACAACTAACACTGATCCTCATAGTCTGTTCACCTCCATTCTTTCATTCCCTATCTGTCTCCATATCAAACCATCGACAAGGCTTCTTCCTTCATCTACAGACTTATTTATGATCAGGACCCCCTGGCTACCCTTTTATCCAGCCATTAAGAACTATTTGTAGTGTCCAAACAAATCCGTTTGAGACCTGGGTGCATCTTTCACTTTCATGTGATACTTTTCATTCATTAAGCATATATTTGCTGAATATCTACTGTGTTCCAGGCATTTCCTAGCGGCTAGAAAGACTGAAACAAATCAAATAGGTAAGGCTGGGATATAACTCAGTGGTAAAGCACTTGCCTTGTGTGCACAATGCCCTGGGTTCAATCCCCAGTATTAAAAAAAAAAAAAAAGAAAAAAAAATAGGCAAAAATTCCTCCCTTCACTTGGAAGTAAGTAATAAATAAATAAAATATGTTAGATAGTGAGAACTACAAAAAATAATATCTTAAAGTTTAGATTGATCAAGACAGGCCTATATTCTAAGACAATGGAGCAGTGAACCAGACAGAAGTAGGGAAGACCATTCCAGGCAAATGGAATAGCTAAAGAGAGGAATGTGTGTCTATCTCCTTCTTTCCTTAGCTTCTTAAAAGTAACTCTACTGAAATATAATCCACACACCAATTAATTCATCTTTATTAATTATTAATATTTTATTTATGAATATACATTTTAAAATAATTCATCTATTGATGAGCATTTAGATGGTTTCTACTTTGTGTCTATTACACATAATTATCCTGTGTACATGTATGTATACTTTTTTAATGGGGGTATATGCTATCATTTCTATCATATAATTGTTTATATTACTAAGTACTTAGAAGTGCTGACAACACTAAGAATATGTAATTCGTAGTATTGGATTATATTTGTTTATTACTTTTTTGACCACGCCTCTCTTGGTTTAAATCACTTATTTTTACTCAGTATCTACTGGAATTACTCAGTTATCTAGTGGCTCAGTTATCTAGTATTTAAGGGACTGCAAGAATGTTTTTCAAATCAACTACACCATTTTACAATCCTACTAACAGTGAATAGGATTCCAATTTCTCCATATCTTTGTTAACACTTCATGTATATTTTCATTATACCTTATCTGGTGACTACAAAGTAGAATCCTATGATAATTTTGATTTTCATTTCCCTGATAGCTAATGTTAACATTTTTATATGTGTTTATTAATTTTTTAGGTCTTCTATGGAGAAAGAAGACATATAAAAATTAATAAACATATAAAAATGTGTTTTCACTTCTACTTCAGGGTCCCTTAAGTACAGTTGCTTCTCATTTTTATCAAGTCCAGTGTGTCTTATTTTTCTGTTGTTGTTTGTGCTTTTGGTATCATATCTAAGGAACCATTGCCTAATCCAAGGTCATAAGATTTATTTCTATCTTTCTTCTAAAAGTTTTGAATCTTATATTAAGGTTTTTGATCCATTTTGAGCACATTTTTTAGTGCACAGTATTTGGTATAGATCCATATCCATTCACTGATGTGTGGATATCCAGTTGTCTCAACATTGCTTGTTGAACAGATTACCACTCTTTTCCCTTTGATTCATCTTGTCCTGAATGTCTTGTGTCTGCTATACTCATCATCTACAAAAGTATAGTTCCATTCACACTCTCAACAATTATAGAAGTGTGTTTTTTAAAATCTTAAATCAATGCAGAGAGTTTCCCAAGAATAGGAACTATGTTATTTTTCTCTTTGATTTTTAAAAGGCACCTGGTAAATGTATGGGATGTTAAAGAATGACCTTTCAAAAGGATCTTGGATAACTGTAATTCTCTGATGACTAGCTATAGCAATGGAAGGTCATTAATTGAATTGAAAGCAGGGTCTGGCAGAGTGCACGATCTAAGGAAACCAAAGGTAGGAAAGGCTACAAAATTAGGTTGAGGTGATATTTTCCAGTACTTTGAAATGCCTTGCTAAGGACTTTGTCTACTACATTAGATATTAAAGCTTCTTTTAAGTTTTACAAGTATAGATCAGAGTTCTGTTTTAAGAACATACTTTGGCTGAAGAATATAGAAGAGGAGAAAAAAAAAAAAAAAAAGAAAGAATGAAGACCAACTCACAGTTATAATCAATCGTAGACTTAAGCGACTATAGAGTAGTAATAGCTCTGGTAATGGAAAAGGCAGTGCATAAAATGCACTATAAAATGCATTCCTATTCTTAATTTGTTATAAATACAGAACTGTCAAACAAGACATTGGAAATTCATAATTGTGAGTCACAAAAAGTCTGGGTTAGATATGTAGATCTGGTAATTATCTCCTCAAAGATACTAGTGATGGATGTGAGAAAGATGATGCTAATGATGACAGAAAGAGGAAAGAAGAGAGTTAGAGACATCCAGGTTTTTAAAAGAGTCAAAACTACAAGATTCCCTGAAACCTGGAGGGGAAGAAATGGTTGAAAAAAATTGAGGAGAGCTACGGAGTCTTGTTGAAATTCTTAATAACTAAATTAGTATCATATTTCTAGGATACTTAAAAATCAAAATATATTTTATGTATTAGCAAACAAAATACACTCATATATCTATATTCCTGAAAAAGTATATAATTTGATTTTAATAGTTTCTTATGCATACCAAAAACATAAGCCAAATTGAACTTTTTTTAGAAATCTAGGAATAAAACAGGATATTATCATTTTAAGCAAAGAGAAATCGGGGCTATAAAGTAAATTGTAATGCACAGAGAATGGAAAAATAGCCCTGTCTCTTTATATTCCCACTTAAGGGAATATATCACAATGGAATATTACAAAGGAATTCCATATTTTCATATAAAGCAGTACATATCTCTACTAGATGAAAAGAATGCAAATGTGTAGGATTTGAGAATGGCTTAATTAGCCTGTTATTGTCCCTGAAAATGAAAATAAAGAAGGTACACAGGTATATTTAAGAGACATATCTAAGATATATACATATCGTATACATACCCACATACAAAATCTAGAAGAAAAAAGTGTGCAAGACCGAACAACATGTGTTTAATGATTAAAGTCATGTAAAAATGGACTAACAGGTATAGTGCAGAAATAGAGTATAAGTATTATTACATGATGAGAAATATAGTTTACATTTCTTGTTGAAATATATAAGTTTTCTAAGTAGCCAACAGGAAAAAATTCTCTGGCTTTTACTTTTCTATGTGGTTTGCTTTACATGCTTTAATTTTTGTATCAAACTCCTTACTTCACTGGAAAATAAATAAATGAGTGCATTTAGAGATATAACTTTATAGAAAATCTAATCAAGAATAATATTGCAGTGTCACATCAATATTGTAACTTATTTATATCATATATCATCATTTAGTACCCTACATATTGAATAAAAACTATTAAAAAATACAGTCTCAAGAATTGATTCTTCACATCAATAGGAATATTATGAAATATTAGTATGTAAAAGTAATTTTAAGGGTTCTCTGCTGCACCATCTTAGAAAATAATTTCAATTATACACCTTTTGGGGGATACAAGACATGTTTCCAAAAGTAATTTACTGTCATCAAAAACACACAACTGTAACATTTTGATTAAGTGACATTTCCCAGAAAGAAGAAAAGATATAAATTCACCTTTATCATGAAAGCAAAAATCCATTATTTCTTATCAACTACTCTAAATGCATTTGGTAAAACTATAAGATAAGGGCTATTCAAGAAACTTTAAAACAAATAATTACACTGTCTCTCACTGGTCTTTTGCTCACATTTTATCATAAACATCAGATAAATTTAGTAGCTTAATGTCTTACTTAAGTGACTCTCTACCTCATTAATAGACAAATCAAGTTGCATTTTATAGCTCCTAATTTAAAGAGTACACACACAATTTGATCAGCTCTACCAGATTTTCCCTAAAATCAATCTCACAGAAGTTCATTTGTTTGATAATTATTTTGGGAAAAATATTTACTGTATCATTTTTGAAGGCATTGCCAGTTACTATTAAAAATAGCCACTTAGAGGAATTGCAGAGAATCAAAATATATGGTCTGACTCCTAAGGTAGAGCTCTATTTAACCAGGTGAAACTTGATTTTGATTCATTTCTCCCTATCTTTTAAAATTCCTATTCCCACTTTACCTGCCTGACAATTTTCTCATAGATTTTATTTCTTCATCTCCTGTCTCCATTCCCATTACACATGGTCTTTCTCCTCTTTAACTTTTATTTTCCATTATTTAACTTACTTTTGAGTGCTCATGAGATTATACGATGGTTTTAGAGTACAAGATCTGGCATTTTGGCCTTTGAGGAAACAGGAAAAGCAGGCAATAGAAACTAGAGAAAAGTTTCCCTTACCGCTTCACTCATAAAGTGGATTATAAAACCTGGCTGGCCTTCACCTGAAAAATTAGCCAGAAGATGCTTATTTCATGAGTAGTCCTATCCTATACCCACAGGAAAGGAATGTTACACAGAGAGACCAAGAAGAATCTGAACAAACAGGCCTTGCTAAGTTCTCCTGTAGCTTGTTACCATGAGTTTCAGAACCCCTTTGGTCTAATCATGTTTCTCCATAACTATCCAATACTCCATCAGACTTAGCTTCAAATATATAGTTTCTACATTTTCTTTGGGTCCTCATTTCTGAAGGATCCCATGTCACTTAAGACGTATACTAAATAAATTTGTTTTTCTCTTGTTAATCTGTTTCTTATTAGAAGAATGTCAGTGATGAACATTGTGATGGGTGATAAATGTTTCTTCCCTACAACCTTTAAAAAAAAAGTACATGTTTTTCTGTTTCATTTCATCTACCCATTAATGAACAAATATACCCTCCCTTAGCATATTCATTTTAAAAATAGGTGATATCATAATCCTATTTATTTATTTATTTATTTATTATTGGTGGTGGTATTGGGGATTGAATTCATGGGCATTCTAACACTGAGATACACTCAGCCTTTTTTTTAATTTTGTATTTTGAAAGAGGGTCACACTAAGTTGCTGAGGCTGGCCTTAAACTTGTGACACTCCTCTCTCAGCCTCCTAAGTACTGAGATTACAGGTGCACATCAGTGCATTGCTTCCACTTTCCTTTCCATCTAAGACACAACAGGAAGGCCAAGTACCAGAACTTGCCATGATGCAATCAAAAGAAATCTGCATCCAAGTAAGTATAATCTTCTGCAGTCTATGATACCTTCACTGTGTTGAGAGTTGACTCTACAGAATGCTGCCAAATGCCATGAGCCTCAAAAGTATGGAAGGGTTTTTCTTTTTCCTTGTTTAGTTTTATTATTCAACAAGCACATGGGATGTAGATTAATGTGACACTACTTTTAATCCCTAAAACAGAATTACAACATGCATGAGAAAATAACCTTTTCTCACAGAGGGCTTGAGGGTATACTGGGGTGGGGGGTGTGTTTTAGTTAATGCCAGGAAATAAAAGGAGCCTCCAGTGAAAACACTGACTGCATGAAGAGTTCCCCATTCATGAGATTTCAGAAGGCTTATTGGAAAGCTTAGAGGCATTTTGAAATCTGTTTTCTAGCCTAGCAGTGGACTAGAAGAAGAGTATCAAATAGCTTAAGGCTAGTCCTAATAGCACCTGTGTTTCTCTTAACACAGAGAATACATGTGTTGAGGACAAGCTGACCAGCTTTACAGCAGAGAAATCTAAAGTTGTCAAAGACTGCAGATTATCCTAAGGAAGTTCACTATACTCCTGGAAGCTTGTGTAAAAGATGTGGCCATGAAGGACATATGCCAACATGTAGAGTATCACATGCCACAGACAAATCAATCTCTTAGTGAAGGACTGTGGCATGTCCTCTCTCCTCTCTTGCCCATTTGCCATACAATGAACACTAGAGATTGAGTTGATGCTTCCCGTTAAGCCTAATGAGAATAAATTCATAGGAGTTTAATATATTTGTCCTAGAGTCTAGGGACAAAGCAGAGAAAGTGAGACCAAGGTGCACAGGGAGCTAGCTACCATTCCACTCTGAAAGAGAAAGGAGGGCTGCATGTGTTTTCCAGGACCTGGGAGAGTGCTGGCCTGGAACCCAGAGCAACATTTTAGAGGTGATTGTGACATATGAAAAGATGTACAATTGGATCCCTAGGGGCCTGAAAAGGAAATGTAAATGTTCATCCAGCTGGAAGAACATGCATCATTCATTTCCAAAGAAAGCGCAGTTCCATATTCCTCAATAGGAGTATACAAAAATTCTGTAAGATTGTTTATGACAACATTTAGCTTTCAAGTATCTGTCCAAGACAGAGATTAATCTAAGAAGAAACTAAGGCTGGATTCCTTAAATGCTTATAACCTAAGACCTTCCCTGCTCCATCTGTCCTCTCCTCCCACTTCTTCCCATGCTTATTTAGGAGCCAGGCACAGTCCAGTAAATGAGTCAAGGGCAAGCATCAGCTGGGGAATTTGAGAGGAAACCCACTGAACAGCAAGATTGTCACCTACAACACTAAGGAAAGGGTGAATGTTTTCAAGAAATTTTACTTTAAGTGAAGTTCAGAAATCTAGAAATTTTACTGTCATATGAAACTATTTATTGAAATTCAAATATTGTAATATTTCAGAATGAAAATGAAAATAATGTTTATGGGGCAAGTGGGGCAGGTGGAGAGGTATAAGGACAGGCACAGCATGCAGTATGGCTAGACTAAAGTTGTCTTATGACTGGAATTCAGAGTCCTCCTAATTTAATGTGCTTGTTTATAATCTAGTTGGTTATTTTAGTGTAGTGGAACACTGAACCAAACCTCTCAGAGGTTCTCTGTTAGAAATCCTGTTTGGGCCGGGCGTGGTGGCGCACGCTTGTAATCCCAGCATTCGGGAGGCTGAGACCGGAGGATCCGGGTTCGAGGCTAGCCTCAGCTACCTAGTGAGGCACTCCGCAACTTAGTGAGACCCGGTTTCAAAATAAAGAATAAAAAATAGGGCTGGGGGCGTAGCTCAGAGGTAGAATGCCCATGAGTTCAATCCCCAGTACCGCAAAAAAAAAAAAAAAAAAAAAAAAAGAAATCCTGTTTGGATCACTCTCCCACAGGCATCAAATTGCTAAAAAGCTATTATAATATATTTCAAATATTTTTTAAATAGCTCTATATGTATGGAGGGGTATAATAGCAAACTGCTAACAGATACAGCTATTAATAGCCAAACATACCTTAAATAGGTTTTCCACAGTAAACCATAAAAAAGTTCATTTTGTTTATTCTTAAGACCAAAATTTTATTTCAAAATTGAAACCAGTCTTGTTCAGTAAGAAACAAGTGAAACATCTAGGAAACTACAAAATAACTACATAAATAAAAACTACATAAGTAACTCCTTATCTAGTTTATCCTGACTTAATAAAAATTGCTAGGTTCTGGATCATTATTTAAATATTTGAACTGCTTTGGGTCAAACTAACAAACATGTAGTAGTATATGTTCCCCAAATAAACAAAAGTTAAGGAAAACATTACATAGTAGGCTTCTGTTGTTTGTATTTGAGTCCCACAGTCTCACAATTTTACCAGTTTTCCAGAACTCTTCCTTGTATATGTCAGTGGGGCTATATACAGACAACTCTCTCAGCTCAGTAAATGTAACATGTTTTCCCTCTTGGTTCTTCACCAGATTCAAAATAATCTTGCTTAAAATTTCCATTATTTGCTCTAGTATCTGCTAGTGACCTTAGCTGCTTTATTTGTTGCTTCAGCAGTGTGAAATTATTCTAACCACAAATAAAGGAAATCTTAGATCAAAAGCCTGACCTTCTAAAGCTGGCATCACTATCGTATCTGCCAGCATCACTATCGTTTCTGCGTGTGATTTTGGCAGTAAGTGACTGTCAGAATAACATCTGAAAGCTTAGCTTTCTGGTGTGCTCATTTTAACTTAAGTAGCTGATTCTCTGGGGCTTTGAAATGCTCTAAGTCACATATAAAACAGGGAAGAGGCTGGGCTGTATGTTCCACATGCCAGTATTTATTGAAGTTCATGAAAGGCCTTTTGCACTGAGAAAACTAGCAAGTTCCTCTCCTTGTTCTGATCTGGAACATAAATTCAATGGGGAAATTGTTATTGACTTATAGAAGTTATATTTATAGAGCAATTTTCAATATTTTCTGTCAATTCACTGATAAATCATAACCAAGACAAGGCAATATCTAATTATTAAACTCTTTGAAAAGAAGACATAAGTGAATTATTTTTAGGTTTTAAAAGTAAAGATTTTTAGCCAGGTGTGCTGTAATCCCATACTTAGGAGGCTGAGACAGGAGGATCACAGATTCAAGGCCAGACTCAGCAACTTGGTGAGACTGTCAGCAATTTAGTGTCCCGGTTTCAAAAAAAAAAGACAGGGCTGGGAGTATAGCTCAAAGGTAGAAGGTCCCTGAGTTCAATCGCCAGTGCCAAAAAAGTAAAGACTTTTACTAAGTTATTGAATTTTCTAGGATAAATTTCATGGTATAGTCTGTTTCCATAGCACTATGATATACACTATCTTCCTCTTAAATATGTACAGATTATTTTCAAATTTGTTTTCTTAGGTTCCTGGGCTAGAACCCAAGGCCTCAAGTATGGTAGGCTCTACTACTGAGCTGCATTCCCAGTCATTTTTCAAGATTTTTATATATTCTCTCAATGTTTATCTGAGATTACTTTCTTTTTATTCTATTGCAAAGCTAGACATTCAGAGAATTCAATGCTGATCAAACTTTCACAGGGAGAATTTCAATATAGGATTTCATTATAAACACCTGTTGGAACATAATTACAATATCCTTTTAAAACATGGGTCTAAAACCAAACTAGGCAAAAATCAATGTTTATGAAGCGATACTTGTATGATTTGTCTCTTCAAACTGTGCCCTCATGCTGGCACTAAGCTCTTGTGTCTTTTGTTGCCAATAATAAATTATTGCCCTGCAGTTACAAAGTACCAAATTTCCTACTAGGACTAAATGGATACATTTGTAAACTTTCCTTAACTGTTTAAGATGAAACTTAAATGTTTAAGATGTAACTTAGTTCATGTGCATGTGTGCATATTCATGAATATTGCTATCAAAATAAACATCCACTTGTCCACACTTCTCTAAAAGGTGTTAAGTGTAATTATTGAGAATGAATGATGTCCAGTACATGTGCAGAAGGATTTTTCCCTGTTGATAATGTATTCAATGCTGATCAAACTTTCACAGGGAGAATTTCAATATAGGATTTCATTACAAACACCTGTTGGAACATAATTACATAATTACATATATATATTAGGGCATCCAGGGTATAATGCACATCAAGGAATACCAGAATGGAAAAGGACCATCCTGGTCATTGGTTCAAACGGTACCTCTCAGAGAGAAGCCACACCTTATTTCATCTGGTCTGCCAACCTGGTTTCTGAAATCCAAGTCCTGTGCTCTTCTATCTATACCACATTTGCTTCAATCTTTGATGATGTCCTAAATTTAATCACCAGCACACACATACACATACACACACACACACACACACACACACACACACACACACACACACACACACACACACACACAATTAAAAAGCAGTTCAGGCCAGGTGAAACACCATTCCAGGATCTATGATTTGGCTGATCTAGACTCTGGCTGGCCAGGTTTACAACTCTGCCTCACAGTCTCCTTCTGTGGTGTGGACTATATTTTGAGTGATAGTATCTTCATGCCAGTGCTTTTTTGAATACGATCTCATCATAGAGAAACCAACTTGTTCTGGTTTCTCTGTGACTTTTGTACTTTTAAAGCTGACAGACCCATGCCACAGTAATCCTCTAATCCTAGGGAAACCAGGAAGTTTGGTTATCCTATCTTGCCATTTCTCCATCAAAAAGGAAAGCCTAATTCCCCTCCCCTTAAATTCCAGCTGTCTTTAGTGACTACCTCATACCTGTAGGATGTTGCCCAAGGGATGCTGTGTGACTTGCAGAACTAAGTCAGAAATGCTGTGTAACTTTTATTGTTCACCAGGAATATTTGTTGTTCCAAGGCTTTAGTTTGGAACATTCCCTTTCAGAATGTAGAATATATATGGAGAAAAGTCAGTACATGGAAAAGCCACAGATAGGTGTGCCCGTTGTCAATTCCATTAGATCCGCCCTTCAAGTAATCAAGTTCCAGTCATTTATGTGAAGGAGCTTTCAGATGATTTTACCCCACTCACTCAAATCACCTCCAGTCTTCAAGTTTTCTCAGCTGAGCCCATAGAGATGGCAGAGCAAAAACCAACCAACCCCTCTATGCCCTGGACGAATTACTGACCCCAGATTTCATGAGCAGGCTAAAATGAGAGCTTGTGTTACTAAGTCTGGGTATCCCAGAATGGTGGTGCATGCCTGTAATCTCAGTACTTGGAAGGCTGAACAGGAGGATCACAGGTTCAAGGATAGCCTCCTTATTTAACAAGACCCACAGCAACTTAGTAAGACTGTGCTTCAAAACAAAAAATAAAGGTCTGGGGGTTAATCTTGGAGGTAGAATGCTCCTGGGTTCAATTCACAATACAAAAAAAATCACCAACTAAATCTGGGGTAATTATGCAACAACAGATAATTACTACGCTATACAATCCAAAAGGCAATACTTCTGTTTCTATTTTGAATTGGCGTTATGAAGACTGTTGCTTAGCTGTGTGGTTTCTCTGTTGAATTTAATCTTCCTACCCTTTGATTCTTTGATCTAATGCAACCCTATAATCTAGTCTTCCAGAATTCTTTTCTAGAGCTGGGCCTGGTGGTGCATGCTTGTAATCCCAGCATTTGGGAGGCTGAGACTGGAGGATCCGGGTTCGCGGCCAGCCTCAGCTACCTAATGTGGCACTCTGCAACTTAGTGAGACCCTGTTTCAAAATAAAGAATAATAAATAAGACTGGGGGTATAGCTCGGAGATAGAATGCCCCTGAGTTCAATCCCCAGTACCACAAAAAAAAATAAATAAATAAAAATAAAAAATTCTTTTCTAGACAACCACTTATCAACACTAACCATTTATCAGGAATTAGACCAAATAAATAACCTACATTATTTTATTTAATCTTCAAATCATCTTGTGAAACTATTGTCTCCATTTCCCAGATGTCCAAATTTGCATCTTAAAAATACTGGATTCTAAATTCACTGATTCTAAAAGTAGTTACTCCTCCGCCTCGCCCCCCACCACACACACACACTTATGGTCCTGGGGGAGTTTGAACCCAGGGAATTCTATCTCTGAGCTACATCCCTAGCCCTTTTTATTTTTATTTTGAAACAGAGACGCACTAAGTTGCTGAGACTGGCCTCATACCTGTGATCTCCTGTCTCAGCCTTTGAAATAATGGGATTACAAGGGTGTGTCACCACGCACAACTAAAGTCATTGCTTTTAACAGTCATGGTATATAATATCCCCTAAGTATCCTCAGGAACCCACCCACAGATACTATAGTATCTGCACATAACCTCCTGTACTTTATTTTTGTTTATTTTCTTTTATTAAATAAAATAATATTTTTGATACCAAGGATTGAACCTAGGGCATTCTACCTCTCAGCTACACATACCCAACCCTTTTTTTACTTTCTTTTATTTTCTTAATTTTGAAATAGGGTCTCATTAAGTTGCTGAGGCTAGCCTCAAACCTGCAATCCTCCTATCTCAGCCTCCCAAGTGCTGGAATTAATGGTCTGTGCCACTGTGGCCAGCTTCGTGTGTGTGTGTGTGTGTGTGTGTGTGTGTGTGTGTGTGTGTGTTTGTGTACTGGGGCTTGAACCCGAAGTATTCTATCACCAAACTACACCAGTCCTTTTTTACTCTTTATTTTGAAACAGGGTCTCATTAAGTTGTGAGAGCCTGACTACATTGCTGAGCCTGGCAGAGACCCTGTGATCTTGTTTCAGCCTCCTAAGTACTGGGATTACAAGTGTGCAACACCACACCTGGCTCCTATATACTTTACATAATTTCCAGATTACTTATAAGACCTAATACAATGTAAATGTGCTGTACTAAACTGGTTAGTGAATAACGACAACAAAAATGTTTGTATATATTCAATTCTATTCTCTCCTGTTCCCACTTTCCCTGGTCCTTCCTTGGTCATCCTGAAGAATTTTCTTAGAACTATGTTTTTAAAAAGAAAAGGACAAGCCGGGCGTGGTGGCGCACGCTTGTAATCCCAGCATTCGGGAGGCTGAGACCGGAGGATCCGGGTTTGCGGCCAGCCTCAGCTACCTAGTGAGGCACTCCGCAACTTAGTGAGACCCGGTTTCAAAATAAGGAATAAAAAATAGGGCTGGGGGTATAGCTCGGAGGTAGAATGCCCCGGAGTTCAACCCCCAGTACCACAAAAAAAAAAAAAAGAAAAGAAAAGAAAAAGAAAAAGAAAAGGACACACCTGTGTGGCCATACCTACTTTATTTTAAAATTATGTCTTCTAGCACAAAGAACACCTACTATACTAGGAGAGAAATTTTAGTATTTTATATGCAAAAACATTTTTTTTAGATTGCCCAAACATGATGGGTGATTTAACATAGCAAATTTGGCAGTGTGGCTCAGGAATGAAAGCAAACAAAGTTAGCATCCTGACTCCATCACTTTCTGTTGCTGGCTGTTACTTTACAGTTGCTGAGACTCAGTTTTCTTATTTGTTATAGAAGGATGATGATGATAGCTATGTTATAATATTATGCTGATCATTAAATGAGAAAGTATAAAATACCCAGAAGAGTAATTGCCACAGCACGGGCCCTCTCCTGGCAGCTGTTAATGACATGAAGGGGCTCTGAGAGCACTGAGCTGGAATGGGGCATTTTAGAGGCAACCCTTAACTGTAGCACTTGGGGAGCGGCCACAGATGGAGTAGAGTGGATGAGAAGATTTGTCTGATGCTGGTATTGGCATTGGCACACTCTATCGATGCCAGCATCATAAAAGTCTTCTACTCCTCCCAGATCCAGAGAGATAAAAGGATTATTGGCAGCTGCTGCTACCCTGTTCTCTACTTTTGGGCAAATTCATTCATTTTAAGACCAGCAATGCAAAGAATTCCACATTTCATTCCAACTTTGATAATTCCATTTTGGACAATGCTACTAAGTAAAGGACTTGTGTTTGCCTCCATATTCTTAAGAAAAAAAGATTTTAAAAGGAGTGGGAGGTTTGTTCCGTTCTTCACATTCATCGTCTTAAGCCAGATGCAATAAGAGGACAAAACAATCATGCACACACAAGTAACACAACTGTGTTCCTTAATTTTGAGCTACATGTTAGAAAGCACCTGTGGAGCTTTTAAGGATTCCTAACCAACCCGAATCTGCTAAATCAAAATAGAAATAGGATTTCTATTTTGAAAAATATCCATTACTACATAGTATAGTGTCATTTATTAATCTAAAGGCAGTTAAGACCATATTTCTTTAACTCGAGCAAGCATCAAAAAATATAATGCCACTTATTTTTTAAATGAATAATCAGGCACTGACTTTCTTCTTTTAAAATAAGCTTCACTGAAGATATAACTGCCTCTGTTTAGCAATTTCCTTTTTAGGAAGAATAATGACAGTTTAATACTATAGATGACAGAAATAGATCATTGTTGCAAATCCATAATCATCTTTATTTCTCAGCATTTAATCAGAACTAAGTTATAAATATGTTCTAATACTACTTTTAAATTTATTGACACTTGAATCTCTTTTCCTTCTTACAGAACTGCATAAAATTACTGTTATTTCTATTATTATTTTTGACAATTTGCAATTTGTTGTATTGGAGAAATCTAGAGTTTAATTCAGTAAAACTGATCTAATGATTAGGGTCTTATTAATGAATGTGTTTTTAACTAATCACTCTTCAACATCAGAAATTAGGAAAAACAAAACATGCCATACCATCAAGAGTACAAGAAAATTAAATTACCTGCTAATTGGCAGGTAATTATTATTATTATTTCAAATATTTTATTCTTATTACTTTGAAACTATTTCAAATATTCTATTTCATTTAGTCTCCTTTCTGTTTATCTAAATTAATGCACAAATTATACAAAATAGTCAAAACTTCAGATGTTTATTTTTTTTACTTATTGAACCCAAGGGCATTCTACCTCCAAGCTACATCTCCAGCCCTATTTGTTATTCTTTATTCTGAAACCGGGTCTCACTGAGTTGCGGAGGGCCTCACTATACTTAGTTAGTTAGTTAGTTAGTTAGGCCAAGGTTGGCCGCCAACCTGCGGTCCTCCTATCTCAGCCTCCCAAGTACTGGGATTACAAGCATGTGCCACCACACCCAGCAATGTTAAACATTTCTAAATAAGAATATTTAAAATTTTTGCTACCTAGACATACTTTTTATATTCCAACTCTCTTCTAGATGATACACTAAACACAAGACATACAGAGAACAATGAGATGAACCCAGAAGCACTCACATGTATTTTTTACAGTTAACATATATTCAAAATGATTTGAGGTTATTCATTACAATATAATATAGAATCATAATACAGAATTATTACAATATAGAATATAGAATCACAATATAGAATTTGTATTGACTCCTGTCCTTTAAGTTCTGGTTGTCTCCCAGCCATATCTTAGCCATAGTCTTCTCCATCATTCCAAAGGGGTGATTGCATTGCATTCACAGTCATCATTTTAGACATCTCTGTATGTGCTGCTAATAAAAAATATTCCTATCTACAGGCCAGATGTTTTTCTAAATTAAGGGTCAGGAAATTAAGGACCTTAGGCCAAATCAGACTCACCGGCTGGTTTTGTATAATACATGCATGTAGAATGTTTTTTTGCCATTTTGTAATAATTGGAACAATAAAATGAAAGAACATCTTACTTCATGGCATGTGAGAATTAGATAAATTCAAATTTCAGTGTTCACAAAGTTTTATTGGAACACATTTTATTCTTACTTACTTTGAAAATAATTTCAAATATTCTATTTCATTTAGTTTCCTTTCTGTTTATCTAAATTAATCCACAAATTATACAAAACAGTCAAAACTTCAGATGTTATTTTTTTTATTTATTGAACCCAGGGGCAATAAATAAAACGTATCATCTCTGGCTGCTTTTGAGGTACAGCCAAATACCTGAGTAGTGATGAAAAAGCATGGTTTCTAGTTTATTACATGAAAGTTGAATAATAATACATACTTTTTAATATGTAGATGCCTAATTTCCCAATTCTTAATATCCTATGTTACCATAGTACAGTTGTACACCATTAAAAAAACCTACTTTAATAAATTATTAACTGAGCTCCATTATTTCTTTGGATTTCATTAGTTTTCCCTATATCTCTTTTTATTCCAGCATCTCACCACATTTTGCTTAATAGTCTTATCTTATTAATTACTCTGACCTGTAACACTTTCTTACATTTACCTTGTTTTTAATGATATTGACAATTTTAAAGAGTGTTTGCTAGCTACTTTGTAGGATATCTCTAAATTTGTATTTCTCTTTGCCCTTTTCTCAGTTATACTGAAATTGTAGATTTTGGAAAGGACCACAAAAGTGGTGGTTTCTTTTTCTTTTGGAACTGGGATTGAACCCAGTGACATTCTCCCTCTGAGCTGTACACCAAACCTTTCAGTTTTTAAACAAGGTCTTGCTAAGTTGCTGAGACTGGCCTTTTCTCCAAAAGCTTATTTTTTTTTCTTTTGCTTGCCATACTTCATTTTTTTGGTAGCAAATGACAGTGCAGCCCACACTGAAGGGAAGAAATTAGATTCCAACTCTTTGAGAAGGGAGTATCTACACAAATTATTTGGAATTATTTTCTATAAAGACTTGTTTTATCTCCGTTTTTATCTGTTCTATTATTTATTTATATGAGTCTGGAATCATGGATATTTATTCTCTATTCTAGGTTATAATCCATTACTACATTATTTGTTTGTTGCCCAAATTGTTTCAGCTTTGGCCATGGGAGCCCTTTTGGTTGGCTGCTTTTGTCTTCCTTTGACATATTCTCATCATTTTCTTTTTTGAGCACTTCGTTTACTGTCTGGTGGTACAAGATTCTCTAAGTCTATTTTCTATATCTCCTGCCATAGCCCTAAATTCAGCCATTTTTCCAAGGAGCCTATTTTTTTTTATTGGAGAATCATATTAGAAACCAAGACTTGCATGCTGAATGCTTTCTTTTCTTTTTTATTGTGACTGCAATTTTGTAGGGAAGGTATTGTCCTGCAATCTCTCTGGATGCCCTCCTCCCCTTTATAATTTCATCACTCCTGCCAATGAGTATGAATAGAAGCACATTCACACACAAATGAATTTCTACCAATAAGGAGGCAATAAATTCCCAGAGCTCTGACTTATAAATATTCAAAGATGGAGAATATCATAGAAAATAAATTATGCTATGTCCATAAATGATAACAGTAAAGTTTCAACATCTATGTCTATCCCCAAAAGATGGATAGACTTTCAATGTCAAGTAAGAGATCTCTTAAGTACAGGGTAGAGAAAAGAGACTATAAATAAAAACATTTAGTTTACGAATCATTATAGCTCATACTTTCCAAATCTAGATCTCCATTCTTGAGCTTTACAATGAAACCTGTCCTTTGAAATTATGACTGGGAATCCTGGAAAGTAAGACTAAATCCCTAATACTAAGAACAGCATATAAATATCAACCTAAGGAATGCAAAAGATGAAACTGCCTTAGGTGGCTTGCAGGTAATAGCAGTAAGAGGGTGATGCACAGACATCCATTGCCTGCTTAGTGTCCCTGGAAAGGAATGATCTTCAACTTAATTTGAGTAATAATGATGCTTTTTAGATTGAAATTACTTTTTATGTTTCCAAGTATTTTCATGGCCATTATACTAAAGCTCTGCATCCCAGAGTGAAATTAAGTAGTAGAACAGAAAATAACTAGCAAACGATGGACAACAAACACTCTGAATGCTTACTGATGGTTTGGGAGAGGAAAATCTGAATGCTAACTCCCCTTAGACATCAAACTGTGGTCTACTAAAAAGAATAGCTGACTAGGTATGGTGGCACTCTCCTGCAATCTAAATGCTTGGGAGGCTGAGACAGGAGGATCTCAGGTTTGAGGACAGCATCAGCAACTTAGCAAGATTAAAAAATAAAATTCAAAATAGAAAATAAGAAGGGCTGGGAGTACAGCTCAGAGATAGAATGCCTCTGGATTCAATCCGTAGTATAATATATACATTGTACAATCCCCAGTACAAACATGCACACACACACACAAACACACACACACACACACACACACACACACACTTCACACTTTCTGGCACAGTTCCCTTGCAATTTCTCAAGAGAGAAGAGTATCTTTTGTTCTTCATCACTTTCATTTCCTTCAACCACAAATGTTTATGCTAAGGAGGTTAACTCAGGGTAGAACCCTTAATAGTTTTTGAATGGGGCCAGTTACCATAAAGACCAAAAAGAGGCTTAGAAGGTAGAAATTTATGGTTCCAATCCAACCTTCTGAGAGGGATAAAAAGGGACTGGAAGTTGGGTTATAAAATATCGTGATTTGGAGAGCTTTCTGGTTGGCAAGGTGTTCGAGAGGTGGGCACAAAATAGGCAGAGAAGCTCTGTATGCTCCCATGCCCCATGCCTCACCCTGTGTATCTTCTCTATTTGGCCCTTCCTAAGTTATATCTTTTATAATAAAACAGCAATAGGCCTATGTGGTGAGACACATCAGTAATCTCGGTACTTTGGCAGCTGAGACAGAAGGCTGACAGGGTCGAGGCCAACCTTAGCAACTTTAAGACCCTGTTTTGAAATTTAAAAATTAAAAAGGGGAGGGTGGGGCTCAGAGGTAGAATGCCCCTGGTTTCAATTCCCAGTACCAAATAAACAAACAAACAAAAAATAATAATAGTAAAAGAAGTAATTTTCTAAGTTCTGTGAGTCATTTTACCAAATTATTGAACTGAGGGGGGTGGGGGCATGGAAACCTCTATGTTTGTAGTCTGCTGGGCAGATGTGCAGGAAGCCTGGGCATCCTATACATGCTTGGAGTCTGAAGTGTGGGCAGGCTTGTGGGACTGAGCCCTTCACTTCTCCAGTCTGCACCAAGTCTAAGAGTTAGTGTCAGGATTAAATTGAGTAATGGTGCACCCAGCTGGATGAGGATTGTTTGATACCAAGAAAAACCCACACATTTAGTGTCACAAGCAGTGTTCAAAAACAGCACACACAAAAACAATATGGAGTATACCTTGAAGAAATGACAATACATATAAAAGACACAAATTTGGTATCTAAATAGTACTTAATTTCAAACTTCCTTCTCTTAGCATCTTCAATGCAGTTCTAGGAAAAACAAATAAATGGAAGCAAAAAAACAGAGATTGCTCATATTTTGACATTGTAGTTGAGAAATTCTTTTTTAAAGATACTATTGGACACTGAGGTTACATCATTCTAAGCATATTTATTTGACAAAGAAAATAGCAAACTGAGAAAGAAACATAAGGAATACATTTTTATAGAACTTGAAAAGAAAGCACTGTGTGGGCTACAGATTGCTGGCCAGTTAGAAAGGAAATGATGTGGCTATGATGCCACGAATTCCTAAATTTTAAATAGAACTTTAAATGCGTCATCCCTCCCAATTCATCAAAAATATGAACAGAGGAATTATATGACAAGTATAAAAACAGGGGAAAAGTCTAATTAAGAATCTCAAGAAAGACAGAAAGACACAGAGAACTACCTAACACACTGATTCCTAAATGCTAGTCTAGGAAGATGTACTGAATCAGTATAATTTTTATTAGAACTAATAACAATATCCTTTACTCTGAACTTATGACCTTTATTCTACATTGAGGAGGGGTCTAAAATATCCTTTCTTTTTATGAAACAATGTCAAAAGTAAAATTTAAATATATATATTTGTTTATATATATTTATGTGTATATATATATAATTAACATCTTGGTAAAAACAAAAAAATTTGGTATTAATAAAAAATAAATTATGTGCTCAGCATACATGAGGCCCTGAATTCAATCCTGGCACCAAGAAAACAAGCAAAAATAGTTTTCAAAATGATGCAAAGGAGGAAAGAAAAAGCTGGCAAATCTGGTGATGTTTTATTAGTACCAAAATGTCCCTTAGGGCATGTGATTTTAATTACCATGATGGGTAAGCTATGTTTAAGGATATTAACACATACAGTAACAAGAATTGTGGCTTAAAGCTGGGTTAAAAAAATCAGGCATCATTGAAAACTAATGATTTTATCCTATTTTTTGAGGTAGTTAGGTAAAAACAAGTAAATCTCATTAATTAATAATTTTAATATTAATAGCATTAAAGCTTAGTGTCATTCTCATCAGAAAAAATAATTTGTTATTTAATAGATATGAAACCTCATCTGTATATTTATATTGCATATATTAGTTTGATCTAGTTTATTGCTTTTTTTTTCAGCTTAACTTATCTTGTAGAATACTTTGGAATAATATACATTGTTAATAATTTTAAGCTGAGGACTTTCCATAAATGTATTAGTTAGCTTTGTAATTTGGGGTGAGTTGGCGAACTCTCTGGGCTTCAATTAGCTCTTCTATAAAATGGGCAGAAATAGTACCTTTTGCATAATGTTACAAGGGTATAATAACAGTAATAAGTGGCACCTGAGAGTTAAATAATATTAATTAATATTAGAAATAATAGCATCAGCAAAAATAGTAGTGTTAAGGTCAGAATCAGAGAAATAAATGGGTCATGATTATCAACATTTTCTAAAATGCTTGTTAACAATACAAAGTGTTTCATCCTCGTAAACCTAAAGACTCAGAATCCTGAGATGGGCTCTGGAATCTGCATCTCAGATAATTCTTAGACATACTAAAATGTAAAAACCACCAGGTAAGCCACTTACAGGTCATTAATAGATACTGGTTTACATGTTATCTATATTTATATTAAAAAAATATTAACTGCTTGACGTGATCAGTGAAAATTAGACTTAAATCTTGTGAGAGTAGAAAATATAGGCCTGTGCTATTATAGACCACAACACCAAGAAGGATGAGCTTCTGAAGAGTATACTCTATGGCACAAAAGTCTTTCTTCTCCAGCCAGTAGCTACTGATAACAAAAGAAGAGCTAAGTGCATTTTTGCTGTTGTTAAATGTATTTCTTAAAAAAGTAAGACATTGACAGATGTGGGGGGGCACACATTGGTAGACTGAGGCAGGAAGATCTCAAGTTTGAGGGCAACCTGGCTATTTAAGAAAACACTGACCAAAAAAATAAATAAATAAAAAGGCTGAAGATTAACTCAGTGGCAAAGCACTTGACTAATATGCTTCAGGCCATTGGTTCAATTCCCACTACCACAAAAAAGAAAAAGAAAAAAAAAAGATAAAGGAAGGAAGGAAGGTAGGTCTGTCCGCTGAGTGCAGTGGCGCACGACTGTAATGCTAGAACTTAGAAGGCTGAGACAGAAAGATAGCAGGTTCAAAGCAACATAGTGTGACCTTCAGCAATTTAGCAAGATCCTGTTTCAAAGTTAAAAAAATAATAATAATAAAATAGGGCTGGAGGTATAGATCAGAGGTAAAACACCCCTGGGTTCAATCTGGAGCACCAAGAAAGTAAGAGGAAAGAAAGGCAGGCTAAGTTCAGGATTCTATTATTTCTAATGTAATTCTGTACATTTGAGACATGATTCATAAGTATATTTTTCGTATTTAAGTTTATACATTCTAACTAAATGCACTAAGGAAACTAAATAAACAAATGGTGGTGGCATCCATATTCCAAAAACATTATTTATTTTACTAAATAGTTAAATGTACCAACGCAGTGTCAATGTTAACTAAGTGGAGTTTAGAGAAAATAAAATAAACTTTTACAAAGTATTTCTAACAAGTTAACAAAAACAATAATATAGCCATACTCAGTTTTGTTATTTTCCATCCTGGAAAACTCCCAACATGTAAACTTTGAGATCTAAATTTCAAATTGCTTTAGAAAAACTTAGACATGAACAACACATTTTTAGCTATGGTACTTTGGTCTCCATAAACACATACATAACTGTATAATCAATTCCGGACAAACCAAAAACTATGCCAATCTTTTTTTCTAGCTATGTGGCAAGTGCCTTTCAGGATTTAAGAAGTAAACCCACTGAATTCCTTATATTATGCCAGCAAGAGATAAACAGTATCACATGGAATTGGAGAGGTTTGTTCTACATATCTCAAAGAAAAAAAAATTTTTAAATATAATTTTGTAATACAAGTATAGAGTAGTATTCTTAACAAAATATCTACTACAGTTACTCCATAATTAATATCCTAAAATGACACTCAGAATCAAGAACTTAAATTTGTTATTAAGGTTATAAGTACTAATAAATGCTATTGAAGTGAATATATTCCTTTCTGAGGTATACACCTTTGCTCATTTAAGATACTACTCGAGATCTTCTCAATTTCTCTACCATTTAGGTAAATTACTATATTCAAAAAGAAACAGAGAAAAGACATGGATATTCAGGTATGTAATAAAAATAGTAGATGAAGTGGATAAAAATTACACCTGTTTTAAAACAATAGATATGAGGCATTTAATTCCAGTTTCAACTGCTGAATGATTAAAATGCCATTTGGTGTACTTTTTCATTTTTATTATTAGAAAATGTGCTCTTTTATTTCAATAAGGTAATGCCATTGGAAAAGTGATTCCATTTGGGGACTAAATTTTCAACAGCAATATTATCTTGATAGTGATTTATTACTTAATTCTACCTAAAGTTATTTTCTGCTCCCCCCCCCTTTTTTTTTGTTGATCCTCAGGTGATATTACCTAAATAGTCTATCGACAAAATTTTAGAGTTTTACTTTTAAATTTCCACTTAACTCTCATCCTTATATAACAAGGAAGATATTTAAAGGTGTTATAAAGAAGTAATAGCCGTGCCCAAATAGAGTTATCTATTTTAAGTTTAAATGTTGCAAAGAAAATGCTGTCTAGAAAGATCCCAGAGATTTGATGTCTTTATTCTGTCATTTTATCTGTCATTAGCAATGAAATTTTTCTGCATAGTTTTAAATTCTTTGGCTTAGGACAAAATTAGACGGAAGGTCTAAAATGGATCTGGACTATTCACTGAGTTATTCAAGTTAAATTCATCATTTCACCAAGAAGGGTAAGAGAAGAGAAAGTGTATGAGAACCTATTATACTCTTTAAAATTCACTAATAGTCAGTGTGTAGTAAATTGAATAATATCGTTTGAAACTAGAACAAGAAACTCAATTGCTCAATTTCTCTAAGATTCATTATCTGTACCTATAAAATAGAAAGAACATTAAAAATAATTCAAAACTATTATGATGCTAAAATGAAATAATAATCAGAAGGTGCCAAGCATAGTAGACATTGCCCATGATATGTGCTCAATAAGCAATAGATTACATGGATTGACTATCACAATGTTCTGAGTTAAAGAATTTCTTCTAGTTATGTTTACCTCAAGATCTGTATCAGGGACACTGCATATATTTTAGGAGAGAAGATTCTGATATTTACAATAGGCAGAACTAGGTACATAACATCCTTTAAAAAATGCCAACTCTGAAAAAATCAGCAGCAAGGCTTGCTGGTCCATGCTGTAATCCCATTGACGTCAGTGGTTGAAAGCAGAAGGATTGCAAGCTGGAGGCCAGTCTGGGCGAAATAGTGAGACCCTGTCTCAAAATAAAATTGGTTGAGAGTGTAGCTCAGGGGTAGAATCACTTGCCTAGCCATGTGTGATTCCCAGTGCTTAAAAAAAAAAAGCCAAAAATCTGCCTGAATATGCTATATATTATTATAAAATTCAAGTGAATGCTCTTCAAGTCAATCTGTTTTGCAAAAGCATTCTGTTTACATGTAATGTGTTTATACCTAAAATACCTACAACAATGTTTACTGGAATATGAAAATATTTTAAGCAGTTCTCAAATTAGGAATACACTACATGTGTTTGGTTATGTTGATTGCATTTTTTCTTTGTAAGAAGCAAAGTTACAGCTGGCATTTAGATATTAAATTAGTATAATATTTATAAGAAAGAAGTGGGAATTTAAACTAAAGACAATTAAAAGCAGACATTAGAAGCATAAGATGCAGAACTCTTTCTAAATGCTACACACAACTTCTGCATAAAGTTAATAAAAATATCTCACCAAAAGTGCCTTAGAGAGAATGTTTAACAGGATTTCATAGGAAGAATCAAAATATGTCTATTTTTGCCCAGTCAGAATAATGGGATCCAGTCTTTTGAATATACTCTACAGACATGCACACAGAAAACCAATGTAAAATACTCCTTTCTTCAAAGATAAGCAGTAAACACACACTGGAATTCATCTAATGATACCGAGAGCTTTAGTCCTAAACGATACAGGAGGTAAGGAAAGCAGGCAGCATTTAGAAGTTTGGGCCCAAAGGGAGCAATACTTCATTGGTAATGCACTGCTGAAAATCATGGACTTAAAGTGAAATCTGAGCATCTCTATAAGCAGACTGGAGCTTTACAAATAGTAATAAGAATCCTAATAAAAGAAAGTGACATTACAAAGCAGCTATTGTAAGGAAAGAACAAATTTCAACCAGAGAAAACGATCAATAGAACTTAGACAAAGCAGACAGGGGAAAAAAAAAAAAAAAAAAAAAAAACCCAGACCAGTTTAAAGAGAATAATTCTTTTACAATAGTGGCTGAGACAGTTCATTAGAAAAAAACTGGTTATTACTGTCAAAACTACTACCTATAACTTTTAAGCCATTAAAATGTATGTGCTTCCTCTTTAGGAGATTTGGTTTAGTTAGCAATGATTGAGGCAGCTTCATAAAGTACTTGTCTGAATATTTGTATGACTCAATGCTGAGGGTGGCACTTTCTCCACTGCCACCAAATGATCTAGATACCTATGACATCAGTAACATATCTCAGAAAATCCTCAGTGTTTTGTAATTACAGTATTATCTATATAAAATAGGATCTCTAGAATAGAATGTAGTTATAGGATGCTGAATGAAGCCTTTAGAAGGTCTGACATTTCTCCATGCATAAGAAAATATATAATTATTAACTTAATTATTATTAAGAATTACAACCTCATTACCAAAACTAAGCAATAGTTTATAAGATAAAATTTTAAATATATGGTTGAATTGTGTTCCCTCAAAAGGTGTGTTGAAGTCCTAACAGCTGGTACCTGTGAATGTAACATGATTTGAAAACAGGGTCTTTGCAAATGTAATCAAATTCACATGAGGTGATACTGGAATAGAAGAGCCCTAAATCCAATATGATTGATATCCTTTTAAGAAAAGAAGATGAAACACAGAGAAACAGACACAGAGAGAAAAGTAGACATGGGAAGACAGAGGCAATGACTGGAGTTATGCTCCCACAAGCCAGGGGGAATCCTCTCCCTAGCAGACTCTTGAGAGGCAAAGGAAAATGCTGCTCTAGAGGCTTTGAGAGCATAGAGCACAGAACTCAGACTAAACTACACCTTGATTCTGAACTTCTAGCCTCCAGAACTGTGAAAGAATGAATTTCTGTTGTTTTAAGTGAAAAAAAAATTGTGGGAATATGTTGCAGAAGACCAAGGTAACTAATACATGTGACTTCTGAATTAGAGTTAACCTATGTCCACCAAAAATGAAACTGATTTATAACATAAATTGTTTTCGGTACTGAGGATTGAACCCAGGGACACTCTAACACTGAGATACATCCCCAGCACTTTTTATATTTTTTTATTGTGACATAACAAGACAGATTGGCCTGGACCTTGCAATCCTCCTGACTCAACCTCTGGAGTCAATGAGATTACAGGTGTGTGTCACTGCGCTCACTAAATAAAATTTTAAGTACATGATTCAAAAAACACTCTGGGACGAGAGGTGTAACTCACTAATAGAACATTTGCCTAGTATGTGCCAATAATATATGTACTGGAAAGAGAACCCAGGGGCATTATTTCCAAGCTATACCCCAGCCCTTTTTATTTTTATATTTTGAAACAGGGTCTTACTAAGTTTCTGAAGCTGGCCTCGAACCTGTGATACTCCTGTCTCAACAATCCAAGTACTAGAATTACAGGCATGTTAACACCGCACCCTGCAAATAAATAAATTTTTAAAATTCAAAAAAATCTATTCTTCTAATACTTTATTTAATGTAATTTCCCATTTGGGACTTCTAAGCAACGAGCTTCTATAATAAAAGTTTAATAATTCTTTATAGAAAAAGTATGCATATATATATATATATATATATATATATATATATATAGAGAGAGAGAGAGAGAGAGAGAGAGAGAGAGAGAGAGACGTGTGTATATATCTTAAGGCAAATACTTTTTCAAGTAGTATTACAAAACTGTGAGATTTTGATGAAATCCTTCCCTCCTCATACACTGCTACTTCATTTGTAACTTGGTATATTTTTCATGCAGAGAAATTGCTAATGAATATTTTTTAAATGTTATCAGTTTGCTTTACTTTAAAATTTTTGTTATCTAGTCTTAAGAACACATTCATGAATAAACACAAAAATATAATTACATGTATTATAAGTAATATTTACTTAAGTGTTATTAATAATATGAACTAATTAGGATTATACTAAATATCTCATAATATAAGATTAGCTGAATGTATTGCCTGATACTTATAAGAATGAAATATTATATAAACAATGATATTATAGAAGAATATTTATTGATGTAGAAGACATTTTATGACCTATTTTGAAATTAATACAAAAAGGCTGGCCAGCCGTGGTGGTGCACACTTGTAATCCCAGTATGCATGGGAGGCTGAGACAGAACCATCAAAGCCAGCAGCCTCAGCAACTTAGCGAGGCCTTCCACAACATTGTGAAACTCTGTTTTCAAGTAAAAAACAAAATGGGGCTGGGGTGTAACTCAGAGGTAGAATGCCTCTGGGTTCAATCTCCAGTGCCACAAAAATGAATAAATGAATGAATGAATGAATAAATAAAAGAAAGGCTGCAAAACAGAACATACAGTAGGGTTTCCTGTACAAGCAAAATAGAAGGCTAGATGCTATAAGCTAAAATGATTATATTGATAACCTCCAGGAAGTAGGTGTATAGGTAATTTTTTATTTGATTATTCTTTGTTTTTCATATGTTTTATATAAACATGTGAAACTTTTTAATACAAAGGACTTTATGTAAATATAAAATTTTTTAACCATTGCATGAAGGAATTGCCAATAAATGCTATAAAACATACTGAACACTACTTATTAATAAGAATAGTACTGGTGTAAACAATTGTTGACAAGAATTGGTTTATATCAAGTGATATAAATGCTATGGTTTGAGTATGGAATGTCTCCCCAAAAGCTCACAGATTGCAAGCTCAACTCTAATGCAGCAAGGTTCAGAGGTGAGGCATGGCTGAATGGGGTGGGACCCTGAGGGTGTGGCTCTCTCTCTCTCTCTCTCTCTCTCTCTCTCTCTCTCTCTCTCTCTCTCTCTCTCTCCTAGCTGTCTTTCACACTGCCCATTGCCATGATGTTTCTGGCTTGGAGTTGGCTGGCTATGGACTGAACCTCTGAAACTGTGAGCCAAAATAAACTTTTCCTCCACTAAGTTGTTCTTGTCAGGTATTTTGGTAACAGCAATGAAAAAGCTGACTAATACAGTAAACATCTATATTATCTCAATTCGACTCCCTATTCCCTTCTTATTTTACTCAAATTGTGTGCCTCCCACTAATGGCATTTATTTCAGTCATTATGGGTTAGTAATAAAACTGAACAAATTCTGGAGCACGAAATAGAACAAAGTAAAAATAAAAATGTTGAGAGAGAGGGGGAGAGAGATTGATTTCCAAAAAAGAACAAGGTGAGGGAGAATTTCAAGACATTTTGTGCATCCAAGAAAATTAAAGTGAAAAACTATAGACTCTCAAAGTATAAAATTAAATAAAAAAAGAAAGCTTCCTAAGCAAACTAGTAATGTATCTAATGACAATACCTATCCATATAAAAGTTTAACAATGAATATAAACAGGAATACTTGCATACTTTAAGAAAAATTTCTTCCATCTTCCCTGTTCTCCCTTCTACTGTTCTTCTTAATATTTAGTGGGTAGCTATTACATGCTCGTTAGTTCTGTGAGAACTCATAGTTCAGTTGTTTTTGATTGATGTATGCTATGATAGAAGTATAATTTGAGTGTCCCCCAAATAAAATAAAGATTTGATCCCCAGGGTGGCATATTGAGGTGCTACAGAGCTTGAAGAGGTGAGGCCTAGTGGGAGGTTCTTAGGCCGCAGGAGGATGTTTCCTGGAGAGGGACTGTGGGAGTCCACCCATCCCCACTTACCATTGCATTCACTGCTTTCAGCAGAGATAAAACCAATGCCTCCTATCTAATTGTGGACATTGAGCCTCCAAAACTGTGAGATAAACATTTTCTCTTTATAAAGTTAATTGTTTCAGGTATTTTGTTGTTGCAACACAAAGCCATCTAATTCTACAAGTAAAGAGTATCTGCAGGCTAGGCAAGGTGGTGCATGCCTGTAATCCTAGCGCTTGGGAAGCTAAAAAAAGAAGATCACAGAGTCAAAGCTAGTCTAAGCAACTTATTGAGGCCCTCATCAATTTGTTTCAAAATAAAATAGGGCAGGGTGTGGTGGTGCATGCTTGTAATCCCAGAATTTGTGAGGCTAAGACCAGAGGATCGGGGTTCTTGGCCAGCCTCAGCTACCTAGTGAGGCATTCCGCAACTTAGTGAGACCCTGTTTCAAAGACTGCTAGAAGAAGGGAAAACATACTGGTGGGCACCTAGCAGTCTCTGCTACATGAATTTTTCCTATCTTTAAATTTGTATCTGTAAGTTTAGAAATGATATCAACCTTATTCAGTTTCTGACAGTGAAGAAAATTAAACAAGCATTATAGCATGGAGAATGAATCTCTCTTTCTTGCCCTTACTCTCTGTTCTATCACAACTTTCTGGCCTAGACTCATATTTGGAAAGATTTAATCCCCTAGTGCTTGTAATTCTTCCTCCAACTGAGTCTCTCTATACTAGTATAGAGGAGGAAAAAATTGCAAAAATTACAAGTTGCTTTTTTTTTTTCTTTTCTTACATGTGTTTCCTTATAGCCTGCTACTGAAAGCAATTTGTAGTGGCTCTTAGAGAGCCAGTATTGGAACACCTGTTTCTAATCTCCAATACATAAGCTATCATGTTCAGTGTATACCATATGCATTCATGACTAGAAGCCTCCGTTTAGCTGATCTTTTCAATGCCATTATACCAAAGTTATCAGCCACTGAAAAGAGCAAATCATTCAGCTGCATACAAAACACAAATTGCTTTCAAGTAAATTCATCCTCAAGCCTGAGGTTTATCACAGACCTGTGGACTTTATTCATCTGGAATCAATATATTAAGAAGATTTTGATAATATGTGTATATATATATATATATATATATTTATATATATATATATATAAACAGCAAAAACACCTGAGAGGGTGACTTAGCCAGATGATTTTTCTCTTGGGAGTTTCAACTGTCTTTGTGTCTGTCTCCAAATGGAGAAGAAAACGGAGCATATTGGCCTTTTCAGTCAGCCAGTTCCCTGAATTTGTAAACTCTGAAAGTAACAAAGGAGAATGAAGAACTTACAGCTTTTAGAGTAATCTCTTGAATTGCTTTAAAGCAATTAAATAAATATCTTCTAGATTAAAAAATGCATTAGACAAGAACAAATGTGACCTGGATTATACACTTACCTATGTAGAAAAATTCACTGGAAAAAAGGAAAGGAGAAATGAAATAGGATATAAAAAAAAATCTTCTTACACAAAATATTGTTATCTCAGCCAGATGCAAATATTTACCTCAGCTCTCTCATTAATAATACTTCAAGTTACATAATTTATTTTCACATTTCTCTGTAATTTATTGCTTTTGGTATTCAAAGATTTTGACTATATAGAATTTATTCACTTGTGCCTTTTTAAAGTCTCTCTGTATTATGAAATTCTGTCATACATAGAAAAAGAATTTAAATTAACCTTTGAGAGTTTGCCATTTCATAAAATTTTCCCTTAGGAGTTTCAGCTAATTAAACAAATGATTGCAAAATAGCCCCAGTGTCAACCCTGCTGGCTCTCAGAAAGGACAACTGAAGCCAATTTTCAGTCATCTATCTCTGTGATGCTGGCCTCTTCCCATGCCCTCACCCTATCTATCCCCGGGACAAGTTTCTATTATAATAACAAAGTGTGAAAACAGAACAGTAATGTCTAGGCAGCAAGAAACAGAACTTTCAAGAAAATACTAGGCAGGTAAGACAGATTTCACTGCTTATATAGGTTTTCAACAATGGAAATTATTTTTCCTCGGGATAAATAATTTATTTTACTTTACCCAATAAAACATTTTTCCTGGGGCTGGTAATATAGCTCAGTGGTAGATTACTTGTTTAGTATGCACAAGACTCTAGGTTCTATTCCTAAAACTGCAAAAATAAATAAATAAATAATAAATAAATAAATAACAGAAAGGTTTTTTATTCTACAATTCTGAAATTACCTCTTGTGCTAAATTATTTCATGGCTGTATTTTTTCTTTTTCTCAGAGAGAATTTGCCCTTAAATGAAAAATATTCTTTAAAACAAATCCTTTTGCCTTCTTTAGCTCCTTTTTTTTCCTCATCTTTATTATATAAAAAAAAACTCTATTAGTTATACAGTATTAAAATTTGGGGTCAATTGCAAGGAGTAGAGGATAAAAAATGAGGAGAGTACAAAATTCAAGAAAGAACTTCCCTCAGGGCACAAGACTACCGTGATTTTGACTTGAAAATCACCTGAGAATATTTGTATAGCTTGAGGATGTATGTGCAAACTTTTAAAACTACATAATATATATGCAAATGCATAAGTGAGCCTCCAGCTTATTGGAATGGCCTAGTAGAAATCTATAACTTTTGGTTGTGCCTAAGGATTTCCATACTTTGAATTTTCAAATGTTTAAGGTTTGAGCTAGGATTTCCATTGTCTTTATGATTGCTTTTATTTAAGCAAAATGGAAGAAGGGGATGGAGACAGAAGAGGACCTACAATAAGGCAAGAGAAGAAAGAGAGTTTGGGGGGAATTGACTTGCTTTTTGTAGGAATTTGGAAGTGACAGTAAGAGCCTATTCAAGCCAGGAACGTGGCACACACTACTTTAATCTCAGTATTTGAGAGGCTGAGAAAGCTTGCTTCAAAATAAGTAAAAAGGGCTAAGAGGTATAATACCCCTGCATTCAATTCCTAGTATCACAAAATAAATAAATAAGTAAATAAATAAATACCTATTCAATGTAAACTTTTAGTTTTCAATGATAAAGTACTTCTGGAATTTAGTTACAATTCCCTCTAGAGACTAGAGGAAGTTTGAGGAGAAAATCTCAGACTTGGAATAGAAAGAGAGGATATGTTGTCATTCTTATTAGAATAATTAAATGCAGGAGGCAAGCAACTTTATAAGAAAAAAGGCTTATTTGGCCCAGTATTCTGGAGGCTTAAAGTCTAAGACTGGGTGGACTCCATAGGCTCTACCTCTGGTGATGGCCTTCTCGTTAGCAGAGTCCTAAGGCATCATATGGCAAGAGACTGGGAAAATGCATGTCTTTCTGTCTGTTACCTCCTCTCTTCTTATGAAGCCACAAAAATTAAATTTTGGTAGCCCTGCCCCCCTCCTCGACACCCTCCCATCATGACCTTATCTACAGTAATAATTCTCCAAAGACCCAACTATAAACAAACATCTTAGTTGGATTTTCTCTTTCACTCTTGCTCTCCCTCTTGTTCTCTCTCTCTCTCTCTCTCTCTCTCTCTCTCTCTCTCTCTCTCTCTCTCTCTCTTTCATCTTTCTTCTTTCATGTGGTACTGAGGATTGAGCCCCTGTGGTCTACCACTGAACTGTATCCTCAGCCCATTTTATATGTTTGTTTGTTTTTTTATTTTAATGTAGGCTCTCCCTAGGTTGCCTGGGCTGGCCTCAAACTTGCTATTCTCCTGTCTCAGCCTCCCAACTGTCATTGTGCCATCTAAATTTCCACTTTCATAATTCCAGTGACATATGGCTTTGAGGATTAAACTTCTTAATGAGTGCAGGAATATACACATTTTTCAAACTGAGGTAAGATAGGAAAAATATACATAATAGGTAAAAAAAAAAAAAAAGAAGTGTGCTCTTTCTTAGGCAAAAGCCCTTAATAGGCCACACTTTTCATCATAATGGCCTATCTTCCCACCTGAAATTCCTGAGATGATAAACAAAGGAGCCCCAAAAGAGTCGACTGTTGGTCAAACACAGGCAACACCCAGCACCCACTAATGAAATAGTGGGAACCTGAGGATTTAAAATAAGAGGAGCCGGATCCCTATCCCTGTAATACACTCCTACCCACCCTTTCCTGGGGTATCCTATAAAAAGGACTGTAAAGACCCCTAAGCCTCTCTCTCCCTATTGAGATGGACATGTTCTCCCTTGAATGTGTCTCCCCCACTTTCCTAAATAAATCTCTGTCTTTGTCTCTGACTGGCATGTGCTGAAATTTTTTTCTGCCAGAGAAGCCAAGGACCTTGCCGATCCTGAGATCCTGAGGTGAGGAATGGACCTGTCACCCCTGACGAAACCACAGAGCAGGTAGGATGATAGCAATACCAAAAGATAGATTCTAAGCAAAAAAAATAAGATAATATCAAAACCAAACCCTATTCCTGATCCTTTCTCTGAAGGGGAACAATCCCCAAGTAACTCATTTTGATGGAATATTCAGGATCAGCCATTTTTTTGTTTTTGTTTTTCTTTTTCATGCTGGTGATTGAACACAGGGATATTCTACCTCTGAACTACACCCTTAGCTCTATTTCATTTTATTTATTTTTTTAATTTTGAAACAATGTCTCACTAAGTTGCTGAGGCCAGCCTTGAACCTGTAAACTTCCTGTCTCAGCCTCCCAAGTACTGAGATTACAAGCCTGCACTGCCATGCCCAGCTGCATCCATTCTTTTAAATCTCCTTCCAATTCAGGTTGCAAACTTCTGACCAGGAGCTCTTTATTCCTGTTTCCCCAATTTTCTCACTCATTCTTTTAGGGAAAAATTCTCCTTTCAAGAAGAATATCAAGAATACTAAACACATGTATTTATTACAGCTTCTTGGTGGACTCAGCACAGTAAGTAGTAAAAATAAGTCACCAAAAAGAGAGTGACAAGCCGGGCGTGGTGGCGCACGCTTGTAATCCCAGCATTCGGGAGGCTGAGACCGGAGGATCCGGGTTCGCGGCCAGCCTCAGCTACCTAGTGAGGCACTCCGCAACTTAGTGAGACTCGGTTTCAAAATAAAGAATAAAAAATAGGGCTGGGGGTGTAGCTCGGAGGTAGAATGCCCCTGAGTTCAATCCCCAG
>PVLC010000402.1:0-101609 GCA_004027655.1 Graphiurus murinus
CTCCCTACTTTTTCCCAACAAGACCTAGTCAGGGATCCGGAAAAGAGAAACCACGGGCTGAACTTATCCAAATCCCGCAGAAACCCATCCATGGTCCCTTGACTAAGCTTGAGACCTCTAACTTTCAGTAATCCCCTAAGGGCATCCCGTAAGGGACAACTAGGAGAGTTACCCATATTCGTCGCTATCCGCGAACCTAGGCTTGTCCTTACCGGAACTTTCACTTGGAGCCCCTACCGGCTCTTACCGCTCGTCCTTTACCGGAACTTTCACTTGGAGCCCCTACCTTCCGGCTCTTACCGATCGATCGCCCTGACTTCATGCAGTTCTGGAACCTCATACAGAAGGAGAAGTTCCCCGTACGGGCCACCATATGTCGCGCGCTTGCATCCGTCCAGCGGAGAAAACACACGACAACCAGGTTCCTTCTGCGAGAAGCTTTACTCAGGATTGCTTATGTTGTATAGATTACAGGATCTTCATGCAGGTAATGGCGGCAGCCAAACCCAGAACAACAGAGGCTTATATGTCTGCTTCTGGCCAATCAGGACCTGACTCGTATCTGAGCTCCAATTGGTCAGGAAAGCTAGCCTGCACATAAGCTGACATTGCTGTCTTACCACAAAGCCTTATTAGGAGTTGTTTACTGCACTGAGGTACTTCCTCCAGTCGCCATCTTTAGGGCGCAGCAGCTTCACCGCTCCCAACAAAAAAGGACTGAGGTTGCAGCTCAGTGGTAGAGAGCCTTAGCTTCAATCTCCAGTACCACCACCAAACCAAAAAAAAAAAAAGGAAAGAAATTGAAGAAGCAAAAAAATAAGTGATAAGTGGAAAGATATGCATGGTCATGAATTGAAAGAATTTACATTGCTAAAATGTTCATATAAACCAAAGTAATTTGAGACAACCCCTGTCAACATTCCAACAACATACCCAGGTGTGGTGAGATGTAGTTGTAATTGCAGTACTTGGGAGGCTGAGAAAGGAGGGTCACAGGTTCAAGGCCAGAGTGGTAACTCAGTGAGACCATGTTTCAAATAAAAAGAAAAAAAAGGAGATAATGATAAAGCACACAAAAGCATAAGTATGTGATCACTGATAAGAACATGATTAAAGTACAAAATGAGAAAACATTTTATACATTTTATTGTGTAGTTTGTTTTATAAATATTATGTAAACACAAATTATTTTGATTGAAATGAATTGATTTGCATTTGAATAATTTTAATTCTAGTAAAAAAGCTAAAAGCAAAAAGGGGGGACCAGGGGCATATCTCAGAGATAGAAAACTCTTGGATTTGATCTTCATTACCAAAAAATATCATTAATATATTTCACCGACATGAAAATAAATGAAATTAAGACTCATATGCAACCATGAAAACCCTTAAAGAACTAAAGAAATCTTCAGTTAAAAAAAGAAATAACATAGCCAAAGACATTACACTCCCTGATTTCAAACTCTTCCACAATAATATTGTAACCAAATAGTATGATAGTAGCATAAAAACAGACATACACAGCTGGGAGTGATGATACACACCTGTAATCCCAGTATTTAAAAGGCTGAGAAAGGGGGATAGCAGGTTTGAGGCCAGCCTCTGCAACTTAGCAAGGCTCTCAGCAACTTAGTAAGACCCTGTTTCCAAAATTTTTTTTAAATAGGGTTGGGAGTGTAGCTCAGAGGTACAATGCCCCTGGGGTCAATCTCCAGCACCAGGAAAAAACAAACAACAAACAGACATATATACCAATGAAACAGAGAGCATAGAAATAAATCCATACATTTATGGTCAATTTTCAACAAAGACGATGCCAAGAACACACAATGGGAGAAAGACTCTCTTTAACAAATGGCATTGAGTAAACTGGACATCCACATGCAAAAGTATCTGAAACCCTCACTATGAATTTTAATACTGGGATATAGGGCTCAGAAAAGATATTATTAGGGCCATTATGGAAAGGTTGAGTCTTATCCTGATAAATTAAAAACTTATTTTCATTCATGATCATGAATTCCATAATTATAGATATAAATAATAAGTAAAGAAAAATCAACTCAGATTTGTAATTTCTGTAACAATCATCAAAGCCCACTTTCTACTAATGATGGCTTAATAGAAACATTCTTGACTAAAAATTTCAGGACAAAGAATCAACCAATCTCCAACATCTGAGATCCCTTTCCATTCATAATCCTAATTAGTTCTGCTACTTTCCTTTCCTGAGAAGCAAAATTCTACTGGCCTCTGCTGACATTTTCTTTTCTTCATCTGGGTAATTCTGACTTCTTTCTAGTAATGTCAGAAGTTGTAATTGTCAGAAATAGCCAGCAGGAAACAGTTGACAAACTGATATTAGATAATTTAAGGCCCTTTTGGGAAGAGATGGACAAGGTTTAGGGGGGAGATACAGTAGCATCCCAGAGTTACTGAGGTCAACAGCTATTTTAGTCTTATCTCAAGCAACATTCTCACTGCTATAATACAAAACAACTGGTCACACAGCTTAGAGGGTGGAATATTTATTTGCTCAAAGTGTTTGAAGATTTCAGGGTTCAGTCCATGTTAGGCTGGATATCTAGAGCTCAGAACATGGTGGTGGGAAGCAGAGACAGGGAGAGAGAAAGACTGCTTTCACATCATGTGGACTAAAAACAGAGAGAGAGCAAGCAAAGACGTGAGTGCAGTCTCTAAGGCCACAACCCTTAGAGACTGGGGGTCCATGTCCTCCAGTCATACCCTCCTGCCTAGGTTATTACCTGGTAAATCCATTGCAATCCTCATGACTTAATTACATCAACTCTGAACATGAACTCTTCCAGGGACCTTTTATATCTAACCATAACAGTCCTAAAAAAGACAAAATGCAGGACCAAGAGTAACTGAGAAAGAGAGAGAGAGAGAGAGAGAGAGAGAGAGTATTCTATGAAGTGGGCTACTCAAGAGGGATGGGGAACTCACAAGAACCCATCCTCTTGGGCTCCAGATATCTTTTTGGTGCCTCTCATTGACAAAGTCCAACCAGAAGTCATGGGACAAGGGAATCTGTTGATGAAATCTATATAGGCCATTTTCCCAGAGAACAGACTGCCAAAGAGAAGAGTGGAGATGGATCTTGAGTGTCCAACAGCACCGTTAGTTAACTGCAACCTCTAAGTCCATTAAATACTTTTCACAGAGACACTTTTCACAGAGACTGATTTAGCATGTTAAAGACACAGCACACGGCTTTCAGCTCATGTTGGGAAAGCCATTTAATATGTGGGATTAGATTCTCATTCCAGGTGAAGTCCTGGGAGGATTTACGTAATTTTTTCAGGTTAAAAGTTAATCATGATAATGTTCATAAACTTGTCAGACAGCATTACTAACAGGGCCTAAGAATCTTTATTAAATAAACCTCCTTCTTTGCATCTAGAACACAAACTCCATGGATTTCTGAGCTGGAATGACAGCTCCCCCTGTTCCTTTGCCCCTTCCAACCTTGCACTGTCCCTGTTCCCCTCCCAGGTCATGTTCTGCATACTAATGCCAAGCCTGCTTCTACCCAAAGTGCCTGCTTCGTATGCTGCCACATATATAGTGCCGGTTGGATCTCAGCCAGTGAAATTAAATAAAATGGTTTTCTGTCAGACTGAATACTAATTATGTCTTCATGCCAACACTAGGTCTGCATGATGACATCATTTGCAAGCAGGTAGGAGGCCAAATAGACTGTGCTCTGAGGTTTATGGGTATAAACAAAGTGGTGCTATGCTGTTTAGTCTACCTACCTACCTACCTTTGTTTATTTTAGAAATTTGGCTTGATAATCTAAGGGCTTTGGGCAACACTGTGGATTAGGTAAAATTTGCATATTCTAAATCAGTTGTTTTCCCTTTTCAAGGTTTCACACCTACAACTCAATTTCCCAGGAGTAACCTTTGGAACACTAGCTTTTTATATTGTCAAGCACCTGGGATCCCCTTCAGGTCATTCATATATTCTTTGCATGTCTATCTGTTTTGTCATTTGCCATTTTTGTTTTGTTTTGTTTTGTTTTTGTGGTACTGGGACTTAAAATTAAATCTAGGGGCCTTCTACCCCCAGACCTTATTTTTATTTAAGCAGGGTCTTGCTGTGGCTGTCTTCAAGTCTGTGATCCTCCTGTCTCAGCCTCTTAAGTACTGGGATTATAAGCATGCTGCACTGTCTCCACCTACAATCTGGTTTTCTGAGGCAGTATGGTTTATGCTGTTAGTACTAATATCCTCTTTTATTCTCAAAAGCATTTTATTTTGTGCCAAAATTAAAAGATCACCCTCCCTAGACTTCAACAATTTCCATATATGCTTCACTCTTATTGTTTGCACCTTAGGTCCAACAGCTTGTTAGAAATAATAATTTATTTCACCCTTAAAATGAGGCTTATATCTCTTGTAACATTTACTGTGCTCAATTAGCTAAATGACTAATAAATCCATGTTATGATAATAATGAGAAGAATTCCTCCAAGGCCCTTATATTTTTATCAGTTGGCATTTTAGTAATGTCTTTCTATAAGGGTAACTATACTTATGGGAATAAGAGGCAAAGGAACAGAAAATGTTGAAGGAGTTCCATTGGGAAGAAAAGTTTAGGTCAGGAGAAAACATGTGACATCTATTTAGGTCAACATTTACATAACACAGTCTTCTTGAGTTTAAGGCATCTTGATAGGTATATGAGAAATTATATGAGAAAAATTAACATGAGAATCTTCTACCCCAGCATCTATATCTATCTAATCTATATCTATATCTATCTATCTATATATATATATATTTTTTTTTTCTTTCCATGACTATATATGTTAGGCTGGTTGTCAGAATATATTTTAGGTCAATCTGTATTGATAACTTGGTATTTGATCTTGACAAACTATTTAAAACACTGGATATTGAACAATGGAATGATAATAGATGATCACAGGGTACACAGTTTTTACAATTATCTTCTGTTCTCATGCTATAACATATTCACATTCAAATAATGCTTTTAAACTATAGACGTATATAGTTAATCTACAAACATAATTGCTGTCAGAGAACAACTACTGTCTCTATTGCTGCCGAAGAACAACTACTACCTCTGTGCATTATGGCATGTGCCACTGAGTGTTTTAGAGTGGCAGTAAGAAGTTAGAAACTATGTTGGTGATTTTTTTTTATTTCACTGTTTGTCCTACAATTACAGAATCCTTTTTCAAATGTGTAAAAGTATTTTGTTTCCCCATATATACTTTATTTTTCCTGTATCTATGTATATCTGAGAGGAAGTTTATATTCTCTTCCACTTTCATGCAGTATAAACAAGCAAGAAGTATAGTGAAACAAGAAAATGTCAACAAGGTTCAAGACAGTAAAATATTTTTAGCTGAAGACCACAGAGGTCAGACTTCCAGACCAGTGCCCCAGGCAGCACCCTGACAATCCACTACTCACTCTTGTTGGAAAATTCTTCCTTGAATTGGCTTTCACCATATAACTACAAGGGACTCCAAGGTTTAGAAAGGTTTTGATCTTTATAAGTTCATGTTCTGCTCTGCTTGGGGTGAAAAATCATCTGTATATGTCCATGATATTTGTCATCTGTATTGAATAACAATCTATCCTGAGAGTCATCATTACAAGGTTAATTATACCAGTCAGTATCTAACATGTACTTGGATTTTCTCTCATTAAACTTAGAGTTTTAACCCGTTAGGTTCACTAAATTTTCTTAAAGACAGACCAGATGCTGACAGGTGCTAATAATCTCACTGAGCTTTGTACGCAGATGGTAAGCACATGCACAGTTGTGTTTTATTCTGAATCCCATGTCATAAAAGGTTGGGGTTTTTTTTTTGTTTTTTGTAAATATCATTCTGAGAGGGTTGACCAACAAACTGGAAGCCAAGGGAAATGATTCAGTATCAAAGACTACTGGAAACACAGACCATAAGTTCAAATATTTCAAAATACAACAAATAGATAAAAATCCCAATGTAAGAAAATATTTTCTAATTCTTTGTGCTGTCTTAATAGCAAGGTCATGAACTCCTTATGGAAACATGTTTCTCTGTCATCTTGCTCAAGTAATAATTTAAGGTAGTATTTAAGGGTAAATAAAATATTAAAAAGTTACATGAATGTATTATAGACAAAAATATACAAGCAATGGTAGGCTCCTAATTGTTAGAGTTGTGATAAGTCTAGTGGCCCCATGATTACACATTAGGGTGTTATGGAAGGTAATTTCATGTGGAATATTTAACTAAATAATGCAAAGAAGACACTGAATCATAGAGTTGAGAGTGAGGTAACTTGTGGGCCAAATATCTCACCCAAATGTAGAAAACCCCTTTTCATTAATTCTGAAATCAGTGTTAGAGGTTTCTCTGAAGACTGGGAATGGAACCACCATATGACCCAGCAACACCTCTTCTAGGCATCTTTCCAAAGGAATTGAAGTCAGAATATTATAGCAATCCATGTGTATCCATGTTGATAGCAGCACAATTCACAATAGCCAAATTATGGAGCCAGCCTAGGTGTCCATCCACAGATGTATGAATGAATCACAAAACTGATATATGCACATAATGGAATTTGACTTGGCCATAAAGAAGAACAAAACTGTGTAATTTGCAGGAAAATGGATGATACCTGAGAATATTATGCTAAGTGAGATTAGCTAGTCTCAAAAAGTGAGTAGTTGTATGTTTCTGTTATATGTGGAAGCTAGATAGAATTGGGGGAACAAAAAAGACCCGAGATAGAGGAGCAGAGACTCCAATGGAGTGATAGAGGGGGCTTAAGGGAGGGAGGAAGGGGAATAGAAGCATAAAGATGATAACAGTTGAAATATGAAATTACCAGTGACAATCTCAATGACATATACAGGAAAGGGGAGGAAGAACAGTGCCATCCAGAAGGAAATCCTCCAAGTATACTGTGCATGTATACTTCTATCATTCTGTACCGCAATATGATGTATGACTAAAATGCACCAATAAAACTATTTAAAAAAATAAAATATTTTGTTCTTCTTTATGGCTGAGTAAAATTCCATTGTGTACATATCCCATAGTTTTGTAATCCATTCATCTGTCGATGGACATCTTGGCTGCTTCCATAGTTTGGCTATTGTAAACTGTGCAGCTATAAACATAGATACACATGTGTCAGTCTGGTAGTTTGGTTTCCATTCTTTTGGGTAGATACCCAGAAGTGGTATTGCTGGGTCATAAGGTAGGTTCATTCCCGTTCGTCTGAGGATCCTCCATACTGTTTTCCAAAGTGGTTGCACTAGTTCGCAGTCCCACCAGGAGAGACCCTCGATAAACAAAGAAGTTGATTTAACTGAAGGGGATAGATGGGAGGCGGGGGAGGGGGGCACCCGAATGTACATCAAGATTACTCACTAAACCGAACTGAGATGGAGGGAGGGTGACGGAGAGGGGTGGTAATCTAGGGAAGGGGTCAAATGAGAAATGTGGGCACATATATTGTTATTAATTTGTACCTAACATAGATGTATGCTTACAACGCACTAATAAAAAAAAAAAAGAAAAGAAAACCAAATGCTATAAAGTTCTTTAAATGAGCTGAAATATTTTTCTGTTCAACTTCCCTTTACTATTATGAAAAATAAAGCCTCTGGAAGGACTCAGGTAAAACCTATTCCTTTAGAACTTCAGCCTTTCTAACAACTGATAAGTGCTATTTTCCTGTGAATCCTCTTTTGCACAGTGGTTAAGAAACAAGGTTTCAAAGACCAACAGAGTTGAGTTTGAGTCCTGTATACCCAGCACATCTTAGTTTTTTAATGTTACTTGAATGATTTGAGTCTGTTCCTTCAGTTTTAAATGGTGAAAAACTATCTCCCTAAATACATTATTGTGGACATTACAAGAAAATGTAAAAGAAATTATGCAAATTAAGGAAAATAAATAAGCATAATACTCGGTGCATAATATATGCCCAATATATTTTTTCTTACTCTCTTCATCTCTAGATTATCTGACATTTTCCTTAAATGGTCTACATTCTAGAATCTGTAAAATTATTTCACAAACCAATGGGCTCACTACATTCTAAATTTTAGAGAACATTAAATATTTTGTAGGTGAAGTGCAGATATTTGTAGATTTGTTTTTCAAAACTATGTGATTTGGCACCTCTGTTTTATAACAAATATTTTTGTAATGTTTTCTTTTCTATCCTAAAAATACATTAGCAGAAAATTAGGCTACCAATAAAAAATACATTAAAAATCAATATAATATCCCAAATATAATATAAATGAGACTTTTAAAAAAGATAACATATAATAAAATAATGTACACTTCAATATGTAATTATTGTCACAAAACTACGATGGTGGATGTAATAAAGGAGATGATTAAACCTATCCACAAGATCTCTATCAAGGTACCAACCTCAAATGCAGGCTAATAAAGGTAATAACCAATAGAGCTACCTGTGACATAATTATCTGCAATTATGAATAGCTCCTGCTAAATTTATGAGCAAAAAGCAAACACAATCTTTCATTTTATACACAGTTTCATCCCTGGAAAATTCATCATGTCATTAATGCTTTGCAAAGAAAATACCTGGGAATTTTTTGGTTATTGTTGCATGAAGTTAGATGTTAAGCTTCAATGATTATAAACAATTTTAACCAATAATAGTAATCTTCAGGGCATTTGAAGGTCATGAATAATGTTAGGCAGTCCTTCAGAGTTTTGATCTGGCATTGGAAGATGGTTATCAATTCTGGCCAGTAATGCTCAGCACAATAGAAGCATTGGAACAATAAAAAACATACCCACAAATTTTCAAAACATCTTCACTGATAAGCACTGTTTGGAGGGTTCCAAATACACTTGTACTACTATTCTTTATCTGAGTCATGTTTGGAGCTATTACAGAATAATTTAGGTATGACATACCTGGCAATTTGTGGACTTTGAAGCAGTATCATTTCTTGCAGAAATGTCCTCAATTTTATCCTTTATAATAAGTCCTAGGTACATTTATTATCCTATATTTATTTTTGCTAAATTTCATTTTCTTTGTTCCAGTACATCTTTTCAGTCTATTATTTTGAATCATGATTTGACATATCATATTATCTTTTCCTGGTTTCATCACCCACAAATTGAATTAGCATTTCTCATCTGTCTTTATCTAAGTTTTCTATTGAAAATGAGGAATCAGACATAACGGTGACAGAGCCCGGTGAAATTTGACTAGACTCTCTCTTTGATGTTGACCCAGCTCATTGTGGGTCATTTTTTTTTTTATAAATAAGTATACAGCAAAAAGAAATCAATAAAGGATACAGAAAAGAACCTTTCTAAAACTAAGACAAGATATGGCCATCGCATTTCTCTTAGGTACCAAGTTAGTAATATTACTATCCACCTCTAATTTTCTGCCCAGATACTCAGGATACTTATACTGATTTCAGTGGCAATATCACTCTTTTCCAAATTCTTTCACATGCCTAATTTTTATAACTTTAATAATCCTGACACAAATATACACACTGAAACAGAAGTGCATTTATTATTCAAAATTCAACCTGGAGTGGAAGGGCTCTGTTTCACTAAATTATTCAGGCATCCCATCCAAGTCACCTTCAGTACATAGGTAGAGGCTAAGCTCACCCCGAGTGTCTACCTACATCCTGCAAAGGAAGAGGAATGACAACAGAAGTTTTTAGGGGTTAGGTCAGGAAGAGCATAAATCACTTCTGTTCATATTTTCTTAGCTAGAACTCACCTAGTCAAAGATAATTTTAAGAAATTCTGGAAAATATAATATGGCTGTCTAACTAGATGAACAAGAAATGGGTTTTGGCAAACTCCACATGGGATAATAAGCAGCCTATTATGAACCCCAATGCTTCAGGAACCTCATAATTTGGAATGTTTTCCTGAAACCATCTGAAGTCACCCTCCTGTTCCTGGAATAGCCAGGACCAGCAATATTCTCTAGGCAGTGGACTTAAGGCTAAGCCATCCCTGGAAACACCAATCTTGAATTTTTTTTTTTTTTTTTTTTTTGCGGTACTGGGGATTGAACTCAGAGGCATTCTACCTCCGAGCTTTACCCCCAGCCCTATTTTTTTTCTTTATTTTGAAACAGGGTCTCACGAAGTTGCACAGTGCCTCACTAGGTAGGTGAGGCTGGCCGCAAACCCGGATCCTCTGGTCTCAGCCTCCCAAATGCTGGGATTACAAGCATGCGTCACCACGCCCGGCCCAATCTTGAATTTTTCTAAGACCTACTTCCTTAGCTGGGCCCTGCCAGAACTAGGAGTACTTTCCAGATAGGGCACCCTGAGCCCTTACCAGGAGCTGTGTGGCTTATATTTCCCTTTTTTTTTTTCTCTTTAAGGTATTATTTGACCTTCTAGCAGCCTGAGGTTAAATAGATGCCACGATGACCTCTAGGATTTGGGCCAATGGAGTCTTTCTGGGACTCCGGGGCAGACCCAGTGCATTTATTGTAGTCTCTGGCACATACAGTGTTGTGTTCATGGCATGATGAGAGACTGGATCACTTCAACCATGCTGGCACATACATTTTGGATGATTTTTACCCAGGTCAGAATACAGGACAAGCTCAGAGCTTTGGGCTAACAATGGTCTACTATCAGCCTTTGAGGTCTACTATCACCTGTATGGGTTCCTGCATGGGATCTTACCCTTCAGTGTTGGACCACAGTACTGCCTTGAGACTACAACATACAGTAGTTGCAGAGAAGGTGTCATTTTTCAAGATATGTTAACGGATTTAATCTGCTGAGAAACTTTAAGGGTGAGTATCCTCTTTCTAACATCCCTACTCCAGAGGATATTTTTGTCAAGAGCAGGGTAGATCTCAATTTTATTCTTACATCATTAGCCTCTCTCATGTCAACATGCTTGTTCATCTGCTACAACATTGGATGTCTTTTCTTTCTGGGGTCTCTTTTTTCCAGCCACTTGTTCCTACTTCATATATATGGTTAAGAAAATCCTTGTTCACTAATTTCCCAAGATACTAGGAAATTTCAGATGTTGCATGTAGCTTATTTTAAGTTTCCTATTGACATTTATCTTGGGTGGCCCATCTAACAGCAGTGATGCGTTATCAAAATGGGCCTGTGGTCCACTCTCTTTGCTGATCAATCCCTACTGTTTCTAAGCTGTAGGTGTCTTAAGGAAGAAACAGGTCTGATTCACCTTTACATTTCTAGCACTCAGAGCAGTGCCTAGAATTTTAAGGACTCTTGCCATTCTCCATCTTCTTACGTGTATCCTTCTCTTGCATGCTGTATAACCCACGTTACACACTTCTGTCCATAATTTCTGAGTATATATATACACATATATACATATATATGAAGAATTTTATTATTAGTTGACTTTATAAAATTTAAACCATATTTTCCATACCTCTCCCTGCTTCTTTCTTTTTCCAATCACCAATACCACCATAGCAGCACTTCCACGTCAGCTGGAATTGTTCTAATTCATCCTTTGTGTTTATCTGTCAGCATGTATGTGGTACTGCGGATTGAACCCAGGGGCATTCTATCACTAAGTTACACCCCCAGCCCTTTTTATTTTTATTTCTCAAACACATTCTTGCTAAGTTACCACATGTTCATTTCGAACCTATAATCCTCCTGTCTAAGCCTCCCAAGTACTAGGATCACAGTCATGTACCAGCATGCCTAGCTCTCTAACTCATTATTAATGGCTATATAATTCTGGCATGAATTTTCCATAATTTACTCAGTCTTTCTCTGATTGATGGTATTTAAATTTTTTCTTCTCTTTTTTCCCTTGCTAGTGAATAAATTGCATTTTTGCATAAATATTATTACAGACTAAATGTTTTCTTTAATACAATTGCATATGTACCCAGCAGTAGAATTGCTAAACAGAATGACATATTTTAGCAGATGCTGCTGAATTCCTTTGGAAGATCCTGCAAAATTTCACATTTGTATTAGCAATATATGACAGGATAAATCCTTTACTGTATATCCTGCCAGCCAAAAGGTATTATCATTATTCTAAATGTTTGCCTATCTGTTACTTTTTAAATTACATTTCCCTGATAATGACTGAATTTGAGCATTTTTCATGTGTTTATCATGCATTCAGATTTGCTCTTTCATGAAATGTCTGTTAATACTAGTAACTCATTTTTTTCTAGTGAGCAATTTGTCACTTTTATCCATTTATAAAGACTCTGCATATTAACAGTATTAAATCTTTGTCATCTTACTGGAAAGTATTTTTGTATAAGAATTACCTGGGTTTTTTTAGTGTATCTTTTGCCACCAAAAATAAAATCCTTATATAGTCAAATATGTCCTTTTCCCTTTTATTGCTTCAGATGTCTTATTCTGAAGAAGTTCATTCCTAAAGCTACGTTGTACTCATAGATTTCTAGATTTTCTTATAGATTTTGTTTTCTTAAATTTATACTTGTCATTACACAAAGATGTATTTTATATAAAAACATTTCATACTTCAAAAATAAATACGTTATCTAGGTATGGTAGTGCATGCCTATAACCCCAGTACTTGGGAGGCTGAGACAGAAGATTGCAGGTTTGAGACCAGCCTCAGCAACTTAGAGAGGCTCTCAGAAACCTAGCAAGACACTGTTTAAAAATAAAAACTATAATAGGGCTGAGAGTATAACTCAGAGGTAGGATGCCCCTGAGTTCAATCCCCAGAACCACAAGAATATAAAAAATAAACATTTTGAAAATAAATTTAAGTCATACTTATTTGCAAAAGCATAAAATGGAACATAAATTTCCCATTCAAGTATAACCAGTATTAATATTTTGACATACAGCAATAAAAGAAACACATACATAGCTACTCAAAATATACAAATTTTAAAAACTGTTGTGGCTTATATACAATGTAATGTCATGGATTTTACCAATTGCATTTTTTGTAATCCAGAAGTAACACATGACAACAGTAGGGAACTAGAAAATGGAAAAATAAATATAGCAAAGAATGTAGATCACTCAAACCCAGTCTTCCAGCTGCTGCTGCTGCTTATGTTGTTATATTGTTGTCATGGAAGGTGACATTCTGTTGTGTTTGAGTTGCTTTATTCCTTTATCCCTGTATTGTTAGAATTTGACAACATATGCCTAATTATAGATATTCTTTTGTTGATATTTTCTAGTATTTTAGATTAATTATACTCTAAACTCAGAATTTAGAAATGAGATTTTAAACATATCCTTGATTGTTGACTTCAGTATAATTTTTCTGGCTTTTTAGTCAAAAAAAAAAAAAGGCGTGTGTGTGTGTGTGTGTGTGTGTGTGTGCATGTGTGTGCGTGTGTGTGTGCGTGTTTGTGTGCGTGTGTGTGTGTGTGAATTTTCTCTTACATCTTGTGTAATTATCTTCAGAATTTTATCAATTCTTATATGTAATACACAAATTTACTTTTCAGTGCCTTAAATACCTCTTCAAATAAATATAAATCTGCTACCATATTTGCAATTTTCTTTCAATTATTATTGTTTCACCTCACCCTTTTACTTTAATTCTATAGTTTTACACAATGCTTTAATGTTATATTTGTGTTCTTATTATTTTAGGTACTTTTTTTATTTAGGGAGGAGAGGAATTCCTTATTGTTTTGTTTTCTATTGGCAATTCTACATACTCTTTCATACAATTTTATCCACTCAAATACATATTCTTTTCAGTATTTTTTCTTCCTGCAAATATTCCCAATATTATTTCCTTTTCGATATGCATCTTATTTATGCATTTTGTTTATATATTGAATAAAGAGACCTGTCCAGATCCAGAACTTTCCAGTTTCATGGCCATTTGTCTGGTTCATATAGTGGCTGATCTCCCTCTCAGACATGCAGCTGAATGACAGATTACACCTTGCAACCTCTAGCAGGCTTTCATCTAGTGTTGGTCCACTGAACTCAGAAGAAAATCTCCCTAATGTTCACTGTCTGCTGTCCAGGAACTCAAAAAAGATGGAGTCTTGGAACAAAACAGAACCATTATTTACAGTGTGCTGTAGGGCTTTCTTTTTATAACCTGTAGGAAGATTTCTGTTCATGGGATGCAGTGCTGTCTGTATTCTACTTCCAACATGGACCTCTTCTGGAAGTCTAGATGATCTGTTGGACGAAGAGAGGTGCTTAAGGCACAGTGTGGGGAAGCCAGGAAGAGTCCAATGGCTGCTCCAGAGGGTCTGTCTATTGTGAAATAGATTTCTGCATCTCTTTCTAATTTCCTAGGCAGTATAGCCACGTAATGCTGAAGTAGGGATTCAAAAATGGAGGAAGCGTGAAGTATTTGGCAACCTCCTTTCAAGTGTGGAGGTTGCTACTTCTGACAGCAGAGCACAAGTGAATCTTTATTTTTCCAATTCAGTTTTATTCATCTTCCCAGAGTGTGGCCACAATTTTAATGTCAAGAGTTTTTGCTGGTGTTGTGAAGTCTCTTTTCTTGTAGACGTACTTACTTATGAAATAACTAGGAGTCAAGAGAGTCTGGTTCAGGCTCCTTGAGTCAGATGTCATTTTAGTCCAAATTCCTGAATATATAATTAATCACAATTTTTTTCTCTTCCTATTTAGGGGCTAGAGAAGATGAAAGCAGGTGAAAAGTGAATTATCTATATGGGAAGTTGTGTTATCTCTCAAGCACCTTTTATGTACATTTCTTAACTGATATATACAGGCCATCATCGGGCGAATACTTATGCATCCTCTGCAACATTTACTGAGCATCTCTGAAATCCAAGCACTTGCATCTAAGTATGAGAAGTGAACCAAGGAATCACATAATACCATTTCTCATGGAAGTGACAATAAACTAGGGGAGACAGTTAGTAAACACATGGAATTAACATATACACATTCCACACATGCATACGCATACATGAGACATACTTGCTTCAGTAGAAATGATAATCTTCTGATGTAGAGCAAAATATATAATAAAGAGCACAGTTTGGCATGCAGTGTCTAGGGTATCTCCTTCTACCCCACCATTGAACATCCTACTGGTGCCCAACAGAGCCATTCCTCTATGGTAAAATCCCTTGCTGTGCCTTTCCCTTTCATATTCCTATAATGAAGAATGGCATAGACTGCCTCCTCAGCATCTGCTCATCTCTTCTGCCCATCTTCCTTCCTATATTAGACAGTGAGTCTAATGTACCTTCAGCTATGCCTGTCCTGAAAGTACTTCCCCAAAGAGTTTAACCTTCGCTTGCCCAGAAAAGAGAAGAAAAACTTCCACTCTCCCAATGCCTGTCTCCTCTTGGAAGATATTATCACCCAATGAGTAGCCATTTTTCAAATGTACTGGATTGTTCATCATGTAAACCATCTTCTTTCTCCACATGAAGATTTAAAATCACTGTCTGGTATTCTTAAAGATTCTATTTACTTTAGAATTTAGTTTTCACAATAATAAAAGCCTTTATAAAATTGTGTGTTCGCACATGTGCCTTATTAAGCTTTCCTTTGTGTATTTAACAACTCTTGTTCAGGTACTTTGTATATCTAACATGATCAGAAAACACTGTGTAAAATCTCATTAATTTCTTAGATCACTTCATTCTTTCACCACTGGGAATGTACAAAGAAAAGTACTCACAATTTCATCTATGGCATCTCTCTACATTCCTTAATTGTATTCTTTTAGAGCCTTTGGCCTTAGGACAATACCTATATTGTCTCTAAAATTTTAAATCAAACCTGTGCAAAGCTATCAACTTGAATCTAAATAATAGTTACTATTGAATTTTTTTTTAAAGTCTGAATATAGCTGCTGAATTGGTGAAGGCAGAATGCCAGAAATCTATTTGCATAAAAACAGAGCCAGAAAAACTTTATCCTAGCATTAAATCATAGTTGTTGTAAAATAGAAGCATTTTGAATGTAGCTTAATATCTACTATGTAGATTATTACTCTCCTACCTCATGTTTTGTCCTTATTGAAAAGACTTAGAGATCAAAAATGAGGGACAAAATCAAGTGATTTTACAAACTGATAGGAAAAGACAAAGGAGTACAATTTCATTGTTTTGGATGACAAAGACTGGAAAGGAGAGAGAGGAGATTGGTTTTCCCCCATTTTATATCATTGAATACCACCAGTATCCCAAGGGTGGAAACAGAAGGAAATCCAGATGGATGAATATACAGTCAAGTAAAAATGCTTACCTGGCTAGACAAGATTGGTTGTGTGCTACTCAAGCCATAAAGTGATAGCTTTTAGAAGTAATAGCAGTACCCAGTAGAACCACATTGCTTTTGATAGCGTGTAAATATAATATTAGAACATCAAAAAGTAGCTGCATATAGGGTGGAGACTTAGAAGTTTCTATTAATTAGAATAGATTAATTTATACTGTGGTAAGAAGTGACAACAAAAATTCAGTGACTTAACACAGTAATGGTGTATTTTTCACTTACACAAAATCCAGGGCAGCTGCTCATGTTACAGGTCAGTGATCCACACTAATGTAGGTTCCAACTTCTTCCGGCTGCAACATCAGTCAATGTGTCTGAGAAAGAAAGACCAGAATACATGAACTGATAATAACAATAGTCATCCTGGAAGGGACAGATATCATTGGCCAAGACACATGCGGTTACATCTGATCACAATTGTCTTCGTCCTGAACTAGAAAGCACGAAGCATATGCTTGAGTGTGCCTAAAGGTATAAAGTAGAGGTCTAGATCTTGCATGAATATATGGGTAAAGACTTTCTGAAAATCAGGTTACCAAACTTAATACAATTTGTAGCCTCAGGCTGGTGAGGTCTGGAGAAGCTCTAGGTGCACATGTAATAATTTCTACTTATAACTTCGTTAGATGTAATTATGAACCTCTTTATCAATGTTTCTCAATTAAGGACTGTTTTGCCCCCTTAGGGATATTTGTCAATGTTTGGAGACATTTTTGGTTGTTCTACTAGCACCTAATGGATACAGGCCAGAGATGTGAGTAAACCTTTTACAATGCAAAGAATAGTGGCATAAAGATATTGTTCAAAATGTCAATAATTCAGAGGCTGAAAAACACTGTCATAGAGCAGGGAAATTATAATGAAGGTCTAGCTGAGGCATAGATTTGGAGAAAATGCCCTTTGAGAATAGAATTTCCTCTGCTGGGCATGGTGGTTCATGCCTTTAATCCCAGTTCTTGGGAGGCTAAGATAGGAAGATTGTAGATTCGAGGTCAGCCTCAGCAACTCAGCAAGATCCTACTTCAAAAATTAAAAATAAAAAAGGACTGAGGATGTAGCCTGAGGTAGAATGCTCCCAGGCTCAAGACCCAGTACCAAATAAAAAAAATAGGGCTCCTTCTAAGGTAGTAGGTATCTTAAATCAACCACCATTATATAGTGCTGTATCCCCAGTAAGTAAAACATATGGGTGCAGAAACAAAGGGTAGATTTAGATATGGCTATATTAACATCCCAGTAATCTACTCAGAAAAAACGCACTTCCCTTTTCCATAACTGTAAGCTCTGTGGGTTTACCATGTCCTTCACGGTTATCAGAAGAGATAGCTTTTCACTAGAAGACACAGCAAGAATTTCACTAAGCTTGAAGCCACCACTGTCTTATAACCTAAAGCTCTATGTGCTAAGAGACCAAAAAGTAAGGAAAGGAATTTTCACCCTGCTAGAGGCCATTCATTCAATCACCAGGGGTAGTTGAAATGAATTTGAACAATAGGGAGAGGGAAGAACATTCCTGGCACCAAGTGATCCACAAGGATATTTCTTGGGGCTTCACTGCCTAGTGTTGATGGTAACTGGCAAGAGCAAGAGCCAGTGACATAAGAAACACTCTCAGCCTTGGCAATTATGGTTCCCAAGAGAGTTGCTACAACTGTCCCTGCCACACTCTGGAGGCATCCTGGAGGGGCAGAGGAAGCCTGAAATACCAGTAGGATTTCCAGATGTAGCAGGGTACCATAAGGGAATTCAAGAAGGGGCCTGGTGAAACTGGATGTAGGGATAAATGCATATTACCACATAGGACTTCTACATCCCCTGTGCAGGGAAGTTAGGTGAGAGGTATCCACTAGATCAGCCCATTCATTGCAATCAGTATGACAGTATGGGATGGAGGACATATTGTGAAGGTAAGACAGAAAGCGAGTATACCACAGTTTTGAAATTGCAACATGTGAGTCCCCCAACTATGTTCATCTTGTTCAATATTGGCTTGGCTATTTTTTTTTTTTTTGCCTTTTCATACAAAATTTACGACCATCGTTTCAACTTTCATCAAAAAGAGGTAGAACCATGGTAAGGATTCATTGATCTGAAGATCAAATCGAGATTTTTTTTTTTTTTAAAGATAAATGTCTTTGTTAACCCTTTTCAAACAAAGTTCCACAAAACACTATTTTGTGAATAAATAAACATACCTCCAAACACTCATATGTATTGTTTGAAACAAAATCCCTCTTGGAGATTCATAAAATATTCACATATTAAAGACTCTGAGAATTCCTCATTAAGAAATCAGTATACTTAAGTCAGTATACTGACTTATTCCCAGATACATATAAGCAGAGAATATGGTTTTCTTTTTCTTTATACACCATCAACCTGCTGAAAATAGTTTGTAAAGATCTAGATTATATCAAAGCTTATAGTCATTTATCAATAACTTTTAACTTTTCATGGGGTGTGTTTTCATCTGAGCAGAATTAATTCTTCCATTTCATTACTATGGTTTTTTTTAACTTTTTCAAATCTTTTATAATTTCTTTCCATCACATTTTACAGTTTTCAGTTCATGTCCTATGTTAAACTTTTTCCTTAAGTATTTTTATTTTTGATGCTATCTAATGGAATTACTTTCCTCATCTCATTCTCAGATTGCTTGTTGCTCATATGGAGAAATGTAATAGATATTTGTTTATTGATTTTATGTCCTGCAAACTTGCTGAATTTGTTCATTGTGCTTAAGCACAATGTTGGAATTTGTTTCCAATTCCCTCAAGCAATCAAGCCTTATCCTTTACTTCCTACTTGTAAGAGGGCCTTGGGGTCAACCTGAGGGGAACAATCAGGGCCTTGTTAGGTCTTTCCTGAGGCATACGCACAGCTTGGAACATAGGTGTGGTCTTCTATATTCTCAATAATACATTAGAGCTTTTTTTAGAGCCTCTTAATAACACCCCAGTCCTCAGTTTTTCCTTTTAAAGTTTTTAATTTGCTTTTCATTTGCCCCAACTAATAATGCCACCTCAAGAAGCAATAATGTTCAAGCATTTTTTGAAGTGCCTTGTGGGTAGTTGGCATTAAAGAAGCTCCAAATCGGGTCAGATGAAGAAAAGCTCTCCAGGTAGATCCAAACAGGCCAAATAATGACAAGTCTGTTGAAATGGGGCTTTGGGGGTACTCCAGCCTCATTTGCCACTGTCTGTGGGGTGTTATTCTGCTGATTTTCATAGAGATTATACTTGTGAGTTGTGCTTTTTAAGACTACTGTGAGGCTGGAAAGAATAGGATGTGATTAGGGCAAGTTAAAAAAAGCATAAGACTTCATTTTTACCAAAATCCTACCTTTTCCTTGAGAAAAAAAGAAAAAAATCTCACTGCTTGAATTTTTTGTTGTTGTTGTCGATGTTGCAAGTCTTTAGTCACTTTCTGGAAGCATGAGATTGTTGATGTTGAGTTTTTATTTATTTTTATGTTTTTTTAATTTTTTTTGCTAGCATTCTTGTTGCTTATATGCAGGAGTAGATTTTGTAAATAACTGAGCCCATGATTCTAGAGATAGCACGAAGGAGGCTTCTCTGGTACTTGTCATATTCAGCTTTTTGAGCTGGATGCTGGTTACTCAGGTATACTTAATTATCATATGCATTGTCTCCTTATTCATGACTTGAAAATCTTTCTATGTGTATTTTACACTTCAAGAAGATGGTAGATTTAGTTAAGAGATCATGAGCAGACAATTATGTATGGGTAAGATAGGCAAGAGTGCTGTAGGCTGCATAGTGATATTTGAAAATATTCCAGTGCTTAAGTTGTTAGGTGGTTCATGCATGTTCTTTTAATTATGCTACAAATTTTATATGCAAGTAACAAAAATTCTTTGATGTATATTCAATAAGTATCAAAAATTATTTAATTTACCACCAACATTGTCCAATATTCTTTAATACACTTTAAAGTTTAGAAACCTCATAGTTTTCTCTTCTTATTTGAGTATTTAAGTACTGCTAGTATTTCATCTTATGTTGCAATGAGCATGCATATAAATAAATCTATGAGTATACACCTCATGGTTTTCTTAGGATATATTCCACAAGTGGAATTAAGAGGTCAAGTGTACAGATATTTTAAATACATTTATACATCTAATCAGATTGTTTCCTGAAAATATTTTACAAATTTGCTGCATATTGTCCTCAGAAATGGAAGATGTTATCCTTCTGCCTCCTATCAAATAGTGAGACGAACACATACACGAGAATGTTACCAGAGCTTGGTGGCACACATTTGTAATTCCAGTACTGGGAAGCAGGACAGAATGATCTCAGGTTGGAGGACAGCCTCAACAATGAAGTGAGACCCTTAGCAACCTAGAGAAGCCTTGTTTAAAAAACAAAAAATAAAAAGGGCTGGGGGTATAGCTCAGAGATAGAATGTCCCTGGGTTCAATTCCAAGTACCACAAAAATTAATATGCTTATATAATGTTTATATACTCATTATATATAATTAATTTGAAATTTTTCAGTATGTTAAAGGAAGCATGTTCTCTCATTTTATTGTACATTTATTTGAGTAACAGTTGTGTTGAATATTTTTCCCATGTTTCTTTAATTTTTTCATTGTGACTTTTTGTTTCTGGTTATATTTGAGCATTCATATAATCCTTATTGGCCTTTAAAATCACGTACTATATTTAATTCTGTTTTCTAAAGCTGGTGCTCTGTATTTGACTGAGCACAGTATTTAATTTTCTTTGATATTTTAACCTCAATTATTGCTTAACCACATTGGCTAGTGCTTCGACCACTCCCATTTCACCAAGCACCTTTTCACTGGTGTCCAGAATAATGTGTTCATATGGTTTTTCTCAGAACTTTCTTTCCTTTCTTAAAACAAAATTGTCAGCCACAAACTATCAAAGGTAACGGGGCTCTCACAGAGTGTGTCATGACCCTTCTTGGTTTCTTAAAACCACCACTACAGAAGACGCCAAGGGATAAAAATAGGACTTGGTGTGCTTCCGGGGCATTCACAAATGAGAATGGGGAAGAGGGGGAGGCAGCAAGTAGGAATTATTAGTGTGAAGGGTTCTCATGAGCTCTGGCGTTAAATCTGTAGGTCAACCTGGGGAGTAATTCCACCTTAATAATATTAGGTCTTCCAGCCCATGAATATGATATTATTTTCCATTTATTTAGACCATCTTAACATCCCTCAATAATGTTCTAATGTAGTTATCACAGGGCAAGTTTTGCACTTTTCTTGCTAAACCTATCTCTAAGTATTTTATCCCTTTCGATGCTATTGTCAAATGAATTTTTATTAATTTCCATTTCAGAGTGTTCATTATAAATAGATAGAATGAAATTGTGTGTGTGGGGGGGGGGATTGAGACCAGTGGGATTCTACCTCTGAGCTACACCCCAATCCTATTTTTACTTTTTTTCATTTTGAAACAGGCTTTCACTAAGTTACCAGGTTATACTGGCCTCAAAATCATGATACTCCTGTTTCAGCCTCCTCCTAAGTACTGGTATTACAAGTATGTGCCACCATGCCTGGCTGCAACTTTTACATATTGATTTTATATACCCCAACCTTGTTCCACTAGCTTATTCTCATAGTTTTCTAGCAAGCGTCTTAGAACAGTAACATATGCAAACTCATGTTCAGAGCAGCACAATTCACAATAGCCAAATTATAGAATCAACCTAGGTATCCATGAACAGAAGAACAGATTACAAAATTATGGGAAATACACACAATGGAATTCTACTCAGCAATAAAGAAGAACAAAGTTATGTCATTCTCCCAAAAATGGAAGGACCTGGAGAACATTATGTTAAGTGAGATTAGCCAGTCACAGAAAGTGAAGAGGTATATATTTTCTCTAATATGCACAAGCTAGGGAGTCATTGGGATACCAGAGGGACTCCAAACAATGAAGGAGAAACCTCAGTGGAGCCAGGGTGGTGGTCTAAGGGAAGGGGAGATGGAAGACTGAGGTTCATTAATAGAAATACTACCATTGACTATGTGTACATAAGTGAATATACCAACATCTATCTCAGTACTCTTTATCAGGAAGGGTGAAAATGGGGAGTCAGGGGGAGGGGGCACCAAGTGCTGTGTGCATGTATGTCACTGTCAATGTGATTTCCATTATGATGTGAGACTATAATGCACCAATAAAAGCATATTCTTAAAAAGGAGAATTCCCTATAGAAAACTTCATGTCTTCTGCAAATAGAAATAGTTTTCAATTAGGATGACTTTTATCTCATTTTCTTTCCTAATTGCCCAGAATAGAATGTCATATCTAATTAAATGTATAGAGAGACATGTTAGTCTTCCTTGTGATCTTAAGGCAAAAGCAAGTCAACAGCAACTATGATGTTAACTGTGGAATTTCTCTAGATGACTTTATTAAGTTGAAGAACTTCTTATTTCTAGTTTTGAGTGTTTTTGCTATGAGAGAATGTTGTTTATTTAAATGTTTTTCTCTATCTATTTAAGTGATAATATGCTTTTATCCTTTTCTCTTAATCTGTTATATTAGATTGATTTATTTTTGTGAATTTAATCAACTTTAGAATAACACATTATTATCGAGCATGCATGAATCATAAACTAGTCTGTAAAACAAGCCTTAATGCATTTAAAAGGCTAGATTCACATGAAGTAGATTTTTGATCTCATAGAATTAAATCAGAATTTGATAGCAAGAATTTCACAAATATGTTAAAACTAAGCAATATATTATTATTATTATTATTATTATTATTATTATTATTATTATTACTGTAGCAGGGATTGAACCCAGAGGGCATTCTGTCATACCAGCCCTTTTTATTTTTGGTTTTGAAACAGGGTCTTAATAGGTTGCTGGGAGTCTCATTACATTGCTGAGACTGTCTTCGAACCTGTGATCCTCCTGTGTCAGCCTCCCAAGTCCTGGGATTACAGGTGTGGACCACCATGCCCAGCTGTGACACATTATTAAGTATTCAATAGAACAAAGAATAAATGATGAAGAAAATGATAAAAATACTTTGAGATGAATGAAAATGAAAACAATGTAGAAAATTTTCTGGAATGCAATCGAAATGATACTGGGAAGGAAATTTTTATCTGGAAATGTCCATATTTTTTTAAAAATCCCAAATCAATAACCTTACTTTCTAACTTAAGAGCCTGAAGAAGGAAGAGTAAACCAAACTCAAAGAAAGAAGAAGCAAATAATTAGAAAAGAAATAAATGAACTAGAGAAGAGAAAACCAATAAAGAAAATCAAAACAAACTAAAACTTTTACAATAATTAACAAGATGATCTTAAAATTCATAAAGAAGTTCAAGGACTCAGAATACATCAAATGATCTAGAAAAAATAAATAACAATGTTGAAAGTTTATACTTCCCGGTTTCAAAGCCTACTAGAAATCTATAGTGACCAAGACTGTACGATGCTGGCATAAGTATACACGTATATATCAATAGATTTGTATCAAGAATTCAGAAATAAATGTTTATATTTATGATCGATTAATTTTTCACAAGTGTGCCAAGATAAATAAGTTGAGAAAATAATTGTCTTCTTAACACATCATGATGGACAACTGAACATCTACATTAAAGATTAAACATATACAAGCATGGTGGCGCATGCTTGTAATCCCAGTACCTGGGAGGCTGAGACAGAAGGATCCAGGTTCGTGGCCAGCCTTAGCTACTGAGTGAGGCCTTCCGCAACTTAGTGAGACCCTGTTTCAAAAATAAAGAATATAAAATAGGGCCAGGGGTGTAACTCGGAGCTAGAATGCCCCTGGGTTCAATCCCCAGTACCAGAAAAAACCCTTTACCTGAGACCATACTTTGAAATTAAATACAATTGGATAATAGACCTAAGTATAAATACCAGAGCTAAATCTATAGCATTATTGGAAGAAAAACGTAAAATTAAATCTTTGTGCTCTCGGCTTAGATAATATTTTTTAAATATGATACCAAAACACAAGTGACAAAATAAAATACAAATAAACTCAATATAATCAAAATTAAAATTTTCTGTTTTGCAAGTGATACCATCCAAGGAATGAAAAGGCAAACCATAGAATGGGAGAAAATATTTTCAGATTATATACTTGATATGGAACTTCTAGCCAAAATATATGAGAACATTTATAATCCAATAATAAAAAGGTAAATAGCCCAATTTTAAATATCAGAAAAGTATCTGAACTGATGTTGCTCTAAAGAAGACACAAAAACGACCAATGAGGGCTTTAAAAGATTCTTAGTTACCAGGACAATCAGAACTGCAGGGAGATATCACTTCACACCTGTCTAGGTAGGTGAATATAATCAAAATGAGAGGGAATACCAAGTGCTGGAGAGGTTGTGAAGAAATTGGAAGCCCATTACATTATGAGGGGGAAAGCATAATGTGGCATCTCTTTTGTAAATTGTAAGAAAAATCAACCAGGCGTGGTGGCACATGCTTATAATCCCAGCACTTGGGAGGCTGAGACTGGAGGATCTGGGTTCACGGTCAGCTTCAGCTGCTTAAGTTAGGCCCTCTGCAACTTAGTGAGACCCTGTTTCAAAATAAAGAATAAAAAATGGGACTGGGGCTGTAGCTTGGAGGTAGAATGCCTCCAGGTTTTATACCCAGTTTCACAAAAAAAAGAAAAAAAACTTCCCCAATGTATTACATAGTTATCTATGACCTAGAAATTCCACTCCTAGGCATATACCCAAGAAAAATGAAAAGCACATCCACACAAAAACATATGTGAATATACACAGACACATTATTTATAATAGCAAAGCAGAAGTAATATAAATGTGCATCATCGGATGGATGAATAAAGAAAATGTAATCAACCCATATGATAGACTATTTGGCAGTACAAAGGAATGAAATACTGTTACATGCTATAACATGATGAACCATTAAAACATTCTACTAAGTAAAAGACAACAGCTACACCTCTATAGAGGTGGAAGTTAAATGGGTGTTTGGGGGGGGGCTTGGCAGTGGGGAGGGAGGAAATGATGAGGAAGGAGGAGGACGAGGAGCAAGGTCTAATAGAGAAGGGATTTCTTTGCTGAGGACAGTGATGTTTAGTGTGTGGTGATTGTTGTGTAACCTTCTGAATATACTAAAATCTATTGAATTGTACACTTTATTTATTTATTTTTTAACGGTACTGGGGATTGAACTCAGGGGCATTCTACCTCCGAGCTACACCCCCAGCCCTATTTTTTATTCTTTATTTTGAAACCGAGTCTCATTAAGTTATGGAGGGCCTCACTAGGTAGCTGAGGCTGGCCGAGAACCCGGATCCTCTGGTCTCAGCCTCCCGAATGCTGGGATTACAAGCGTGCGCCACCATGCCCGGCTGAATTGTACACTTTAAATGGAGACATATATGTGAGAGGAATTATACTTCCATAATGCTAAAGAAACTCTATTGGCCCTTCCTATGTCTGAGTCTATGAAAATACATATGTATCACCCTTATCACCAATTTATCTACTCTGTGTAAAATGTTTTTTTTTTTTTTTCGTAAATTTCATGGATGGAGACATTTCTTTCTGAAAGGACTATGCTTTATTTCTTCCACTGTTTATCTTTCTTTATAACTTCAACTCAGATTCATGGTGATTTCTAGTCCTTGACACCATCTAATTATTGGAATTTTCTCTTCACATCTACATCAAGATTGTCTTTCATCTTGGCCATATTAAATCTTCTCCCTAGGAATCTGGAACTTTTCTTCTTGATGTCTTGCATATTTACTTTATCAGTGACCATTTCAGTGAAAATATACATTATATCTTCTCCAGCTTTTTTTTTCTTTTTTGTAGTACTGAGGATTAGAGCCAGAGGAATTCTACCTCTGAGCTATACCCCCAGCCCTCTTAATTTTTTTTTGTTTTGAAACGGGGTCTCTCTAGGTTGTTGAGAGTCTCTCTAAGTTGCAGAGACTCTTCTGGTTTTGAACCTGAAGTCTTCCTGTCTCAGCCTCTGGAATACTGAGATTACAGGTGTGTGCCGCCACACCCAGCTATTCTCCAGCTTTTAATTCAAAAATCCTCAAAGTAACGAATGAACAAATATTTTATATGCAACCAATGGAAGCCAGTGGTGTCATCACCGTTCTCTTAGTCGCTCACTCTTTAAAGATCAGGGCTGTTGTTCACGTTCCCTTTCTGTGCATTTGACATCTCATCAGTGACCAAATGCTGCACAAACTCTGACATTTAAGGGTTGACCCTATTTCTCTTCTTAATTATCCAGTTCTTGACCTTTCACCTTTTTTCCTGGCATATTAATATCTAGCAATCGACTTCCAACATCTCCACCTTGAAAAATAGAATCTACATCACTATCTGTTATTATTCTAAACCCAGACTGTATCAAGCCACCCACCATAAAAATCGAATGTGACAAAGATGTCCTTACTCTATTACAGGGATTAGCTAAATAAACACTTCACATTTAATATCTAAGCTCAAGTAAATCTTGAAAGAAAATAGTTTTTATCACCAAAGAAGAGATTAATGAACTTGCTCCAAATCAGACAGTTATTGAGTAAAAGAGGTAAAAGATGGAATTTCAGTCCTGGTCAGAGTCCAAAGACCAACACAGACTGTCAAACATACTTCTTAAAAAAAATACTTCATTGGTTCTTCACTTAAATTTAAATTGTTAAACTGGGCACGCAGTTTCATCCATAAGATCAACGTCATTTATATTTTTCAAGGTAATATTTCTCTTTATAGCCCTCATTCTTTCTGCAATAAAAGCTTATATAAGTAGGATAGATGCATTATATTTCCTTAAGCCTTGGTTTCTATATCAGCGAAAGGTGAACCTTATTTTTTTAGTGTGCTTTTACTGGTGCATTATCATCTCACATCATAATGTAAATCATGTTGACATTGACATACATGCACATGGCACTTGGTGCCCCCCCTCCCTCTCTCACCCCTTCCCATACAGAGAACTGAGACTTATATTGGGATTTTTCACATATGTATACACAGTTGATGTTAGTGTTTCCAATAATGAACCTCAGCCTCCCCCATCCCCTTCCCTTAGACCACTTCCCTGGTTCCACTGAGGTTTCTCCTCTGTTATCTGGAGTCCCTCTGGTATCCCAGTTACTCCCTAGCTTGTGACATTAAAGAAAACATATGTCCCTTCACTTTCTGTGACTGGCTAATCTCACTTAGCATAATGTTCTCTAGGTCCTTCCATTTTCTTGTAAATGACATTATTTCATTCTTCTTTATTGGGGAGTGGAATTCATTGTATTTCCCATAGTGTTGTGATCCATTCGTTTGTTAATGGACACCTGGGTTGATTCCATAATTTGGCTATTGTGAATTGTGCTGCTATGAACATGGGTATATTACATATATTGCTGTATATTACTGTATTATATGTATTACTGTATTATATGTATTATATTATATGAACATATATTACTGTAGTTCTCTGGTTTCAACCTCTTTGGAAAGATGCCCAGGAGTGGTATAGCTAGATCATATGGTGGATCCAGTCACAGTTTTCTAAGGAATCTCCACACTCATCTCCCTAGCAGCTGAACTAGTTTGCAATCCCACCAACAGTGTAGAAGAGTTCCTATTTCCCCACATCCTTGCCAATACTTATTTTTATTTGATTTCTTTATGATTGCCATTGTGATTGGGGTTAGATGAAATCTCAGTGTAGTTTTGACTCATGTATCTGTTGGCCATTTTAATCTCTTCTTTTGTGAAGTGACTATTCAATTCAGTTGCCCATTTCTTGATCGTGGTATTTGTTTTTCTAATGTAAAGTCTTTTATGTTCTTTGTAATTCTAGATATTAATCCTCTATCAGAGGGACAGCTGGTAAAGATTGTCTCCCATTCTGTGGGCTTTCTCTTTAGACTCTTGATGGTGTCCTTGGATGTATAGAAACTTCTTAGTTTAATGCCATCCCACTTACTAATTATTGTTTTGATTTTCTGAGCTATGGGTTCTTGCTCAGTAAGTTTCTACCTGTGCCTATATGTTGGAGTATTGAACCTATGCCCTCCTCTAGTAACTTCTCCATCTCTGGTCTAACTTCAAGGTCTTTGATTCATCTCGAATTGACTCTTGTGCAGGGTAAGAGGTATGAATTTAGTTTCATTTTTCTACAAATGGATAACCAGCTTTCCCAATACCATTTGTTGAAAAGGCTGTCTTTTCTGCAGTGTATGTGTTTGGCCTCTTTGTTGAAGATCAGTTGGCTTTAAGTGTGTAGATATGTTTTTATATCTTCTATTCTGTTCCATTGGTCTATGTGCCTATCAGTGAAAATTCTGTAATCTATGTGGACTTATCCAAATCTGATATCATAGGATGACAACTGACTTTTCATACTATAAATATCTCTAATTAATGCCTTAGCCCTGTCAAAATAAACAATTTATAAATAAGTTTGATTTTTCTTTTTAAAATTATTTTATTGGTCTATTGCAAATATATATCACAGTAACGTAGCACCATTGTATTCCCCCACCTACCAGTACATGCTAGTAAGATTATTAGTGATACCTTCTTATATGGACATAGAATTATTTGAGTGATTCTTTCATCAATACTCCAATTACCTTTCCTACCTCCCTCCCCAATCTCTTTCAACTATTCTACTGGTCTCTCTCCCCATTTATCTAAAGATCCCTGTGTTTCCTATGTTTTTTACTTTAGTTTGCACATATAAACATAAGGCCCTTAATGTTCTGATACTGGCTGATCTCACCTAGCATAATCTTCTCTAGTTCCACCCACTTTCCTGCAAATGAGATAATTTTGTTCTTCTCTGCCTGAGTAAAATTCCATTGTGAGTTTATATCATGACATTGGTATTCATATATCACTAGAGTATTCTCATTTTAATTCTTTTGGAAAGATATTGACATGTGGTATACCTAGGTCATATGGTGTGTCTATTGCTAGTCTTTTGAGGAACCTCCATACCTGTCTTCATAGTGATTTTGCTAGTTTACAACCCCGCCAATAGTGTATAAGGGCTCCTACTTCTCTACATCTTCACCAGCAATTAGAATGGCAATCGTGAAGAATACAAACTGATTTTTTTTCTTTCAGCTCACCCTTTTCTCCGTACTCTAAGTCCACATCTCCATGACTACTTTTCTCAACCTTTCACAAATCTTCAATTGTGTGTTCAGTTTTCACTTTTCCCACAAATCTTCACCTGACCCCATAAGAATAATTATAAAAAACTTACCCCCTTAGTCTATTATTAAATTTGCATTTGTATTATATCATAATATATGTTGTCTCACATTTTAACTATCTTTTTGATTTCCTATCTCATTTACTTCATGAAAAGTTCACTTAATTAGCAACTATATTTCACCTGGCTTGCTATCTACCCTACCTTGCTACTATGATTACATTGCAAACAGTGGCCACTCAGAATTTTTTAAATAAATGTGCATATTTCCAATTCACTAGCTTAATTCACTTTTATGTGTTTTTGGCTAAATAGAACAAGTTTTATCTAGTGGTTAAGAGCTCAGGTGGTTTATATTTCTGCCGACTTATGCTCTTCAATCTTTGCTTTATCCATCCATGAACTGATGATAACAACAGTACCTGCTGCTTAGGAGTTTGTGAAATGTAATTCATCTAAAGAGCTAGAGGAGTATCCATTACTTTGCAGGCACTCAATAAAGGTTAGCTGTCATTGCTGTATATTTTCAAACAAACAAACAAACAAACAAAGGATTTGAAAGAGAGATCTAAAATAGTTTCCAACAAATGGGCCTTTATGTGCCTCCTATGGGACTTCCTGGCAGGTGAAAAATAACAATAAACTTAATTAAAGGGTGACTTTTCTGGTCAGTGTAAAGAACAGAGCAGTTTTAGTCCTGGCAAGGAGCAGAGTCTGGATGCTTTTCATATCCAATCATTTTCTTTAACATGAATAAGTTGAGTGCTCCATTAGTTCTGGAGAAGAGAACATAATAGAATCAGTTCTATAATAGGGGCATTAAGCCCTCTTGCATTATAGAAAATTATTGAAAAAGGCTGCCAGGCTCTTATTTCCTTGCCAAAATATGGCTATGGATGTTCAACAGGAACATCAAGCCTGATAAAATTTAAAAAAAAAAAATAGCAAGAACCCCAAAAGGCAGATTAGAATGTCAGTCTTGTGCAAGAATAAGCATGGAGGGAAACAGGAACAGCCCTGATGCTTACAGAGGGGGCTCATTTTGAGACATCACGGGAAGATGCTTGAGTTAAGAGGGGATGGTGTTGGCACCGCTTGTTTTGAACTTGCATTTCAACCATGTGTCAGAATTGAATTTCAAGCCAACAACAACATTCTAAGTGAAACCGTGATATTTTTTTATCTTTTGAAAGTTGACATTAGAGAAGGTCAGCTCTATCACAGTAAATTAAGAAAAATTTAACTTCAGCTTTCTATTACCTTCTTGAGAATCAGATTTATTTACTTCCTATTATTTTTTAATCTTCTTTTTGATCTTCTATCAAATATCACAAACAAAATACGCGAATGAATACAGTTAAACATACTACAGCTTTATTTAATGTTATATACAATGGGAATGTTTTTCAGATAATTTTCTGTATGTTACCAAGGATATTCTGGTATTATTACTTGTGAAATAACTTGATCTATTTTTTAATTGCCACATTTCTTAAGGGCATTGCACATTGCTTTTGAATTTGAGAGTGGAAGTTTTAAGTCAACTTTACACCCAAACTTTAGTTTAGGAAACTGTATGTGGACATTTATCAGGCTGGGCTCAATCCTTTGTTATTAGAAATACTCAGTGTGAGGCATATGACATAGAGAATAAGGCAAAAAACCATCAAGAGGCAGAGACGCCTCTGAGATTGTGTCAGAAACTTCCTAAGAAGTGCTAGGAGGCATGGAGACTGAGCAGGGTGACTTCTATGCACCAAACTGAGAGAAAATATAGAACTCTTTTGCAAGGCACACAAACATCCCTTTAATAAAGTACAAATTAGTGAAGCTGACCCCCAACCATCCTTTGCTATAAAACCTGCCCTAATCACTTTATAGTCTTGAGTCTCACTCATACATTGCTCATATATCTGTCCACTGGAAAAAAAAATAGACACTTCAGAATAATTCCCCAGCTGGATTTTTCTTCTTCTTATCCAGAATTCCATGAATCCCTATGGATTCATATCACCGACTAATTCCAAAAACTAACATCCGCTCTGTCTCCCACATGACTTATAAAAATGTTCTTTTCTCTCCATTTGGCCTCAGCATCCCTTTTCAGTCCAAACATCTCATTATTCACAGAGACATTTTAAGATATATTTTTTTTAAAAAAGTGAAGGTAAAAATATTCAATCCCACTACAAATACCTGTCTCCTGATAGCTTAGTTCAACAGATTTCCCATTTCACCTGCCATTTCATTAAGCAATCTAACAAAGCTTTTGATAAGAGATGCTCATGTTCCTTTTTTGAATGTGTTAAATGAGAACCACAAGTGCTTTTTCAGATTTGCTCTTCCTTAGGCATTATCAGATTGTAATCATTCAAAAAGAGAGAACAAATTTTAAAAAGTCATTTGAAGAGAGAGGTGCTTAAAAATAGGATGAAACTAAAAAGAAACTTGGAGAAAAAAAGTTATCATCACATTATTATGAGGCATATCTTTCAAATTTTTGTGAGGAATCTAAGAGGTAAGTTTTAACATTATAAATACAGGATAAAAGTATATATTTCTGTATTCTACTTTTTCCCAATACCACACTCACCCACCCCATATCCTTGGCTATTGGCTACCCTACAGAATCCTGAAAAGGTATTTGGGAAAACAATACCATTCACAATAGCCTCAAAAATTAGAATACCTGAAGATAAATATAACCAAGGAGATAGAAGACCTCTATAATGAAAATTATAAAACAAATATAGAAAGAAATTAAAGATCTTAGAAGATGGAAAAACCTCCAATGCTCTTGGATGGAAGAGTAAATATTATCAAAATGGCCATTCAACCAAATGTGATATATAGATTCAGTACAATCCCTATTAAAATACCAATGTCATTCTTCACAGAGCTATAAAAATAAGTCCTAAAATTCATTTGAAAACAAAAGACCCGGCATAGCCAAAGCTACTCTCAGTAATAGGAACCACACAGAAAGCATCATGATATATGATTTCAAATTATACTACAAAGCTATAGTAATAAAAACAATATGGTATTGGCACAAAAAAGGCACATAGACCAATGGGACTAAATAGAAAATATAGAAACAAATCCACAGACTTATATCAATTGATTTTTTACAAAGGTGCCAAAAGTATACACTGAAGAAGAGACAGCCTTTTCAGCAAATGGGTGTTGGGAAAACTAGTTATCCATTTGTAGAAAAATGAAATTAAACCCCAACTTCTCACCCTGCTCAAGTGTCAACTTAAGATAGACAAGAGACATGGAAATTAGACAAGAGACTCTGAAATTACTAGAGAAGGGCATAGGATCAACACCTAAAGCTTGGAAAATGGCGATATAGTTTAATAATCCCTCCTACTAAGTATTATTTACTATTCCAAAGTTTCTCAAGTACGGGGTCAAAACCAATAAACCAACAAAAAATGGTAAAAAAACAAAAACAAAGACAAAAAAAATACTTGAGGAGCATAAGTTGACAGCTGAAATTAGAGTAGACAAAAGGTTTCCCCTGGTGGCCAAGAAAACTGGCTCTCTCTATACAACCCAAAGATCTTTAGATATTCCCCCAATTTCTAGGTGAGGTGTAAAGATGCTCTAATCATATACCAGATATATTAGAAAAAAAAATTTCCTGGTAATCTTAAATCATCTGAATAAATGCAATAACAACAACAGCACCTTGTCTCCCTCCAATATATTCTGAATTACAAAGGCAAGTAAATTTTCCTTGAAGAGGACTCATTGGTTGACCATTCAAATAAGATTCCAAACCTGTCTCCTTATTCCCTCTCCACATTATGCCTGAAATTGGAGCACAGAAGCAGAGCCAGGATCAAGGCATCATAGACAAATTTCTGATAAGAATCTGAGCCTCAGGAGTTTTCTTATTTAGCCAATATATTAGATCTCCTTTGTGATACTACAGCTGCCTGGAAGCTGGGAGCTTGATCAATAGTTCTTGATCCCAAGCCTAAGTTCTCTTTGCTAACCTTTTCTTTATATATCTGCGATTAAACACTAGGACATAAGTCCCAGTGACTCAAGGATGTATCCCTTTAGTCAGAATTAAAGTCATTTCAGTAGCCTTATATTTGTATGCTGAAAGAGTGTCTTATTTTCCACTAGAGACAACAAATGGGACATTTTATTGAAAATATCTCTTGAGCTATTACTAGATTCATAACTGGAATGTCCTGCCAGTGAAGAATGACATATTCATCCATTATTAGTTCTATAATCATGTTAATAACATGAAGCAAACTCAATAAACTTCACTAAATACGGATCTACAGAGTAAGCTCCGGATACGGAATGTGCACTACACGTAACGATCCATTTCAACATGCAACAGCTCAGAAAAATCTCACGTGATGAGGTGGTTGCATTCTTAGAATACTGCAGCTTTCATTAAACACATTGTATAAAATGAACAGAGGCAAAACATGGAGCTGCGTCTCTCATGAGAGCCCACTAGAGACCCCAGATTGAACAAGAATATTTTCTGGAAGCTCTGCTCCAAGATGCACTTACTGAAAGCAGCCTGCTTGCCTATCATCTCGGGGCTCCGGCAATTTGGCCACTGTTCTTGGAGCAGTCTTCTCTTCATTTTTCATGTGGACAGCTCCTGTCTCTGTTAGAACTCAACTCATACATCCATTTACCCAAGACTTTCCTGAGCCTCAGTGCCCGGCCATGCCAGTTACCTCTGCTCTAAGCTCCCCATCATCACTTGGCACGCTTTATTCGTTTCTTACGATGCCTCTCTATGCTTCATCAGCTGCTTCGATATTCTAACCTGTCCTTTATCTCTCTGGCTCCCGACCTCATATCTAATAGGAGCTAAATAAATACATGTTGGTTAATGCCTCTTCCTTTCGACAACTCTCTCATAGCTGAGACCTTAATTTAACTATGACTTTCACCAAAAGTCCTTTTTTGACACCTCACGCTACTTTAGCATCTTTGCAATATTTTTAAGGAGTAGCTCTATCACAATTTTAATTACAGATATTGGTGAGACTGTTTTTGTTTTTAATATCTTTACCCTCTAGGCTTCAAGTTATATAAGGAGAAGCACCATGTTCTTTTGTGTTCATAGTTGTTTCCCTTGTATCAAATGGGGTCTGGTACATTATTCCCACTCACAAAATGGTGTTGAATGAGCTACTGATTCCTGCTACATATGGATGAACCTTAAAATGATATGGTAAGTAAAAGAAGCCAGCTATATATTGCATGATTCCATTATGTCAAATACTCATAACAGACAAATTTATAGGGACATAAAGAAGATTAGAGATTTCCTGGGGCTTACTGACTGCTAATGAGTATGGGGTTTCATTTTGTGATAATAGAAGTACTCAAAAATTATATTGTGGTGATGATTGTGCAACTCTGTAAATATGTTAAAAAATACTGAGTGAGTGAGTATTATGAACCACTTCGGATGGGTGAATATCATGCTCAGTGAATTATATCTTGATAAAACAATTAACATAGTCATTGAATGAGTCAATTAATTGAAAGATTAACTTGAAGCACAGGTCTCCCTTCATTTAGGGAAGGGAAGATGTTTCTAGAAGTGAAAACACTGCTTCCTGAGGTCCTTTTATCCATCTTTTCCAAGATGCATGTACTAGCATAAGACACCATCAGCAGTTTTTATTTTCACATCATCTTTTCTGAATCCATGGGATGGTGCTGGCTGTAATTTCTTCCAGATTCCAGCCATCTAATTGACTTCTACTTCTCTTGCGCCATCTGTTACTTGTGTCCATTCTTTGAAGTCCTCATGGACCACTGAAAAATTAGCATTCCATCGTTCAACTAGGAGTGGCCAAGTGGTGGCAATCAAGTGCTGCCTTTGCCTTCTTCCTCCATGCTGCTGGGTATGTGATAGCTTCAGCTCAATCTGTCACTCCGGATAAGCAGAACAAGCTCTATACTTTATTAGTGGTGGGATCAAGGGAGATGATAAAACTTTCTTTAGCTTAATTATGGCAAAATATAAATTTCACTGTAAATATTCTAAACCATGATGGCATAACTCATGTTATGAAGGCAATAACAAAAATAGCAATGGTGAGAGTGCTGGCATTTTCAGGAGGAAAGTGTAAGCTCTTCAGTTTAAAAGATGCGCTTAATTGTTAATTTCAGTATTTATTACTGCAATGAGAACTTGGAAAGTTGATTCATTATTGGACCACAGCTTTTTGTTTTTCTAATCTGTAAAGTGATTTTAATAAAGCTTACTGGATCATCAGAAGATAAAAAATGATGCAATGTGTTTGATGATGCCCAGGAACTGCTGGGATATAGGAGATGCTTTAAAGATGCTTGTTCCCTTCTGAGCTAATTATCTGAATCAAAAAGATAATTCAAACTTATAGTTCCAAGTGACAATAGTTTAGTCAATAAACCAATCAAGATGCATTATTTGTGAGTTTACAAGGCACTCTACAATGCAATTGGAGTCAAGGAGAAAAAAAAATCAGAAATAAGAGGCATCATCATTATCATGAAATTGGAATGCGGTAACTGACTCGAGAGAAACCATAGAGAACACTACATGGCATACACATTTAACACAGCAGCACATGCTAAAAGGAAGCTTCATGGGAATCCTAGAATGGGAAATATCACTGTAATAGAGGCTAGCATAAAAAAAAATTAATGGAAGACAATATATTCTATTGGAGCTTAACAAACCTAATAGAAATCTTCTCATATAATAATGTATAATTTACTTATTTATTTAATTTGTTTGTTGTTTACCATAATACATATGCAGTTAATTTCTCAAATAATATGTTCTCTGGACAGAGAAAAATATTCAAAGATAGTATAGTAAAACTGCAGCTGCTGAGGATACACTTTCCATATTCATCAAATAGCTGAATTACAAAACCAAGACTGGTAAGTTTCCAGCCCATATATAATAAAAGGATTGAGGGAGAAAATTCAGACTATGGTAAGATTTACAATGAAAAAAGTTGAGAAATGATTTCTTTTAAAATTGGGATTAGGGGCAAATGGAAGTCTGGTTATGAATCGCATTCATTTATATGGGACAATAAGCAAAATAAAGAATAAAATAATAAAAGGCAAAGTGCAATGTAGATGAAAAATTTCCAATGAAATGCACCCAAAGCAAATAGAATACATGGATCAGAAATGTCCCTCTATTCTACAGAAATTTAAAAATAACAGAGTCTGTAAATGAACTGATGAAAGAGACCAAAAATAATGCACGATATCAAAAGAGATTCAAAAATAGAATCCCATGGAAAGGTAGCTGACAACCCTAAGAAAGGAACCGAAGAGGAAATTAAAACCTTTAGAGCATTTCAAACCCCATTAGAAGTGGGAAGGAATTGAATCACACAAGAGGAAGCCTGTCTGGTGATAGGAAGGGGAACATTGGGGTGGTAATCACACAAAATTCAGAGTAAGAAGATATAAAGATTGCAGTGATTAGACAGAAAACAACACCCAGAAGAAAAGGCAGTAGAGACCAATTTATGGATAATTGCTCTTGGGAAGACAAACTGTAATATATGGAAGGAAAAAAAAACCCCACATTTTCAAATGCATGGTATAAAGAAGAGTTCCTGAAATAAAGGAAGACCTAAAGAGTCAGATTCAAAGGAAATATTATTAAAAGAAAAAAAAATCATCTTGTTTGCTGTCAAAAGTAAGATGTTTATACTAGGAATAAGAAAGAGCTTTAAAATATAGTGGTAATAGTAAGATAAAAAAGGAACTCCCTCACATGACTCCTAATACTTTCTTAATTATGCAAAAACAAACATAACTTAATTTTCTTTCTTAAAAAAGAATGTGAACTGAAGTATATACCACTGAATTTAATTAGTTTTTTTTAAGAATTATTTATTTATTTGTTTATTTATTTGCAGTACTGGGAAATGAACTCAGGGGCATTCTACTTCTGAGCTATACCCCCACCCAGCCCTATTTTTTATTCTTTATTTTGAAACAAGGTCTCACTAAGTTGCAGAGGGCCTCACTAGGTAGCTGAGGCTGGCTGCGAACCCGGATCCTCCAGTCTCAGCCTCCCAAATGCTGGGATTACAAGCGTGCGCCACTACGCCTAGCTCTAATTAGTTTTTACAAAGGAAAACTTTATTTTTCCTTGTATCATTTTTATACTTTAATTGGCGCATTATAGGCTCACATCATACTGTTGTTCAAAGTGATGGTGACATACATGCACACAGCACTTGGCAGCCTTTCTCCTGGCTCCCTCTCCACCCCCATCCCCCATACAGGGTATTGAGATTGGCATTAGTATTCTCACATATATACATGTCACTGGAACTGATTTCTTCATTGATTCTTCCTCTCCCTGCCTTCCCCTAGATCACCTCCTCGGCTCCACTGGAGTTTCTCTTCTATTATCTGAAGTCCCTCTGGTATCCTGATAACTCCCTATTCTGCTTATGAGAAAATAGATGACCCTTCATTTTCTGTGACTAGCTAATAGCACTTAACTTTTTTTTTTTTGAGTTCCATCAATTTTTCTGCAAATGACACTATTTTGTTCTTCTTTATTGCTGAGTAAAATTCTGTTGTGTGTATATCCCATAATTTTGTACTCCATTCATCTCTTGATGGACAACTAGATTGGTTCCATAATTTGGCTACTGTGAATTATGCTGCTATAAACATTAATATACATATATTACTATAATATCCTCACTAGCATTTATTGTTGTTTGACTTCTTAATCATTGTCATTCTGATTGGGGTTAGATGGAATCTTAGTGTAGTTTTGATTTGCATCTCCCTGATCATTAATGATTTTGAACATTTTTTCATGTATTTATTGTCCATTTGTATCTCTTTTGTGAAGTTTATATTTAGTTCAGTTGCCAATTTCTTGATTGGGTTTTTTTTTTAGTGTTAAGTTTTTTAAGTTCTTTTTATATTGTAGGTATATGTCTTCTATAAGAAGCATAGCTATCATAGCTGTAGGCATAGCTGTCTCTTATTCTGTAGGCTCTATTTTTGACTCTTGGTGGCTTCCTTTGATGAGCAGAGACTTTTAGTTTAATGCTATCTCATTTATTAATTCTTATTTAGTTTCCTGAGCTTTGGAGGTCTTATCAAGAATGTTTCTACCTGTACCTATATGTTGGAGTGTTCGACCTGTGCCCTTCTCTAATAACTTCAAAGTCTTTGGTCTAATTTCCAGGTCTTTGATCCATCTCAAATTGACACTTGTGCAGGGTGAGAGGTAGGGATTGAATTCCATTTTTTTCTACAAATGGATAACCAGTTTTTTCAACACCATTTGTTGAAAAAGATATCTTTTCTCCAACATATGTTTTTGATACCTTTGTCAAAAGTCAATTGGCTACAAGTGTGTGGATTTGTTTCTGTATCTTCTATTCTGTTCCATTGGTCTACGTGAATTTAAAGAAACAAAAAAGAAGGTGTTTTTTTCCATCATCCAGGCAAAACCTATGTGCTATTCAAAAAAAGAACTAAGTAAATAAATCTGATCTCTCACTCTCATAAGCACTGGACTATAGTGTAGGTGTTGAGAACAAAGAGATATGACTCAAAAACTGTACATAAATCTATATTTTGATTCCAGTTGGAAGATGTTTGTATAAGCTGGAAGAAATTTTTTCTAAACAAAAAATAAAATTAAAAAAAAACCAGGAAATGTAGCAGTAATGTTTTCCTTCATTTCACACCCACTCAAAGATGGAAATCCTGGGAACAAAAACTGAATTAGAATAAATTAATTCTAATTGGTTAAGTGGTTAAATCATGACAAGAAAAGCCTGGCAGTGAGCATCATCAAAACTGAATAAATGTATGAATAAGAAGGCCAAGAACAATACTCATGATGAGGACAAATAGATGGATATTTTATAAATCCCAGATGAAATCCACCTCTTTAATAGTCATGATAAATTGTTAACCCTGGACTGGTGCTAATGCTATAGACATGCCAATAAAAGAAGAAGAGGAAAGAGAGGAGAAAGGTGATACAAGTTTTGTACCTATTTATGAGCATATATATAAACACAAACATATAGGCACATTTATAGTTGACATAACTTTAAACTTCTGAAATTAAATTATAAAGGTAACTATTATTATAATTACATAGAATTAAAATAAGAAGATAAACATGAGACAAAAATCAAGCAACAAAAGAGAAAATTGAAGGAAACAATGAGGAATAATAAAAATAAGAATTAATTCAAAGTGTTAAACACCTACTGTATACACCTGTGTGAAAATCTGGATAATGCGTAATGAATTAATTGATGATACATGTCCCTATCCCCAGGGAATTCAATATTCTAACAGCTACACACACACATACACACACACACACACACACACACACACAAACTTAAAATTCTCATTGCTTAAAAAAATGCCTTCCTTGCTCTACTGTAGCTCATGATGGGCATGTGACCATCCCTCCCAGAGTACATGCCCATCATCTGTGCTAATCCATCAGATCCTTCTTTCATAAGTATAAATAGAGGCTCATTTAAAAATAAAGATTCACTGGACATTTAATGGAAAACACCCACATGATAAATAACTAATGAGTTGAACAGAACTGAACTCAAGTGAAATAGGTAATTTAGAGCACAAATGGAAATTCTAAAAAATATTCTTAAAAATTGAATTTATATTCTCAAGTAGATTTAATGCAAAATTGTTTCCATAAACAAGATAGGATGCTATGATCTAGGCATTGTGGTGGTGCACACCTGTAATCCCAGGACTTTAGAGGCTGAGACAAGAGGATTGTAGTTTCAAAGTCAGCCTCAGTAACTTAGCAAGGCTCTCAGCATCTTACTGAGACTCTGTTTCCAAATAAAAATAAAATAGGTCTTGTGGTGTAACTCAGAGGTAGAATGCTCCTAAGTTCTGTCTCCAGCAACACACACACACACACACACACACACACACACACACACACACACACACACTGAAAGGATGCTATAACAATTCTTGATGCATGAATGATATAGAAAGAAAGAAGAAAAGATTGGAGAAGTGGGGAAAGGAGAGGAGAGAAGAGGAGAAAAATATCTCTGAATAAATTAAGCAATAAAATGGACAGTACTGAAATCCAAGATAGCAATTTGAAAGTTAAAATGTATTAGAATGTGGAGGGTAATATAGCAAGGGCTACATGTGTATATATTTGTATAACACTGAACCTCACTATGATGTATAATTACCATGCACTAAGAAAACTATGTTAAAAAATGATTCCAGGATATAGCTAAAAAGACTGGAATACATCCTTAACAAAATAAGATATAGGAGAAGAACAGAAGTGAGCCAACATCTATTAAATATAACAATGCTAATATACTGTTGAACACTTTAAATGTGGCTAGTCCAAACTAAGATACCTTGTAAATGTAAATACACAAAGAAACCATAAAATATAAAGACAATACTAAAACAAAAATTATAAAAATGCAGAATGTTTCATTAATATTTTGTATTGTTTATGTTTTAAAATGAATTTTAAGTATGCAATTAAACTCAAATTTACTTAATTTATTTTCACTCATTTCTTTTTAAATTTTTAATCTGATTACAAGAAAATTTAAGTCACATACGTGTCTTATATTATATTTCTATTGGACATTGCTGTAACATAAGTTCAAAAACAGAGAACAGAGGGGAAAAGAGGGGCAGAGATTAACAAGAAAATCAGAGGATATACACCAGAGTTAATAAAAGATTATAATAGGATTCATGACAAAAGAGGCTAACTAGTGCTAAGAAAAATAAATAGAACAAGTCACATCTCATTGAAAGTTTATATTTCCAAGAATGAAGACAAAACATTAAAAACTTTTTAAAAAAATCTACATAATGTAACTTACATAAATAAAAATAGCAAACTGAAGTCAGGCTTCTCACCAGCACAACTGGATACTGAAATACAATTTCTTTGAGTATTTTTTCATCTCAAGAAATCTATTATCTTCTACAGTGTCAATCAAACACACGATAAAATAGGTGTATACTCAGAAATATGCAAGTCACAAAAAATACAAAATATTTACTTGCAGAAAATTCCGTATAAATGTAAAAGCAAATATATAAAAGGGTGGCAGCATGAGATATAAAAAAAAATAGTAACAAGTGAATCAGATAACTCTAATCCAGGGGCATTTTTTTAATGTGCTTTTATTGGTGCATTATAGTCTCTAAGCATGTTAACAATGAGATACATGCACACAGCACTGGCCCCCCCCTTTGCCTCCCTATCTGAGATTGGCATTGTTATTTTCACATATGTACACAACACATAGTCAATGGTAGTATTTCCATTAATAAACTCCACTCTTCCCTCGCTCCTTCCCTTAGACCACCTCCCTGGCTCCAGTGAGGTTTCTCCTCCATTATCTGGAGTCCCTCTGATATCCTGCTTGCTCCCTAGCTTTCGCATATTAGAGAAAACATATGACCCTTCACTTTCTGGTTAATCTCAACATAATGTTTTCCAGGTCCTTCCATTTTCTTGCAAATGACATTATTTTATTCTTCCTTATTGCTGAGTAGAATTCCAATGTGTGTATTTCTCATAATTTTATAATCCATTCATCTGTTGATGGACACCTGTAACCCAGGGGCATTTTACCTTCTATCTACACCCCAAGTCCTTTAAATTAATTAATTTATTTTTTAACTTGAAACAGGAGCTCACTAAGTTGTTGAGGATCTCACTAGGTTGTTGAGACTGTCCTCAAAACTGTGATCCTAGTATCTCAGCTTCCCAAGTACTGGGATTACAGGTGTGGACCACCACATTCGGTTATGTGTATACTTTAAATATGTATATTTTTGTTCTATGCCAATTCAATAAAGCATCCATCTGTCATGGTACTTTCTGTTTCTGTAACATTTCAAAGTTAGGTAAGAACCAAAGTGAGTTTAAGAAAGATAGTGAACTAATCACATGTTAATTTCTCTCTGTGTTAAGATTACTACTAAGCCACTGTTACCGTAAAAAGAAGGTGATCATACAACAAGCAGAAAATATAAAATAGATGATTTAAGAAGAAGAGTCTCAACCAGACTGTGAATGGTGAGAGAGATGCAGTAATGGACAGAGCAGGCCAGAGGAAGCATTGGCCTAGAGTGTGGACAGAGATATAAATGGTTGAAGAGACAACTCTTCATCTGCTTGGCAGAATCCTAGGAAGACTTGGAGTGAGAAATACCAAGTAGGCTAGTGTCTGGCTTTTAGAAGTTTATTGTGTATAAACCCTGTCCTACAGTCAGATGTAGAATGTCCCCTGGAAAGCTCATAAATTGCTGTTTGGAGTCGATACAATTGAGTCACGAGAGTAATAATCTCATTGGTGGATAAGTCCATTGTAGTGGATTAATCTGGGTAGTAACCTAGGCTGGTGGAGTGTGGCAGGTGGCAGGAGAAGGTGGCCCCTGGGGAGCATGGCCTTAGGGATTATGCTTATGTCTATGAATCTCCTCTCACTCTAGCTCTCACTCGCTCTGGCTCTCCTTTCTTTCTTGTTCTGGCCTCCATGATCTAAGAGCCTGAAGAGCCCTTGCTCTCCTCCTCTCTTAGCTTCCTGGCACTATGCCTTCAGATCCAAGGCCCTGGCCTCACAGGGCTGAACCCAGAATCTCCAAGAAACTGTGAACCAAAAAATCTTTCCTTCTTCTAAGTTGTTTGGTCATATTTACTGGAATACAGCAGGGAGAAGGTTGACTGAGATACCTTGTCACTCTGATTATAGCACATCTAAGAAAAACCAGAAGAAGATAGAGATCTTAGGCAGACGGACTTCCATTTCCTCCCGCCTACACATGAACAGAGATCTTTTGAGGAATCCCAAAGGCCAAAAGGGACCAAGATAAACAACAAGAAAAGTCCCACAGGAAAATAATGAATCTGGGAAAGAAAAAAGTGATACATTTCAAAAAATCTCCAGTTAGAGTTTTCAGATAGTTTTGAAAAGTTAGTTCATCTTTAAAAATCAAGAAGCTATAAGACCTACGAGAGAACAAGAGAAAAGTCTTGAAATATTAAATATGACTAGCAAAGAAAAGTAAGTCAAAGTTTTAGGAACAAGGTTGGGGGACTCATCCAGCATCTAAGAAAAAAAAAAAAAGAAATGCAAATGATAAGAGGAAAGATGGAAGTCAGATAATCAATACAGGAGAACATCTTTCTAAAAGAGAAAAGGAGAAAATAATCAAAGAATAAAAAAAACTGCATCGGATGCCCATATTTAAAAATCTAAGTGAGATTAGTCAGTCACAAAGAGTAAAAAAGCATATGTTCTCCCTAATATGCAGATGCTAAGGATAAGATGGGACATAAGAGGGACTCCAGATGAAAAAGAAGAAACCCTAGATAAGTAAAGAAATTGACTTAACTGAAGATGAGGGATGGGGGGAGTGGGGCACCCTAATGCACATGATGTACTTTCACAAATACATCAAATCAATCACTAAACTGAACTTCAGAAGGAGGGGGGGGCGAGGGAGTGCGGTGGGAATTGGGGAAGGGATTAAATGAGAAATGTGTGCATATATATGCCTTTATCAGCTTGTACCTAACAAAGATGTATGATTATAATGCACCAATTAATAAAAAATAAATAAAAATCTGTTTTAAACAAATAAAGGAAGGCCTATCATCAAAAAATATTATGGTGATGTTTCATAACCGCATAGTTCAAGTAAGATACTAAAAGTATTTATAGAGATAAAACAGTCTCCTTAAAGAAACAATGATCAAACTGATTTCATACCTCCTCGGTTGCTGTTTATAAAGAAAATAGAAAAACAAAGCTTTCAGAGTTCTTTAGGTAAATGATTTTCACCAAGGATTCCATGCTCTGTAAATAATCAATCTGACTCCATCATGGCTTCATTGGCTGAGGCACTTTTTTATCTAAATAAACCCTGATTAGAATATTCTTACTCATGCAAAGCATGTAGTGAGATATTAGCTCTATGAAATCAATTTTAGCATGGAACAAAGATGAATTGATTTACCAAAAGGTAAAACTAGAAAGACAACAGATACTTAGAAAATATATGTATTCCGAGAAATGGCAAATTCCTGAAGACTCACTGAGGGTTGAACTTCATCCTCAGTATTCTTCAATGGACTTTCCTGTTGTAGACTTGAAATGTTTCATTACTTACAAGTGCCAGAGAGAGCCAAGAAGGTGACTTAACTGAAGGTGATGGGGAGGGGAGGGAAACACCCTAATGCACATGAGGTACTTTCACAAACATATCAAAGTCAATCACTAAACTGAACTTGAGAGGAGGGAAGAGGAGGGAGTGGGACGGAATTGGGGAAGGGTTAAATGAGAGATGTGTGCATGTACGCCTCTACCAGCTTGTACCTAACAAAGATGCATGATTGCAATGCACCAATTAAAAAATAAAATAAAATAAAAGTGCCAGGATATTATGCTAGGTGAGATTAGCTAGTCACAGAAACTGAAAAAATCATATGCTTTCTCTCACATGTGGAACCTAGGGAGAAATTGAGAGACTAAAAGGACTTCAGATAAAGGAGGAGAAACGCCAGTGGAGTAATGAAGGGAAGTCTAAGAGAAGGAGGTGGAGTAAGGAGGGAGACCTCATGAAAGAAACACTTCAAATAGTGCTATGTAGATATACGAAATTATCAATACCAATCTTAATATCATGTATGGGGAAGGGAAGGGAGTGGGGTGGGATCTGGGGAGAAACTCACCAAGGACTATGTGCATGTATATTCTATCGCTCTGAATCTCATTATGATAAATTATGACAGTGTACCAACAAAAGTATATACACATATATATGTACACACACACACACACATATATATACAAGCTGCATATGTATATGCACATATACATACATATATGCAAGCTGCTAGAAAAGTAGAGGGTACCAGATTAATTATCAACCCCAATAATTAATTAACAAATGCCACTTTTAGTCAAAAAAATAGATATGCTGTAGGCCTTTGGACTCTTGGTGTTTCTGAAATTATTAGCATTTGAATGAAATCATCTAATATCAAAACATTAGATGCCAAACATAGCCATAAAAGTGATTAATGGTAAGTAGGACACCTACACAGATTCCCAACTTCACTTCATCATTATTATGATGCTTGAAGATGAAAACTATATCAAAGTGCTTTAGAGGCAAAATCAAACAAAGTCCATTAATATTTAGCCACTGCTGGGTGTGGGGGCATAAGCCTGTAAATCCAGTACTAGGATGCTGAAATGGGGGAGAGGCACAGATTTGAGGCTAACCTCAGCAACTTGGAGAGAACCTCAGCAACTAGGGAGATCCTGTTTCCCAAAAAAAGTGGGGTGCTTGGGGTATAGCTCAGAGCTAGAATGTCCTTTGGTTCAATCCCCAGTACCCCACCTGCCCCCCACCCCCACCCCCCACACACACCAATTTAGACACATAGAGACACTATATAGACATTAGACCTTTTGGTTCTGTCCAATGCTCTCATTTACTTAATAGGAATAGCAATTCCATTTGAAGTGAAGATTTTAAAAGTAAGGTTTACTATATCACTTCTTTACTGGATACAAATAAAAATGCAGGACCAGGTGACCTTGTCCAGCTTGGTCATGCTAAGCCATGGACGTTCTTACATTTGACCCATAGAATAGAATTTGGAAACATTTCTGGCAGTTTTTGAGAATTTAATCATATTCTTAATGTTGACAAGAATCTCTGATGGTCACACATATGGCAGGTGGGAATGTGGCACGAGAGGAAGGCACAGCCCAGTTACTGAAACTAGTTATATACCCTGGTTACCAAGAGATGTAATGACGCTCTGGATCCCGAGATTCTAACATCAAGGTGGTTCTTCCACTTCTACACTGTTCTGTTCCCTTCTTTGAAAGCAATTTCTGATTAAATATTTGAAGTATTAGGTCTTCAAATAAATAAGTCACTTTGATGAAAATATATTGACAAGAACAATGAGATTATTTCTCCCACGGGATATTGATAGAGTTCTACAGAATTGTATGACAGATAAACAGTGAGTACCTGCTTTATGATCACAGGTACAATGCTAACACCTGGTGTAGAAAGACAGTAAGTTGTGGTTCCTGTCTCCTTCAGACCAGGCTATGTATCTCCTCTTCTCTTTCTTCCACATCCATGTTAAATATAACATGGATATAATATATTCACATATCACCAGTGAATATATTGTGCTGTGGGGTGATGACCTTTCTGCATTTTCTCCCTCTTCCTCTTGCCACTACTCTGTACTTCCTTGTGAACAGGGTCTCCATCTTATTAATCTCCACATCTTCAATGCTTGGCACATCCTTAGTAGTGTACCCCACATAAAGCTTACACTCTCATTGCATAATTATCTATTGAATGAAGATATGTGATCACAATCTCATGCTGGAGACAGAAAAATATGTACCTACAGTCACTATAATAGAATATCAGATGTTGCTGAGAGCTATAATAAAAGTGAAAATAGCTAAAAGTCGCTCTTTAGAGTTTCCCCAGCCAAAAGTGTAGCTTTCTGCCAATAGCTCTTGGGAAGATATTCCTTTGGTTTTCAGATATGTCACCAGAATAGTTGGAAGTATCTAGCACTCTAACTTCCTACCGAATTTGAAAATAAATAATAGAAACCATAAAAAATGAGTTAAATGAGACCTCGGGGGGAAAAAAACATTCAGTCCTGGAAAGAAAATAAGTCAACACATTTGTTGATTTGACTTTCTGCCATCTATCATGGCACAAAAACTTTGGTCTGTCAAAGTATGCTCCTACCGTAGTTTCATAGCATTCCAAGTGTGAATGCTATAAACACGGTATATTTATATACTGAAAAGAAAAGTAGCTCTTACCATATTATAGTCCTAATTAACTTCACTTATTTTTAAATACGGCAACATCAAGACTATCAGAATGAATTTGGACAGTGCCTGTCCTACTATTTTGTGTTGTATTGCACTTTAAATCACAGGGAAGCAACATCTACAGCGATTTCCTTGGAAAACAGCAACCTGGCAGCATAATCATTTAGTTACTCCTCCTTAAATATGTCATAACTCCTATAATCAAATGGAGATAATATATATTGCCGCAATGTGGGAAGTTAAAAAATATTATATAAATATGCAATGATATTTTATCCACAATTTACATATATACTTCTCTCTCTACATGATTTTTTTCAGTGATATAAACTTTGAATATGGGGCCATCGAAACAATGTTAATCTAAAAATTTTATTTGGCCAGGATTTCATATTATTATAATATTATTAGTCCATATTACTAGTATCATCATCATCATCATTACTATTTCTTGGTGGCACAACCTACTCTAGAATCCCAGAAAAGTACATCAGAACAATTCATGTTTAATCTTTGAATAGGAAACCAAGTTCAAACTGTATACTTCTTTCTTGCTTTTCAGAAAGCAAAACTGAGAGCGCATTTGGCCATAAAAGTGCTTCATCTTGTCCCCTCAAGAAAGTTACTCTGAATATTTGATCCTGTTGGAACTATTTGTCTTTATGTTTATAACTTCTTTGTCATTCTTCATATAAAGATGACCTGGGAAATTCGAAAAGCAATGAAATTGTCAGAGACTAGTAGAGTACCATCCCAAGTAGGGGTTAGAGGTATGTGCCACCGCACTGTTTTGTTAATGCTTTTTAGCTAGAATATGATGTTGTATTCCTTTTAAAACAAAAAGACTTTTATCTCTTAAGAATATATGAAGAAATGTTTAGAGAAAAAAGTAATTTCAGATATTGATAATATATAAGATTGGCCATGTATTGATAATTATTGAATTCAAGTAAATTTAAAAAGTAGGTATACTGGATTTATTATGACATCCTCTTTATGTTTGTATATATTTTAAAACTTCCAAAGTAAAATATGTATTTAAAAACATCTGGTTTAACTCTTTATTCTAATGTATGGTTAAAAAGATTTGATGATCCTAATAGCCTCATAGATCATGGCACTGAGTTAAGTTTTAGGAACATTGATGAAAGCCAGAAGAAATCAACATCTTCTCTCTAAAAGGGCACAAGAATCCAGATGGTCAAGTGTCTCCTTCATTATTTGGGTGCATTCAATATTCATGTTTTGATCCAAAAATATCCTCAATCAAATAAAATCTATCAGAATAAAAACTAACAAAAACCTATGTAGTGCCATTCTCATCTGTGCCACTATCGGTCAAAATAATGGATTTGGGAAATAACACTTGATAGGCAGTAAGTTATTAGAGAGTAAGCTCAATGGAAGTCAATAATATAATGTGGGTACTAAAAAAGAAAGTGAATATTTTAGTGAATTCATAGACATGTACCAAGACAATTTAGAGGCCAGTCTCATCCTTTTCTCTGTCATATTATACCATGCCCACTAAAGGTAGCTAACCACACTAGTTAGGATTAAATTAGGCAGTTAGAAGGCCTAATATTTGTACATCAGGAAAGTTTAAAGTAAAATATGTTTATCTTAGAGAGTAGAAGGCTTGGGAGGAAGGGGAACTGGTGGCAAGTTTCATCATGAAGTGGAAAACATGGTGGCTCACTAGGCCCATGCAGAGAATGAAAGGTCAGCCATATAAAATGAGTAGCTCCTCTCTACTGAGTCCATTGGAAAAGTATTAAAGGGAAACCAAGCCATGGACCATAGAAACTTCCAACAAACTTACCCGAAAGGGCAGAAGTCATCCCCCACCAGACACACACAAACACACCAGACAGCCTTTCTGCTGACAGGTCATAAAGGGGATGCTTTTCAATTCTTTATAACCCCAAATCTAAAACCAGAACTATGCTTTATCATAACCACTTTACTTGTTTGGCTTTTCTTTTCTTTATTCTAAATGGCAGGTACATTCAGGGATTATTACCAACCTATTTGTGTCCAAATCACAGCTTCCTTTCTTTATAATTAGCCACCTTTCCCTCCTCCTGCCTGACTTGTTCCCTGTTGTCATGATATGTGGCTTAAAGTGCAGCATTTGATCACAGAGAGGCGGTTGTTACCTAGTTTGAGCTCAGCAAGAAGCAGACGAATGACTAGAAGAGAGAAAGCTTCTATATATACACACCTAGGCATAAATGATGGGGAAGGGGGTGAATCAAGATAAAGAACATGGCAAGTAAATTGTAGCCATTAGGTTAAAAGTTTTTGAGTGGAAATAAAAGGCTTACAGAACAGTATGTGTAAAGGGAAACTGTACTCTGGAGATTTAAGTTTCTAATTTACAGAAGAACACCAGGAACTTTGAGCCAGTGGATGCACTTCATCTATGTCTGTTGTAGCATCCTACACTATTCCCTTGTCACTCCCTGACCTTAAAGTGGAACCATCGCCAGCTCTGGGAAGAGAGAGGAATACAATTGATACTATTGACATTAACCTGAGATGATTGAGTTCTTGCCCTGGTAAGTCCTTTGCATTTTGTTTTGAAACGTGTACCATCACTATTAAGTATTTCTTTTCCCCTTTGTCCCCAACATATTAGCTGAGCAATTTGTTGAAATGAAAAATATAAAAACTGTCCTCCCAAGTAGGATGAATTCTGCTTTTATATTACCCTAGGTATTTTGCTAGATTTTATGAATGCACAACATGACAAAGTCTAATAAAACCTAATATACACTGGACAAAATATTAGACTTCTAGTTATGTATGTGTTATTTTTTAATCATATTGTGCCACCACTAAAGCTGACCCAAGATGACTAATACAAAAAACACTTAGGTTTTATAAATGTATTTCAATTTTCATAGCAGAAATCATTTTTATATATACATATCAGAATCTAGACTCAAGTTCCATGCCCTATTAGGTAAGTGACATTTGCAAGGACTCAGTTTCCCCATTAGTGAAATGAAATATTTATAATGATATCATCTTGTCTATTCCTTCTAGTTTCAATAGTATGATTCTTAATTGAGAAATTAGAGCTAATATGAAAGCTCTATGAAACTATATTAAGAAAAATACAATGCCCTGTTTTGAGGAGAGGCAGGGGGGAGTTTATGGTTAATTTATTTCTCTTCCTTTTTCCATATTTTAAAAACTTTTTACAAATTACAATGTGAAGGGTATATACTTAGGGGAAATTGATATCTTTTCAATGTTTAAAAATTAATATTTCAGGATACTACTTTGCCTAAAGGTGTGAGACATCAAATATTATTTATTATTGGCACAGAAAATAAGATTTGCCTTGCATGTGCTCTTTGTTTGGGACAAAGGTTCTAAAGAGAACTTTAAAGCAATGTAGCATCCACTATTGACACTAAGATATTGGCAATGTCATTGGGCTGGTTATAAATAGAAGATAAGAAAGAGGGACTAGAATGAAGAAGACATGCACTTTGCATATCACAGTATTTTATTCTGCAGTGTAATCATTTAAGTTCCAGTTCAGGAGGTTGTGCTAAAGTAAAAACTATGACCAAACGTTTGGTTTGTAAGGTATCCATATCCCACATACCACTGAAGTTCACCATGAGGGACAGATGAGTAAAATTCCATTATTTTCAAATACTTAGTTGGAGTTTTGACATTTTCTGTGGCTGTATCTTAGGTGGAAGATAAATCTTCCTATTGCACAATGTACAATTCTCTATATATGAGTGAAGAGGCTATTCTTAAGTCTTATCTTCACATTGCCTTAGCAGAAGAAAAGATAGTCAATACTGGTGGCAGAGAAGGATCCATCAAAGGAGTTGTGCAGGGTGTAATATGTAGACTGAATCCTGGTAGGTAAGGAGGTGCTCCTTCCTACATGGGGATATATGGAGCAGAAGCTAGGTAGGGTAGGAGAGAGCATTCCAAATAGAGAGAAAAATAAGTGCAAGGTTATGAGCAGTCCACATCAATTGCTATAGAGTGTGACCCTCAACATTTGGACAATGATCAAGAGAAAGAATATTTCAAGGCATATTAGACTAAAATTCACATTTTAATATAATAAGTTGGATCAAAGAAAATTTAGAGATCGGGGGAAAGGAAAAACAAAATAAAAAATAAAATGAAAAATTTTTAAAAATTAGCCTGAGGTTTGATTTAATATTTTTTTCATGGTATGTATTTCTAAACTAAAAGACCATATGAATTGCACAATGTATAATAAAATTTTCTTATACCTGTCTAACCTTCAGGATATATCTGACTGGCACCATCATTTCATTCTAGCATTTATTTTCTTTAAGCATGAGTTTCCCAAGTTTCTTATTAACAAAAAGTCACTGAGGAAAAATATCCAGTTGTATTTCCTCAAAACTCAAGAATATAAGTGCAGCACGATGGTGTATGCCTGTAATCCTTGTACTTGGGAGGCTGAGGCAGGAGGATTGCAAGTTCAAGATCAGCTTTAACAACTTAGTGAAACTCTCAGCAACCTAGAGAGATGCTGTTTCAAAATAAAATTAAGTAAATAATAATAAAAAACGGCTGATGGTGTAGCTTGAAGGTAAAATGTCCCTAGGTTCAATCCTCAATACCACAGCCCACGCGCACATGCCTACACACACACACACACACACACACACACATTTTTTTCAACTATGTGCAATCTCTTTCAAAATCTCAATGACATTTTTGTAGAAATAAGAAAAGCTTAACTAATATTAACTAATATAAGGAATATCAATGGTTTCTGAATAGCCAAAATTATCTTGAAGAAAAGAACATATCTGAAGGACTTATGGTTCCTGATTTCAATATTTACTACAAACTTACAGTAATTACAACAGTGTGGGACTGGTATAAAGGCAAACATATAGATCAATGAAATAGAAGAGAGAGCCTAGAAATAAACCCTTACATATACAGTCAAATGATTTCTGACAAAGGTACTAAGAAAATTGAGTAGAGGAAGAATAGTCTTTTCAACAAATAGAGTTGTGAAAACTAGATGTCCACATGGAAAAGAAAGAAGGTAGACACTTACATAACACCATATATGAAAAATTATTCAAAAAGAAGAAAAGACCTAAATGTAAGATCTCAAGCTATGAAATTATTAAAAGAAAATGGAAGTAAAAAACCTTACAATATAGGATTTGGCAATAACTTCTTTTATACACTATCAAACACACAGGCAACAAAAGAAAAATAGATAAATCAGACCTCATATATTTTTTTTTTAATTCTGTGCAGCAAAAATCAATATCAAAAGGGTAAAACTGCAATCCACAGAATGGATGAAAATATTTGCAAGTCATATATCTGATAAGAAATTAACATTCAGAATATACAATGAACTCATAAAAATCATCAATCACGGCAACCAAATAGCCCAATTAGAAAACAGGGAGAAGATGTAAAGAGAAGGTATATGAATGACTAATCAGCAAATAAAAAAGATGTCCCACATGAATCACCACTAAGGAAATGTGTATCAAAACTACAATGAGATACCACTTCACACTCATTAGGATGATCGCTATGAAAAAAAAACAAAAACAAAACAGAAAATAAGTGTTAGTGGGGAACTGAAGGAATTGGAACCATTTGCACACTTTGGGCAGGAAGTAAAATGGCACAGCCGCTGTGAAACCCAGTATGGCAAATCCTCAAATAGTTAATAATAGACTCATCATATGCTCCAACAATTCTCCTTCTGGTTATATACCCAAAAGAATTAAAAGTAGGATCTTAAAGATATACTTGTATACCCATGCTTATAACAGAATTAACCAGAATAGTGAAAACTCAGAAGAAGCATAAATGTCCACCACAAATGAATAGGTAAGAAAAATGTGGCATATCTAGGCAGAAAGTGGACTATTACTAAGCCTAAAAAGTAAGGAAATTCTGACATATGCTAACACATGGAAGAACAGAAAAACCCCAAGGACACTTTGCCAAGTAAAATGAAAAAAAAAAAATTGCATGATTCCACGTCTGTGAGTTACTCGGAATGATCAAAGTCATAGACACAGATAGTAGAATGGTAGTTTTCAGGAGCTGAGAAGAGGAAATGAGTTTTGTTTAATGGGTAAAGTTTCCGTTTGAAAAACTGAAGGTTTGAAAACTTTGAAAAACTTTGAATTTTTCAGAATGAAAACAGACACAGAGATGCATGCCACGTGGTGATGGTTGCACAGTATTACAAATGTTCTTAATACAACTGAACTATACACTTAAAAATAGTTATGATGATAAGATTTATGTCTTTTTACCACCATAAAAAATGGGGGGGGGACTTTGTCTATAACTTATAGGAAAGTGTAATCTTGTGTTGTAACAAAGAGGAATCTGATGCCAAGAATAAACTTTCTCTTTTCTATGTATGGTAGAGATTTAACATCCAAGGCAAAAAAATTCTTGGAGACAAGAGAATGTACTGGACTATTTGAAGAAATGTAGATCATGAAAGGGGTGATTGTTATATAATTAACAAGAAAAAGAAGGAAAAAAAGTGTGGAAAGAAACACATAATAAACAAATGAAGCCTAAGAATCATAAAAGAACAGGAATACCGTAAAGAAAGGTAGTGCTATAGCAAGTGAGTCTAGTAATCCTTGAGATGGGGTCCTGAGGGCGCGGGATTGTCTCAGGGTGAAAACTGGACACCTGTGCCCATTTGAATGCATCTGGGAATCTTGGGAAGAGTCTAACAATAAAAAGTACATTGATGGAGGCTGGCATAGTGATACCTGCCTATAATCCCAGTATTTGGGAGGCTGAAACAGAAGGGTTACAAATTCACAGCCAGCCTCAGCTACTTAGTGAGGCCCTCTGCAACTTAGTGAGACCCTGTTTCCAAATAAAAAATAAAAATGGGGCTGGGAGTGTAGCTTGGAGGTAGAATGCCCCTGGTTTCTTTCAATCCCCAGTACCACAAAATAGTACATTAATAGTATTAAACAATATATTTGGGGGCTTGTATCAAAGGAAAATATCCAGAAAGTTGCAAAAGGATTAGTAGACATAAACAGAGAAGCCATTAACAAGAGGTGGAATGCTATAAACTATAAAAGAGAGAGACAGCTATGACCATTAAAAAGAACAGGTCACATGTGTCTATTCAATAGAAAAAAAATATAGCACTATATTCTTTGGTTTGAGGATAGCTGAGAATCCCTACACGAACATAGGCAAATTCCTTTAGCTCCTTGCTTGCTTCTATACAAAAGAATGCACGTAATTCTATCTTCCACACAGGGTTGTTGTGTTGCCTCAATTAGAACACCGGGAAAAGACATTGAGACCACGGATGAAAAGCTCTATAGTGGTGCAACTTATAATGTCAGGAAGAGGATGCGTGGTGCCCCAGCTGCAGCCATTAAACAAATCCTTTTCCCAGCACTGGGCCGAGGTCAACGGATGAAGCTGATACACAAAGCCGTACATTGGCAGCAGTAGGAGCTTCATGAATCAAAGTTGTGAAACAAAAACGACCGTCAGCTGCATTCAAGCCCTGTTGTGGGAGTGAATCAATATTTGACAAGCATTCAGTAAAAGGACACCAATTAGCAAGGCAAAACATTTAAAAATATTTTGCAGGAGCCAAACGACGGGAAGCAAATGTGCAAGGAAATGGTCTTGCCTATCTTGGAAGATATTGCTTGGCACAAATGCAATGCTCTGATGTTTACGATAGATTCTCAATAGTCCAAGTCAATAAATACCTTAATGAGAAGCATATCATCTCCAACAGGGAAATTTCCCTGGTTTCCTGACACTTATTCAATACAAAGGTTTAATAAGTGATTCTAATCTGTATTGAGCAGCTACAGGTTGAAATTCAATGACTCTAGAATGGACTTGTTGACAGCATGAATAAATATGTCTCTAATTTACTGTAGAATAAAAATAACACCCATGTCAGTACGTTATTAAGATGCTTAGTGAGTCTTCACTTGGTGGCCCCTTGGTTTCTTTGACCCTTCTATCTGCAAAGGTGAGAGAGTTGGATATTTTAGACTTTCACAACATACAGTCTCTGTCTCATCCATTCAACTCTGTTGTGTGAAAGCCATGGGCATTATGTTAACAGATGGGTGTCTCTGTGCCCCTAAAAATCTCATACCAGAGATGGCAGGCTCAGTCAGTTCACTGTAGTTTGCCAGCCCAAGTCCTGTAATGCATGCCTGATTTGCTTCCCAGAGGTCTTAACATCTCATCTCAATGTTGGTAGCTCTGCCCTCTCCTTCTTTGTAGCTTTCCTCACCTACTCCAGATTAATCATCCAGTCACCTGATAGAACCTGTTTAAACTCTTCATAGCTAACATACATGTGAATTGGCTATTTTCCTGTAGTCCTCTAGTTTACTACCATTCTAAAAAAAAGAAAAAAAAGTCAGTCAAATGAAAGCAAAGACCTTGCCGTGATCCTCAGTACTGGGACAATATCTGGCACTTAGTAGAATGTGTAAACTATTTGAGTTGAATAAATATATGCTAAGACATTGAAAGGGATTTTACTTTTATCTTGGATTATTTAATAAAACTTTGAAGAGGAAACTGATATTCCCATATTATAAAAAGAAATTAGTAGATTTATCTTCACAGAGTTTACTGCAATGTAGATTACCCTGGGTGTTCACCTGGGTATTACTAGGGTCTCTTTAATGATGCTTGAAATCAAACATTCCTCCCTATCAAACTGAATATCTTCTCCAATTCATGTAATAGACTCCTATTGCACACGGTTTAGAAATTTTGAGTCTTGGGTTTTTTTTATTTGTTTGTTTTATTTTGTTTTATATTGGGGATTTAACCCAGGGACATTCTATCTCCAAGCTACACCCCCAGCCCTATTTTATTTATTTAATTAATTTATTTTTATTTGGAAACAGGGTTTCGCTAAGTTGTTGAGGTTGGCTTCAAACCTGTCATTCTCTTTTCTCAGCCTCTCAGGTACTAGGATTACACGCATGTGCCACTCTGCCTGGCTTGAGTCATTTTTTTTAATGCATATTTCCCTTGCTCTTTACAATCAGTCCCTATCCTTTAATGCACACTCTTTCATATGTCCCCTGCTTTCACCATCCTAGTCGCCACCTCAATTGTTACAGTATGGATGTGGAATGCTTGAATGTCTCCCAAAGATACATGTGTTCAATGCTAGGTCCCCAGCTTGGAAGTATTAGGAGGTAATGGAACCTTTAAGAGTTGGGGTCTAGTGGAGATCTTACATCATTGAGGCTATGCCCCAGAAGGAGATAGTGGAGATCTAGCCCCTTTCTGGGTATGAATTGGGAAGCTTCGCTTCACTAAATGCCTATGGCCATGATGTACTGACTTGCCACAGACTCAATAAATCCTGGACTTAAACCTCAGAAGCTATGAGTCCAAATAAGCCTTTTTTTTTCTTATAAGTTGATTTATCTCGGGTATTTGTTATAGTGATGGAAAGCTCACTAACACACTAACTCAGGTAGCCTGGACACCTGCCATGAACCACACTGGTTTCCCTTGCCAATCACCACCCATTTGAACAGATGATATACTGCTACTGAGTGATCACCCCACATTAGTGAACACACCCCTACTCTTCCCCCTCTTTTCTAGGCTAAACCCTCAGCATGATATAAAAGTTTTCCATAGCCAATAAACTGGTGTATTTCCTACTTAACCCCCAGTCACTACTCTCAGTAAGTCTGCCTCAGTTACCTATTCACTTTTCCCCAAATATGCCTTTCTTTCCTACTCTCTAATTTTGCCCACCATATTGCCTCTGCTTCTGAAAGGACTTTTGAGGAGAAGAAGGAAGCACAGCTATGTGACAGAAACAGTATCCTCAGGCTTCCTCCATTGTCAACAAAATTGGAATCCCTGTAAAATGGGTCATGTGAGATTAGGCATTCCCAAGAATCCATAAAATTTAGAATTACAAAAAAAAAAAAAAAACTTCATTCTAAGATGAGTTTATCTAGCTAGTTTCTAAGTAAGAATTTTGTGATTCTGACTTATTAGCACCAATAAGTCTATAGTTTCATGAGATTATTAATTGATTCTAATGATCAGAGAGGTATGGGAATCATCATCTTCTACCCAAAGGTACTTAGCCTAGGAGCCTGATTAGAGAACCCAATGTAGAAAATCATCACTAAGATTGTCCCTAACTATTGTTATAACATGGAGCATGGAGAAAGTCATACTGTTTTCCTCTAGCCCATATGCCACATCTTCAAAACCCACACAACTCCCCAGTGGGCTTGCTGCATTCCAGGCTTACTTGAAACAGCAGATTACTCATCCTTAGCTCTACAAGGCACAAGCAGCTAATCTAAAGGAAATTAGTCCATAATCATGGTGACCAAGTCCTATTCTAAATAAATTCCCTATGTCCTCTTCTGTAAGGAAAAATGTGGGCATCCCCCAGGCCACCCCACTGTCAAACTTAGTACCATATGCACAAAATTTCTAAACCTAAAAGAAATACCAGTTGGAAGAATTCCAGGCTCAAAAGCAAGGAAGAAGTGGAAGGGAGTTGGAGAGTCTAGGGACCAGGGCTCATCTGGAAGGGGGAATGGTCCTTGGCTACCAACATTAGCCAAGTCAGGTACTGCTTGAGCAACATTACCTGTGAAGGGGAAACTCCAGTCCTAACAGGAACAGGAGACTGATGATTTGCAAAAGAATAGCAGACTGCATTCCCCTTGACCTCCCTGCCCCCCACTGGAGTCAAGTAGGACAGAAGTTCAACCAACTCACCCAAAAGCCTCTCTGCCTCCCTCTCCAGAGAGAGCTTTGCATTTCAGCTGTCTACATTTTATTAGCACCGTCATGATATTACGGTAATTGCTGTAGCACTTGGTGATTTTTTAAAAAATCATTTAGGGACTTTTGCTTGAGACTATGAACCAGGTGAGACTAATTAGCTCTTAAGAAAGCCAGCCCATTCTAACTGTCCTTGGTGAACTCAGGCCAAGAGACTTTCATCTGCTTCCCTATCAAAAAGTAAGGTCAAGTCTTACTCCCTTGGAGAAGCAGAGGCCACATTCCAAACAAAGGCAGAAAATGAGCGGCCAGAGCTTTTGTTATATGAAAAAGACCTGATATACTTTTCATTGGTAAGCAGTTAGAATCCATTCAAATTCCTTTATTAAAATAAAAACAACCCTTAGAGTGACTTTGCTAAATAGTATTTTCTAAAAAAAATTCCAAAGACAGATAATTCAGTGACTCAGCAATGTTAGGGCTCCACAAAAGCTTTCCTGAAATTGCCTACTCTCTTTCCCCTCATATGTGTATACCCCCCAAAACTTCATAATCCATTCAATATATCTTTATACAGCAGTGCCCACATAGAAATAAAGAAGGTGAAAAGAGACCTGTCTGCATCCTTTCTGAGGAAGAAAAATAATCTCCAGAAGGCCCAAGTTTCCTTATGTCACTAGTGAGAATTATTTTTCTTGCCTAGACAACTACTATGAAGAATTTGACTCCCATGGTTCACTTAAATCACATTTCATCCTCTTGACTTGCCACCTTGTTACTAGAACAAGACATAAATCAGCAGTAGCCCCTCTTTAGGCAGACAGTATTATGTAATTAGTAAGGCAATGACCTACTTGATATGGGTTTAAACAAAAAAGGAGAGGGGACACTAAATACCGAGTTCAGTTATCATCAACAGTTGTAGTATGTTGCCAAAAGTTGTGTTATGATTGACAGTGTTAGATTTTATGGTACTTAAAACAAACATGTGGTACATCTCTGGAATGTTGAGGTGAAGTTGCCAGTAAACATTTCTAAGCACTGCTGTTAGGAATGCAGACAGTACATTGTCAAACATTGCATTGAGAAGGATTCACAAATGAAATGTCTTTCCAAGTGATTCACAAGAAACACATCCTGGAGAATGCAGGGTGTCAGAGTTTCAAGGGGCTGAAGTTATTTTATGGAAGATGTCATCAAGAGCTACAGGGTACCAATGGGGCATACTAGCTTACTCCACCCCAGGAGGCACCAAAGAGCCCAAGTATTGTTAGAACCAGAAGATATCAAAGTGGAGAAAGAAGAGCCAAGTCCCAGAGTTTTGCATGAAAATAACCCCACATCCTACCACCACACCAGTGCCTAAGAGAATTCTGAGTTAGAGGAAGGAAATAGAATAAAGTTTCTCATGAAAAGAAGACAGGCATGTGTGATTGTGATGATTCCTACACAGCAATGAGTTAGAGTATTTTAGCAAATGGTTTCTTCTCTAGATGTCACCTTTGTTCTTATTTAGAATAAGACCTGCAACACTTACAGCGCTTAGAGCTCTCTAAACTGGTGGCTCTCACATTATGGTCCGCAAATCAGCAACGTGAGTATTGTCTTTGAATTTGTTAGAAATGTGAGTTCTCAGGCATCACTTCAGACATTCCCTAAAACAGAAACTCTGCGGAGGAAATTTAGTTTGAGTAGCCTTCCAAATGTTTTCTTTTTTCTGATACATGCTGGTGTTTAAGAGTTACCCTTTTTTTCTGGTATTTTTGGGGGGTACTGGGAATTGACCTCCCAGGGATATTCTACCTATAGGCTACACCCCAACTCTATTTTACTTTTTATTTTGAAACAGGGTCTTGCTAAGTTGCTGAGCGTCTTGATACATTGCTGAGGCTGTCCTCAAATCTGTGATCCTCCTGTCTCAGCCTCCCAAGTACTGGGATCACAAATGTGTGCCACCACGCCTGGCTCATGGTATCTTCATTTATTCTTAATATTTAAGTCAGAATTAGATAGTTGAACTGCATTATTTGGTCTCAATTCGTGATTTATTTGTTGATCCTCGTTTCTGACCACATTCTCTAGTGGATATTCCAAAGGACTCAATGGCTTTTGCTTGTGTCCTATTATTCTATTGGTGTGCTGAATCTAGAAACAAAGTATGACTTTTTCTTTTTCTTTTTCTTTTCTTTTTTTTTTTTTGTGGTACTGGGGATTGAACTCAGAGGCATTCTACCTCCGAGCAATACCCCAGCCCTATTTTTTATTCTTTATTTTGAAACCGAGTCTCACTAAGTTGCGGAGTGCCTCACTAGGTAGCTGAGGCTGGCCGTGAACCCAGATCCTCCGGTCTCAGCCTCCCGAATGCTGGGATTACAAGCGTGCACCACCACGCCCAGCTCAAAGTATGGCTTTTTCTAAAAAGTGATGCTTTTGCATTAAGTCTACTGTTCCCCTCTGAGAAATCATTGAAGTGCCAAATCTGGAAATGGTGAAGGCAAATAAGGTAGGAAACAGAGCCCGGGCATATAGAAGTGACCTTTTCAGTAAAAACAGATGAACTTGTCTTTTCTCCATTTCTCTTACACAATTGTTTATGGAAACTTACATCCAGCTATCCCATCGCTTCAGAGAATTCCTCTTGGGACTTATGGCTGTGTTATAGGAACCAAGACTATAACCAGGACCAGATTCATGCTCTTCTCCAAAGGAGCCAAAATTAGAGGTCCATTTTTCTCCTCTCCCAATAACAAGACCTAAAAGTAAAACCAGTTAGCTAAAATAAGCACTTTTGGATTACAGTGCTAAACTTTTCCTCCTCAACTCTATGATTTTAAGAGAAAATAAAGACATTCCTACAGGTCATCTAAATGTTATGTGACAAAATATAAAATGTAACCCTAAAGGTGAGAAAAATTTTAGCATTATTTCTCTCTGCCATTAGAAGCTCCTACATGTTTGGTAACACATTAAGTTTTCTCCCAGTGGCTTCAAGCTAGCTTTTAGGTGGAAAAAGACTTTCTACAAATGCTATTCACACAACAGTTACCAGTGTCAATGTTACCTTCTAGAAGAAACCATTGGGAAGATGCCAGCAAAAGGTCATATGCCTTAGCATACTCCCAACAGGTGAAGAGTCAACAATGCAATAAACATCTAGAACATACACTGAAAGGACAGGAAAGTATAATCACAAAAATGGAGCCTGGGAATAATGCTAGTCATTCAACTGGTCATTTCATATTTTATAAAGTCAAATACAAGCAAGAAGTGCCTAGTTACAAGTTTTAAGAAAACTGCCTTAGATTATAATCAATTTAGATTGAAATTGTAGTTTCTTAAGGAAGCAAATGGACTAAATTTATACCAAATGATGAAGCCAGGGCAGAAACAAAGGAAATCATAGGAGAGAAGGCAAAAAATAAACAGTATGAAAACTATTATTTCCTAGCCTAACAACAACAACAAAAAAGAAAACAGCATGATATTTAAATGAATATGGAGGTATATTTATTTCAAGAGGCAAGAATGATCAAAAAGGCACATTTAATTAGTTAATGTGTTAATTTTTTGACAGAATGTTCATGACTTTAATACTCATCCCTGAAAGACTCTTATAGCCTTTAGTGACGTATTTACAGCATAGTGCCACACCCAGCACAATAAATACAGAGTTGAAACAGACTGTGTACACCCCCAAAGAATGAGAAAGCTATAGTAAGATCTCAGCTCTCCTCTAGAGGATTTGCTGTTGTTTTTGGTACTGGTGACTGAACCCAGAGGCACACACCCAGCACAATTTTATTTATTATGTAGAAACAAGGTTGCACTAAGTTGCTGAGGCTGGCTTTGTACCTGTGATCCTCCAATCTCAGTCTTCTGAGTACTGGGAGTACAAGTGAGTACAAGTGTGCATTGCCAAGCCCGACTCCTTTAGTGTTTTTGTACAGTATTTCCTCCATCCAAAAAGGCATATTTAAAGAGAGTCCAAAATGTTCTACAAGTTACTGAGAAGATCTTGATGTTCTTCTGTATTAAACTAAGACCCCAGCTCTAGTATTCCCATACCAACATAAGACAATCAGATGATTGTAGGGGTCAGTATCTAATGACAGGGAGGAAGGAAAACTGAGTTCAAACTAGAAATGTGGGGGTTTATCCCTAAATAAGCTGTCATAGGTAATGGAGAATTATCCAAGCTCAGTTTGAGAAAATATATCTGAGGTTACACTTCTTATGTTCCATGTTCTACTCTTATTACAGCCAATTCCAATCTCTTACTGAGTTGGAGTTCATTCCGACACCTTAGTGGTAGGTTTTTTGAAGAGATTACTGAAGCCTAACTTTTGAACACTAAAGAAAAAGTTTTCTGGTAACTTTTAAGGAACTGGTAATGAGATTAAAACTTGGGCTATCCAAGTTCCTGAAGCTTCCTGCAATACAAGTGTCGCCTAAAGTACATCAACTAGCTTTGATGATTTTTCCAAAGCAGCACTAGTGAATAAAGTGCACAAGGTATTATTTAGTGGACCAAGTAGTGCGTATTAATTTCCTTAAACTACCTGGGTCGTTTTGTTTATTTATTTTGCCTCTGCAAGGAAATTTTACTTTTTGCAGAAAGAGTATGCTTACCAACAAGAGTTGGGTGAACAGGTGCAATGAATGGAAAGTACACCAAATTTTTATCTCTAATGCAAACTTCTGAACTATACTCTGTTGGTGGGAACGTGGTTTCACTGTCTTATGAGGTTGACTAATTCATCCAGAACAGAATGCCAAGAGAGGGGTTGGCATTTGCAGTTTTCAGGAAATGGAACTCACAAAGAAACAGGAATTTATGCAAGGTTACAAAATAGTGGTTTTGCAAAATGGAGTTAGTTTAAAATAAGCTAATCCTTTGATAGTAAAGAATTATATTCTCACAATTCCCCCCTCTTTATCATACATTACTACTCTTTTCTTCAAAATCTGTTAGCATACTGCAACTTTCGCTGTCGAAAGTGTCTAACAAAAAGAAATTATTTTGAGAGCTGTCCCTTTTAGCCCCTGGATTATGTCCTTAACACACAGGATTATACAGCATCCTACTAAGGTCATTACTCCAAATATTATAATGAGAGATTTTAGGACTAATGTCATTACTTCTTTCCATTTTCCAAAATATTGTTTCATTAGATTGGAAAAAGGATCAACTCCAGCCTTCTCAGCTAATTCATATCTAGAGCTAAATGATTTTCCAAGGCCATTCTGCTGGCGGCATCTATTTGTTCAGCTCTGCCATTTATCATGTCTTACTTCATACCAGAGTTCCTCAACCTCAAATGCACATTGGAAGCACCTAGGCAGTTTCAGACTTACTGATATCTGGTTTCCCACCTAAGAGTTTATGGCTTAATTGTTCTAGGTTAATACTTAAGTACTAGTATTTTTGAAAGCTTCCCAAATATCTAACATAGATTCTTCAACTATGAAATAATATTATTTAAGAAATATGGAACTTTGCCAGGTGTGGTGGCGCACACTTGTAATCCCAGCATTCGGGAGGCTGAGACCAGAGGATCCGGGTTCACGGCCAGCCTCAGCTACCTAGTGAGGCCCTCCGCAACTTAGTGAGACTGGGTTTCAAAATAAAGAATAAAAAATAGGGCTGAGGGTATAGCTCGGAGGTAGAATGCCCCTGAGTTAAATCCCCAGTACCAAAAAAAAAAAAAAAAAAAAAAAAAGAAATAGGAACTTTATTTAAATCCTAATTGCAGTTAGAATTATAATTGTCTTTGTGATTATTAATGGCCTCTGATTACCTTACCTGGGCATGTAAAAAAGGCCTACTTCTTTAATGTAAAAGGCTTAGTTCCTTGACACAGATGTTAACAGATATTTCTCCCTTCCTAACAACTCTCTACATTTTTAGTGAATTTGCCTCTCTTGGAAATAATAGTTTACATTTAAAATTGGACCAAGAACTTTACTTGGTCCATTGAAAGACCAAGTCTTCTTTGAAGAATCGGGTTCAGCTCATGCTTCAGCAGTCTTCAGATGGCCAGCAATATATATCTAGGAAATAGTTTGTAGTTGAAACTTAGATTGCACCCCAACATTTAGCATTAATGCTAGGTAACCATAAAGGAACACAAAAAGTAACTTGCCAGATAGTGAATGTAACCAGAAAACCTAAAAGCATAAATTCTTAACTGAAGAGTTTCTGGTGTGTACCTTGGTGATACAAAAGTAGAAGTAGGAACATCTGCTTGATCATCTAATAGGTGCTGGTTATAGAGCATTGGTTAGAGAATTGTTTTGTAGTTGGAAGTTGACATGGGGACTTAACATAACTTACCCATTAAAATAAAAAAAGAAAATGTCATGGATTAGATTCTGCATTTGGAGTTAGTGAGGCTATGCACATATGAGTGAAAAATATTAGAGCATTGCAATCCCCAGTGTGGACATCCAATTGAATGGAAATTACATCTTCAAATAGGAAAAGAGGAGAATTCCTCTCAGTACTCCAAGAATCCGTATTGAGGTATCACCCAGATAGCAATGGGATTGAGGAGTAGTCTCTGATTTGTGCTTCTGCCAACCAGTCATCAGTTTCATGGTGGCTTCAGTCTCTTCTGAGAGGACAGGGCAGAACTGAATGGAATCCAGCTAGGTGAGATGGCTTTGTCACCTGCTGTGCTCCTCCTAAAGGAGACATGAACAGTAAACCAGGTGAGAAGGGAGGTAGGAGGCCCAGCATGGCAGGGCCAGCTAAGACACGCATTCCTTAATGCAAGCCTTTTATTGGAATGATGATCAGATTAGTCCCAGGATACTAGAGTTGTTGGCAGACAATGGATTATAGTATAGAATTGTGACATCAACGAGTCAGGAATCATCTGAGAGCAATCAAACATTTGTCACCTTCCCAGAAAGACTTCTAAGAAGCAAAGCTAGCACACTGTGGCCATACTTTGATGGTATTATCCACCATCTTTTAAGACTTAAGACTCTAGCCAATTGGCATCAATATGTTAATGTCATAAGAATCTTACAACTCAAATTGGTATCTCTAAATGTCTGTGAGGGAACTGTGGCATAGTCAAAGGCAAAAGATCTGAATTAAGTCAAATCCACTTTCTAATGCAAACACTGGTCATGAGTTAGCTCTGCTGCCCCAACCAAACTAATCAAACTCTTTAAGCCTCAGTTACAATGATACTGATGAAGAGAGGACAAGAATTCAGGTCTTCCATTTCATATACAGTATAATTATTTTAGGTAAAAATGGTGTGACTTAGGTTTTCATGCAAAAATAAGTTAGAATGCTCAGCTAGGCTATTCTTGTTTCTCAAGCAAGGACTGTATGCTTCCTCCATAGCAAAGTAGAATCTCAACCTCATGAAGTCCCTTCAACATGCCACTTGTTTCAAAAGCATAAGGGATCTTACCTCCAAACAAACCAAGAATGACAGTGTTGCTTACCAATATTACATTTTACATTATCTTTTTTGCAAAGACATCTAAGGACATTGATGGGATATGTGCCGAAGAACAGGTGAGTAGCTAGTTTGGCTAATTTCTCAAAATAAGTCTTTGAAGCAACTTGTAAAAGCCAGATTTTACCAAGTAAAGACAACAGCAAAACACCTCAGTTTCCCATGGTCCCCTTCTATTATTCTCCTAGCCTAACTGTGGCATCTTGACAAATACGCAATAACAAGTCTCATCTATGGTGCACTGACACATTCATGAAGTCCAGCTTCAAAGACAGCTGTGTTGTTTACTGAGTGAAATGGTTGTTTTGGCCACCAGCTAGGCTGAGACTCAAATGGGAAGCATCACCAACTGCCCTTTCCTAAACAACTCTGTCTGAACAGTTACCACTGTCTTCTCTCCCTGACACTGCACCTTAGCAAGTAACCATGAGAAAGAAGTACTGAAGAGAAGACTCATAAATGGTCTTCATATCCCTACAAAGGACTTAATAAGAGCAGAACCTCAAATAGGAAAAGCCCAAAGAGCAACAGAGCCCAAAGCATTCACTGCCAGCCAGACTCCTAGAGGCCCGCCTGGTGCCCCGGCCCACTGTGCCAGCTCATTACAACCAGCTCCTTAGCGACGTAGAGGCTGAGGCCTTGACATCTTCTCAAACTACTCAGCAGCTTTCGCAGGCTCTGAGGTCAGGTACGAAATAATGGAAGCCAGAACGATCCCTTCACCTGGAACTCTGCCAGTCTCCCCAGGATTTAAGGAAGAGCCTCAAGGAGGAAGGAGTCAAACTATGAGAGATTTTTCAACTTCTCTAAAGAAGGCACGCCTTGTATTCCTTTTGGGAGGTTGATGAGGCCCTGAAGGGGGGTGTCACTTACAAAGATTCAAGGTATACTTTTCCTGTAATCAACAACTGTCTTAAGTTGGTGAATAATTTGATTAAATGGAGTTTTAAATCAAAGACATAAGAGTTTAATTAGGAACTATTCTTGTCCTACTGAAGTTAACAGGCAGCTGTGTGCTCATTTTTTTTTCTCCTGCCAGGATTTTGACAAACTCAGAGGGAAGAGGGCCTTCAAAACAAGTATTGATCTAAAAATGTTTAGGAAAACACAGTTACCAATGTAGTAGACCATTAGGTGTTTCCTACACCAGCCAAGAGGATTGACTAGGTGGAGGAACACAGCAGAAGATAGTTTGGGTCCCTGGAGGGGGAGAAAATATCCCCAGTCAAGCAGAGTTGGGAAGCTTACAAGTTTTGCTTACTTTATTATTATTATTATTTTGATACTGGTGATTGAAGCCAGGACCATTCTATCTCTGACCTACACCCCCAGCCCTTCTTTTGTTTTGAAACAAGGTCTCTCCGCTAAATTGCTGAAGTTGACCTCAAACCTGCAATAATCCTCTCTCTGCCTCTCTTACTGGCATTACAGGTATGAACCTCTGTTCCTGCTCACCTGCTTTATTTTTAATACTTCATTCAATACCTTAATACACATTTTTCCAGATTCCTAATGTAAGATTCCTAAACTCTTATCTGGCAATTTCCAAAGATCAATATGCGTATGATGCATTTTACAATTAGTTAAAAAACCAGCTGCTCCCCACTCCTATCTCCAACTTTGTTTCACTAAGTTTGAGCTGGATTAATTCCAGCATTTATTTATTTATTTATTGTTTATTTATTTACTTATTTAGTACTTGGTATCATACTAAGGAATTTGTGCATGCGAGGCAAGTGTTTTATGATTGAGCTACACGCCTAGTCCAAGCATCTTCATTTCAAGTAGGCTGCCCCAGGAAGTTTAACATACTAAAGATACTTATAGCCCCAAGGTTTCTGTCCTCTTAGTTCTTCATCCTTCACCATCAATGTTTTCATGTTTCATATGCCTCCATCTGTCCATTACCTGCTTTTAAAATCCCTCATTTCAGGGACTAGCTGACAAACTAGCAATCTCTGATAAAAATGCATTATTGGGACATATTTGTACAGAACCAGGGCGAAAGGCAAGCTCTGTATCCTAAAAGGAGCATAGCATTTCAACCAAGATGATCTGATCCAAATCACTGCAGATCTTGAGGAAATAAATAATGCATTTCTAGGGAATTTTAAAATTCTCTCTGGGAAGTTCTTGATAGTCCCAGGAATTTAAAACAAGGTGGCTATACCAGAATAAACTTTTGATCTCAAAACTAGAAGGGACCCTAGACATAATTTAAAATTTACGGGTCAGCAAAGTGAAGTCCAGAGAGATAAAGTACAGTCATATATCACTTAACCACAAGCTACATTCTGAGAAATGCACTGGTAGGCAATTTTGTCATTGAGTGAACATCATAGAAAGTACTTACACAAAGCCAGATAGTGTGGGTTAATCACTCAGTGTCGTCTCTTGATGCAGCAAACAGGAGATATCTGAGGATGCAGCCGGTGAAACATGATATACTACTTTGCCGTAAACATTTTTCATAAGCAGGAAGAACATACTCTAAAACGATGATGAAAAAGTATAGGACAGTAAATATATAAACCAGTAACATAGTCATTTTGATCATTATCAAGAATTAAGCATTGTGTGTGTGTTCTACTTTGGTATAGCTACAGTGCATTAGGTTTGTTTACACCAGCACGACCATGTGAGTAATGCTTGTGCCACAGCATTTTGACAGCTACAATGTCACTAAGTGATAGGAATTTTTCAACTGCATCCTAAACTTAGGGGATCATGGTTGGATATGCAGTTCACTGTTGACTGAAATATTGTTACATAACACATGGCTGTAATTAACTCATTAGTTAACTATTAGTGACATTTCTGAGGAAATAAACTAGGTAGCTGATCTCCTCTGTTGGAACCACTTCAATCCCAAACACCACATAGGCCCAAAGAGATTCACCCAGGCTCTGCAGACAAAGGGGAGCAAAGAGTTCTGAAGAACATGTTTCCTGTCAAATCCATTGTGGTTTTGTCTGAAAGGAGCCATAGTTGTACCTAACATAAAAATTGGAGTCCAGAGATTGAGGGGAGGCATTCAAAATCATCCCATGTGTTCAGCATCAGAATTATACAGAAGCCCCAATCCAGTTTCAAATACTTTGCTGAGTGTTGCTTTCAATCCTGTTAAATCTGGTTATGTTCACTCTGGATGAGCATTCATAAGACACATGAGCCTAAGATTTTATATAACTTCAAGAGATTTTTTTTCTAATAAAAAATTAAATTTATAAGAATGAAGAAATTTAAAAATAGTATTCTTCCAAAACATGTGCCTTAGCTGTGAAATCATATGTCTACATGCTCTGCTGGTTCTTCAAGTGAGTAACAATTCTGGCAGCAGTCTATCCAGCTCTAACCTCCTCCCCCAAAAGGCCAATTCTCTTGTACAAAAAAAAGTATACTATTATAATCATCATGCCAGATATAAGCAGGAAATTTGGGTTGACTTTTTGGTGTATATCTCTGGTATGTTTTTGTCCTGTGTCTGTGCATGTGTGAGGAAGAGAGAGAAAGAGATTGGGTTAGTTTTTATTTGAGAATCTTTTTGAAATTAAGAGATGTTTTTAGAAGGAGAGTTAGGAGGATGTATCTCAGCAGTACAGCACTTGCCTAGCATGCCTGAGGCCCTGGGTTCAATCCCCAGCACCACAAAAGAAAAAAAAAAATAAAAAGAAAGAAGGAGGAGGAGGAATAGCAGGAAAGGGAATAATATTAACTACTTAAAGTAATACAACAAAAGCGACATGCAGCAGTACAAATTATGAAAACAATCTTAGTAAAAAGGCCAGTCACTGACAAGACATTAAATGTGTCTTGAATGGATGGAACACTTTTCCCCACTCTTTGATCCACAGAGTGGTTTCTCCTCATCCTAGTCTTAGCCCCTTTACTCATAAATGACAAGATGGAGCAACTTAGCACATTACTAAACCTGAGAATGAAACCTGAGAGAGCCAGTGTTCCTCATTGTTTTACCACTTGGGAGAGTCCGTTGTTAGAGATCTCACTGCTTCTACATGGTGGACGTCTTCTTGGTTCTTGGTGAGTACTTCTGTTTAACTCTAGAGTCTAGTGTTGAAAGCCCTTTAGATAATAGATCTTAGTTGTGTCACAGCAGCCACAACATTTTGACCATGTCTACTTTTTTGTGGTTTATGTTTCAGTTACTCAGAACACTGGTCGGGGATATGTCTCTTTTCATACCCTTCTCTAGTTTCCCTTTCCATCCTGTGATCTATTCCTGGGTCTTCAGAGCATGAGTGTTATTTTTATGTGTCAACTTGACTGGGTCATGGAGCACCCAGCCCTTCTGGGTGCTTCTGTGAAGATGTTGTAGATGAGATTAACATTTAAGTTGGTACATGTTCCACCATGATGGCAGCCTTACCACCCATCAAAATCAATGGGGTCAACTGATCATGGGCTGGAACCTCTCAATTGTGAACTTTTTATCAGTTGATCATCTCATATGCTTGTCATAGTGAAGGAAAGCTGACTAACACAATGGATTTGCAGTAACCCTTCTTCGTAGACCTTACTTCTCACATTTTGAAGATTCTATGCCATTATTTCCTACCTGTATGAGCCCATCATATATTCATAGAGACGCTCTCAGAACCCTGAGTTGACAAGAGTAGACAGGTAGATTAGCACAGTTGCAACAGCTGCTTCTAGTTCCACTGATGGGTCTCAGGACCATAATAGTTTTAAATTAAATATTCACAACAAGAGAGACTAACATCTCTTTTTACAGGCCAGTATTATTCAAATACACCTTTCTAGACATTGCAGATTAGGTAGGCCCTGAGTGGGTCTAGAAATTTAAAGTTTTGGTAAATGTCATTAGGCTTATAAATACTAAAATTTTGGCAAACACAATCATTAAGAAACAACTTTACAAAAGAGCTCCCAATTATAAAGATATCTTAACTGAGGAAAGTTATGAAATGCCCCCAAAGGAGCATCCATTCTTTTTAAATGTTTATTTGTTTATATTTTTGGCACTGGGGATTAAAACCAGGTCTGTGTACATTCTAAGCAAGTGCTCTATAACTGAGCTACACCCCCCACCCCAAACAATATCCATTCTAAATGAAGATTCAAAGCATAAACTGATCATCACAAAATTGAAGAAGATCACTTTATTTAGATAAGATAACGAGGACTATGTTTGGACCTCAGATTACCACATTAGTTCTTTTGTTTTCAATTCCAGTAACACATATTTAATAAAGTATTTGAGGTAAAGAAGCTCAGAAAAGGCTGAATGGTGGTCTCACAGGGGAAAATATTACAGGCTGGGGGGAAAGTTCACGTGGATTTTGTGATGCATTAAACTAATCCACCCAAAATTTATTTCTTAGAGAACAGAAATCCCAGTCTGAATCCCAGTTCCTTTGGCTACTTTCAAGCTTTATGACCAAGAACGAATGTTTAAATTTAATGAGGCTCACTTACATCATTCGTGGAATGGGGCAATGGCAATTATTTTGTGACTTTTTAAGGATTCGATGAGTAACTTTAGGAGAGACTGTCTGGCACAAATAAGTATCCAATAAATGGTAGATACTATTTTCTATTTGTTTCTTTTCATTTTTTTTTTTTTTCTTTTGTGGCACTGGGAATTGGAACTAGGGGCATTCTACCTCTGAGCTATGCCTCCAGCCCTTTTCAGTTTTTTAAATTTTGAAGCAGGGACTTGCTAAATTGCTGAGCTGGCCTGGAACCTGCAATCCTCCTGTCTCAACCTCCCAAGTACTGGAATTACAAGTGTTTACCACTGAGCCTGGCTTATTTGTTCCCTTTCCTATGTTTCTAGTTACACTGGGATATTTTGAAATATTTTCATGTGAAGTGCAGCAAACCTTCCAAGAGGCTGTGGAAGAGAAGGGCACAATGACCCAAGTTTGCTTCAGTAAGAGAAAGACCATGACATATTGGTTAATAGAATCTGCTTCAGGACATTTCCCCAAGCTTGATTCCTGGGACATCTGAGGTAGTATCTGCTATGATCTCTACATTAAATTTTTGAGTCTCACCTAGGATTGGGTCAATTTTGATGATGGGTCCTAAAAATTCAAATTTTTAATAAGATTGCTAGATTACTTTGCAAACAAAGGTTTAAGAACTCTTACAGTAGATATACATTCTTTACTTCACAACACCTAACACTTGCATGAGTACCTTTGAGACCTCTCAGGAACTTTCTAAAGCTTCAAATGCATATCCTTTCCAGCAAACATCTCCTGATTTTGTAAATTCCCATTTGCCATCCCAGTAATTTCTTAGTTAGAAACATGTGGATAAACTAATTGGGGTCTGTGAAATCTCCAAAATTTATTAAATTCTGCATGCATGTGAGTATTTGCAATTTTCTAAAGAGATGGTTCATAGATTTGAAAATCCCCACAGGATTCCACAACCCAATCATTCTTGGAGTTGCAAAATTAGAAGATAATGTCCATCCATCCAGAAAGATTTGTTTTCAACAACTCTTTTGGGTGACTAAAACATAACAAAGTACCAGGCTTAGCAGTTAAACTTTTGTTAAGTGGCCTTATTTGTCTTTATGTCAGTTTCTTTATAATTACAAGTACTTTGACTAATTTGAATTAAGTATGCCTGCATCCTAAACTTCCCCTGCTATTTGCCTTATACAAACAGAGAACAAAAGACCTGTGCTCCCTCCTCGCCGTTAGTTACCTCTGAGGAGCATAGGTGTCTTTGCTTTGCTGTGGAATAAATTAACTCTAACATCTTCTCTGATGAGAGTCACGGATTCATCTGATACCAGGTGCAGAAAGAAATCTTTGAAACTCTAAACAGACTAAGGATGAAGGAGGATCCCAGGGCACAAAGCAGATGTTGTAAGTAATCACAGAGACAGAAATTTTAATCAGTTCTTCTGTTTTTCAAAGACAATTCTGTTTCCTAGATTAATAGGGAGCTGTGGAACTGTTGAATTGCCCAGGTGTGGAAAGATACTGCCCTGCCCTCCTAACCTTGGGAGCCTTAGAGCCCAGAATCTACTTCTCTACTAAGATTTAAATCTTTGTAGAAAAAAAATGGGTTGTTTTCATTTTTAAAATAATAATCCCATTGGCTATAACCTGCTAAACTTCAGAGCTAAAACAAGAGATTTTGTGTTCATTTCCGTGTTTGTTTGGGGGTGGGGGCAGGTGAGAGATGTCCATTACTAAAATCTTTCAACCTCTTTCATAATATATATATTTTTTTTTCTTTTTATTTTTTGTGGTACTAGGGATTGAACTCAGAGGCATTCTACCTCTGAGCTATACCTCCAGCCCTATTTTTTATTTTTTATTTTGAAACAGGGTCTCACTAAGTTGTGAAGTGCCTCACTAGGTAGCCGAGGCTGGCCACAAACCCGAATCCTCTGGTCTCAGCCTCCCAAAAGCTGGGATTACAAGCGTGTGCCACCACACCGGGCTCTCTTCCATAATATTTAATATGATAAAAATAGTAATTCATGAAGTTAATAAGACTTACATAAAAATGAATAAAACAATTTCCATTGGGTATGTACTTAATATTCCTTCCTTTCCCCTTGCCAAGCTAAAATAGAAGATGAAACATTTTGAATGATCTGGATTTCATACCTGTCAGCTTCTACAATGGGCCCAATGATCCCCACCTCCTGGCAGCCATGCCCTGTGCAATTCCATCACTAGAGAGTGGGCTGAATTCTCTCTAATGAAGAGAATATGGTAAAAGGGCAGGGATGTCTATTATTCCATCTCCTCTCCTCTTCTCTTCTCTCCTCTTCTCTCCTCTCCTCTCCTCTCCTCTCCTCTCCTCTCCTCTCCTCTCCTCTCCTCTCCTCTCCTCTGCTCTCCTCTTCTCTCTCTCTCTCTCTCTCTCTCTCTCTCTCTCTCTCTCTCTCTCTCTTTCTTTCTCTTTGTTTTCTCTGAGGCAAAGAAACTGCCACATTATGCAGCCCTCTGGAGAGATCCAAATGTTAAGGAACTGATGCCTCTGCCAACCATGCACAGTACTGGAGGCTATGGGTGGCCATGTTAGTGAGCCTGGACAGGGCCGCACTCCTACTGAGAGTGGAAATGACTGCAACTCCGAGGGACCTGTGTCCATTGCAGCCTTACCTGAGACTGAAAGCCTAGGACTCCACCAAGATGAACAACTGAAATTGAGGGGGTAAACAGGCCTTGTTGCCTTAGTCCAGTTCAGTTTGGGCATACCTTGGTAGGCAGCAATAGATGACAAAAAATAAATTGAAAGAAACTATAAGTCACCTTTTTTTTTGGTACTGGTGGTTGAACCCAAGGGCATTCTACCTCCAAGCTACACCCCCAGCCCTTTTAATTTATTTGTTTTGTTTTTTGAAACAGGGTCTCACTAGGTTACTGAGGGTCTCGTTAAGTTGATAAGGCTGAACATGAACCTGCAATGCTTCTGTTTTAGCCTCCCAAGTACTAGGATTATAGGTGTGTGCCACTATGCCTAGAAAATTCACTCATGAGAAAGGAAAAGTTCTGTTCCCCTGGAGAGTGACAGCCCATTCAAACTCATTCCATACATCCATGGTTTTGACAATGAAAATTATTACAGAAGAGTAGAAGATGAAAGGATGGATGAGTATATGAAACTAACTAGGTATCTTTTTTTAATTTTGCATGCATTATTATCCAGACTTCTGGAAAGTAAGACAAATATTTATTAAACTGTATGTGATTCTGTAAAGGACTTTTGAAAGATCATTACAATGAATCCTCACAAGCACCCCAAGTGTTGCTACAATGGACACTTACAGCTGAGAATATTAAGGTAAAGAGAGGTGGGATACCTTTCCCAGTCCATCCAGCTAGAATCCAAATTTATATCCTCCCAACACTATGACTTGTGCTTATTTAGAAAGATGGTGCTGTGAAGAGACCTAACATGTGTGGTACCAAGTACATAGAAACCTAACGTGTAGTACCAAGTACATAGAAAATATATGGTTTTCTATGCCAAATCCATTCAATACTAGGAAACAACATTTTTCAAAGCATAGAAACCTTATTAAAATATCCTGAGATTGCTTCAGTGAACTTACAAAAATTCATAGGAATGCCAGAAAGTAATGCATATCACACACATGTATACTTCATGTTTGTGTACTTTATTGATAGTTGAATACAATTAAATATTTTAAAACTACATGGACCTACACATAGGACACATATGATAATGATATTTAAAATTTTCTTTATATTTTTCTTACTCATCACAATCTTGAAAAGAATTGGATAGCCATACAACCACGAATATTTTAAAGAGAAAGAGGTCATCTTTTTTTATCCAGCCCACTTTTCATCCCGTTTCATTTTACACATGAAAAAAATAGAGGCCTGCATTTGTTTGTAGCCACATAACTAGTTGAAAGCAGTAATAATTAAAAGCAGATCTACTAAATCACAGTTCACTGCACAGTCCAGTGCTAACTCTGCAATAATAAGCTCTGTGTATGAATGAAAAAGCATTGGTTCCATATTTTTACCAATTCAAAGATGGAATCAGATTAACAAGCACTGAATTAATAAGGTCCCACTGGAAGCCAAAATAAAATAAAATAAAATTATGTTGAAAGTACAATAATAAGACTATAAGATAACTCTACAGAGATTTAATAAAGAAATATGGAAAGCAATTCCATTCATGATAGATTGAAAAGGAATAAAATACTTAGATATAAATTTAACCAAGAAAGTAAAAGACCTCTACAATGAAAATTACAGAACACTGAAGGAGTAAATCAAAGAAGACCTTAGAAGATGGAAAGGGCTCTCATATTCTTGGATAGGCAGAGTAAACATCATCAAAATTGCCATACTACCAAAAGTGATATACAGATTCAAAGCAATTCTTATTAAAATACCAACTCCATTCTTCACAGAAAGAGAAAAAAATTTCCTAAAATTCATATGGAAAAATAAAGGACCCAGAATAGCCAATGCAATCCTTAGCAAAACAAAAAACAAAACAAGGAGCCCAAGATGGCCTCTGAGTGAAACACCTCTCCTCAGGCACCGTGAGCTCGAATCAAATCTGCCATAAAAGCAGCTTCTTGATGGAAGAAAAAAAGTGAACGAAACAACGAAATTTGAACTACAACTAAAGAGACCCCAGAAAGTTGCACAGGGAGAGACCCCAGAAAGCCCAACCGAGTGCTTTCCACAGCATCTTCCACAGCAACTGGAACCCTTGATACGACCAGAATAAGCCCCGAGGGACCACCCCAGCTCATCTCTCTCGCCAGAGCCAGAGCAGTGATCAACTGCACTGCAGAACTTGAATCAAAACTGCTGCAAACACAGCTTCTTGACGGAAGGAAAGAAAAGCAAAGCAGCCAAAAAAGTGAATAAACCAACAAAAACAGCTGAGCAGAACCCAGGGAGAACAAAGGAACTGGCATGCGCACGGCAGTGGCGTACACTGCAAACCAGTGGGCACCATCTTGCCCTCCACCATCTTGGCAGTCGCAAGTAGCAACATTTATTAGCACCAAAACCTCCAGTGACCTCCTGTGCACCTAACGACCAGAAGTGGAGTAAGCTACTACGGAATTCCACATCCTAAACAGGCAGCATATCTCCACAGGAGCAACAGTGATCAGGAACCAGAGCATCAGAGATCTGTAAGTTAAATTGCACCCTCGGGGTGCGGGGGCCCCTATACAAAGTGTAGACTCAGTCACCTGCCCTCCAAGTGATTGGATAGAGCAGAAGTGCGGGAGGGTCCCAGTGAACACAGGACATAAGGAACTTCCAGGCCCCCTGGAAAATGCCCAGCATATAGTTTACACTCCCACCACCAGCAGAAGCAGAGAGAGAGAGAGACGCAGACAGGCCCTGTGGAGAGCGCAGCGACACAAGCTTGCAGCAGGAGAGGCATCAGCGGAACCCCCTGCCTGCACTGAGAGAACAAGTAAGAATGCCAGAGACACACTGGAAAATTTAACCTCTGTACATACAAACTAGCAGGGGTTTTGTTTTTGTTTATTGTTGTTGCTGTTGTTTTTTGGTTTTTGTTTGTGTATGTGTGTTATGTTTTATTTGTTTTTACTCTGTTTTCATTTTGTATTGCCTTGATTTATTTATGTTTGTTTGGATGATTGGTTGCTTTGTTTTTTTGTTTTGTTTTGTTTTGTTGTTGTTTTTTTGCTTAGTTTGTTGAATCTCCTCCTTATCCCTTTTACAAGCTTCCTTCCCTCTTTCCCATCTATATTCTTCTCCTCAATATGTTTACTCTTCTCTTTTCTTTTTCCTTTTTTCCCTGTCTCATATCAAGAACATCTCATACTACCACACTTAAAACTCTACACTGACTACCATAATCCTCCAACATACCTACCATCTCTAATCTTTACAATATATCACCTCAATATATTCAACCTCTTATTTCACTGGACCATACACTCTACTTTGCCCTATTCTTACATTCATCACTGTGACTTCTCACTCAACCTTTACCACTGAACACAACTTGTTCATGGATATACCAGCAGACACCTTTAAACCCCTGCTGCAGAGATTGGATGAGAAAACTTGCAAGAGGAGCAAAGATATAAATCTAAGAACAGGGGAACCATGGGAAGGAAAAATAGCAAAGAAATAAGGAGCCTCTTAAAAAATCAGAGGCTTTCCTTTATGCCAACCATAAATCCACTCAAAAAGAAATCCAGAAAACAATTCCACTCACAATAGCACCTCGAAAAATAAAATACTTAGGGGTAAACCTAACCAAAGAGGTAAAAGACCTCTATAAGGAAAACTATAAAAAAGTAGAAAAAAGAAATTGATGAAGACCTTAGAAGATGGAAAGATTTTCCATGCTCTTGGATAGGCAGAATAAGTATCATCAAAATGGCCATCCTCCCAAAAGTGATCTACAGATTCAATGCAATACCCATGAAATTGTCAAGGTCACTCCTCACAGACATAGAAAAAATCAGTCCTTAAATTCATTTTGAACAACAAAAAGCCCAGGATAGCCAAAGTTCTTCTTAGCAACAAGAACCATGCACGGAGTATCACCATACCTGAATTTAGAAAATTTAATATTAATTCTGATATTATGGAAAGATTTCACTAAATAAGAAAAATAGTTGCCAATCTAGAATTCCATAATTAGTATAACTAACCTCAAAATGGAAGCTAAAATTAAGATATTTTCAGGAAACTAACAATTTATTAATAGCAGAAATACATACTACAGGGACTTTTTCAAGCAAAATAAAAAGGTTCCAAACAATCAAAATAATGCAAGGAAGAATAAAAAGGACAGTAATCTAAAATAATAGTAAACTTAAAAGAATGTTAACTACATAAACAATCATAATAGTAGAATGTCTAACATATATTTAGAATAAAAATCATCACCATAATATTGCAAGGAGAGGAGAAAACAACTACAATAGAAAGTTTAAAAGCTTTTACACTACTCTGACAGTTGGTAATAGTACATATATATATTCAAAATAGATCTTAAAAATTGAAAATCATGTACAATCTCTAGGTTAACCACTAAATGAATAATTAAAGAATGTATAACTACATTGATATCATGATATTCTTAGCAAATTAGAAATATAAAGGTATCTTTTAAAAACTGACAAAATATATAACATTTTTGAATATTTAATCTCTCCTATTCAAAATGAAATAAGGATATTCTATTAGCATGACTTCCATTTAGCCTTGTGGTATGTCTCCTAGCCAATGAGAGAAGGTAAGAAAAACATATGAAATAAAATGAAATGAAGAAGAACATGATTATTTGCAGGCAGTATTATTTTTGTACATAGAAAATTCCACATAACTTACAAATAGCCATAATTGATTAATTTAGCAAAATTGCTAAGATACAGTCACTATTAATAATTTATTATGTATATAAATAGCACAAAACAAAAATAATTTAAAATCTTAAAATATAAAACAATTACATCAAATGTCTACAAGTAAATCTAATAACACTTATGTCAACAACTATTCAGAGGAAACTATAAAACATTATTGGAAAATTAAAGAAGACCTAAGTAAGTGGAGGATTACATTATATCCCAAATGGAAGACTTACTATCATAAAATTGTCCATTGTTTTCATATAATTTTATAAACTCAATTCAATACCAACCAAAACCCCAGGAAGATTTCTTTGTGAAACTTGCAAGACAGTTATAACATGTACATAGAAATCCGAGTCAAGAATATTGAAGACAATTTGGGAAAAGATCTAAAGGAGGAATCATATTAACAGATATCAAAACTTATTTTATATTAATTAGTATTAAGACAAGTTAAAACTATTATAAAACCAGGTGTGGTGTAATACAACTATTATTCCAGTACTTAGGAGACTGAGATAGGAGGATCTCAGATTTGAGGCCAACCTCAGCAACTTAGCAAGACCCTGTTTCAGCTCAGAGATAGAATTTCCTGGATTCAGTTCCAAGTACCACAAAAAAGGGAAAAATATAACTTACAATTAAAATAATATTGTATCAATACAATATAGACAGCTAGAATTAGGCATAATGAGCCCTAAGATATATCTCTACAGATACAGCATAAGGGTCACTACAATATCAGATAGGAAAAACTTTCTATTTATGTGGAAAACTACTATGACCTTTTGATCTTTGTATTGCATCCTGCAAGTACAAGCAAGAAAAATGGCATGTCTACTAAATGTTTATTTCTGAAATGTATCAGATAATGGTTTTAGAATGAGTGATTCAGTCCCTAATAATAACACTGTATTGGCTTGTGAATTCAATTTAATCTGAATCTGTGGGAATATCCAAACAGTTTTATACTTGTCAGTACTGAAATTTTAAAAGCAAACAAACCCGCAGCGGAAGAGAGGCAGACAGCTACCTAGAGCTCAGCTCTGGAGGAGCCTCATTTCATACCTGTCTCCTGCCATCACCAGATGCATCTTTCAGTGCTACCTGAGTCCATTTAATTCTTTGGCTTCTAGGCACCACCTTCTACTCTTGAAACACACAAACTTTCCTACCCATCCAAACATCCCCTGTGGTGAGTGAAAATTTCAGAAGCCAAACTACTACCTCCAGAGCACATTCTTCTCTCTTAGTGTCCTTTCCACAGCTTGGCATAAAAATCCAAACTCCTAAACAAGACTTATGATAAGGAGGCTGTGCAATTTATCATCCACCTCAAACAATTTGAGAGTAAGCTGCAGCGCTGGTTGCAATTACCCTGGGATAATTACACAAACTGGGAAGGCTCCAGTCAAATACAGATTCCTATCACCCTCCCTCTGAGGCTGTTAATGGTCTGCTCCCTATTTGCATAGCTAGCACTTTATTGTCTACTTCCTAACAGATTCATGTTGTCATAGCTTGGGTGGCTTTTCCCCTAAAGGTTTGTGTTTTGGAAGCTTGGTCTCTACTTCGGGGTGTTAAGGTGGTAGAATCGTCAAGAAGTGGAACCTAAGTAAGTCATGGAGGTTGCACCCCCATGAATGGAATTAATGTTGCCTTGTGCAAGTGGGTCAGGGCTCATGGAACTAGATCAGTTCCTGCAAGAGCAGATTATTGTAAAACAGCAAGCCTGGCCCTTCCCTGTTTCTTGCTTGTTCTCCACCAAGTTGTTATGCAGTCATGAGGTCCTAACAAGAGATGAGCAGATGCTGGCTCTACACTCTGGAACCTCTAGAACGTGGAGCTATTTAAGTCTCTTCTTTTTAAACCTGTCAGCCTCAAGCACTTTGTTACAGGAACACAAAACAGACTAAGATGGATATATTATTTTAATCAATACAAAAGTCTTCTTCATTTTATTATTATATTATTATCCTTATTTTAAAGACAAGAAAACAATATTTAAGTAATTTTCAGAACTTTTAGAAAGAGTAATAGGCAGAAACAAAAAGCAAATATCACTCTGGTTTCTATTTTCCAATATTTCTTTAGATAAGTATACTCCTTAACAACTCATAGCTTTCTAAAAAATAATAGTTTTATAAACCTTTACTAACACCCCAAACTGTTTTTCTAAAGAACATAAAGAATGAGTTGTTTACAGCGTAATAACTCAAAGAAATTTTAGATGGAAACATGTAGTCAAAACACACAAGTTCTTCTCTGCCTCTATGCAATTAACCCAATTTCCTTCATAGAGATAAACAGTGTTAGCAAAATCCACTTATATTTGCCCCCCCCCCAAATTAAGATGGGAACACAAATGTGGTTTTCTCTCTTCCCCTACTTAACTTGGAATATTCTATATGAAGCACTTTCTTAACACTTCCTAAAGAAAACCAGACAAACTTTAAACCAAAGACAAAGAGTGTTTTCACATTAAAATTTGCAGACAAACATAAAAAGTTCACATTAATTCTTTAATTAAAATCTCAGAGACACTAGACAATAAACTCAGGAGAGTGAAAGAAATAATGTCTCATGCTTAGCTAACTTTACTAAGGTTGGCAGTTTCAGTCTTCAAAAGATGACCACTGAAACCTGATCCTGTTCTGTTAAAGTTAGAGAACATACCTTTGACTTCTGGGAGCCGGATGCCGTGAAATACTGATTCTACCTGAGTCTCAACTAAGCACAAAATCAAAGACTAAGACTTTATGAGTATAAAGCCTTATTCACTCTACTTCCTTTTCTATAAGAGAACATCATAAAAACATCATTGCCCTCTCTCTTCTATCAACTGGATTCTTCTCTCCAGGACAGAAAGAGAACAAATATCCAAGAGAAAAAGAACTCTGTAGAATTACTAAACCCTGGAAGGAACCCATTTCTCCCTCCGCCACTGTGAGCTACTGAGCTTGCTCAATGGAGAGTCACACCAAAAGGGAGAAGAGAAACACAATTTTAATATTGCGTATCTCCCTTGTTTCCATCCTGGAATCTCCTTGTGATGGGAGGTCAAAGGAATATAATCCAATCATTCTCTATCTGTTTTCTCATTAGAGGATCCTTCATGGTCTAATTTAAAATTAATTACTTCCCTAAGACATCAGCTCCAATTACCACCTTACTTCAGGACAGAGCTTCTGTGTAGGAACTTGATGAGGACACAGTTGAAGCCACTGGAACACTCTCAGCTCACCTCTCTTTTTTGACCATGGGTGTAAATCTTCACACCGAAACCTCCAGATTTCCCTTATTTTACATGCCACCAACCTCACTAATGCAATGAAAATAACTTGCCTAATTCTCGAGTGTGATATTAATGGTCACATTTGGTTCACAGACTGAAAACCAGGCCCTCTCTCTTCGTCTTTATCTCAATAAAGATGATATTCTGATGATATTTCACTTTTTTCGGTCCTATAAGCCATTACCACTAATTCTTCCTTGAACACATAAAGTGGTGTGAATATCTTTAGCCAAGTACTCCAAATAAATGAAGTATTTATGTGATGTTATTTTTTTCCTCATAGTGATGAGAAAGAGAGAGAGAGAGAGAGAGAGAGAGAGAGAGAGAGAGAGAGAGAGAGAGAGAATATGTGTTGGAGGGGATATTGGTGGTAGTATTTCATCCATAAGTAAGTCTATAGTTGGCTGATATTCCACACCCATACTTTGCACACACTCCACATACTCACAGGCAGCAATCCCACAGTGTGGCACGAGTCTGTGTTCCGTGTAACACATCCCCCACAACACATGCTTCTGTGGAAAGAGAGACTGTGCATGACTCACCAAAATTCAAGGGTAAGGTCATTGGCAGAAAAAACAACTAAGCAAGACATGTATCCTCCAAGCACAGGACACAGCCACCAGGAGGCATGTGGATGGGTCAGTCATATCAGTAAGGATGCATTCAGTTCAAATCACAGGAAGACTAGACAGGCTAAGATACTAGGATATATTGTTCATTCCCAAATAATGAGACCAAGGGGTTAAGTTATTCAAGTGGTTCATTTACATATCAAGAATAAGGGACCTTTTTTATCTAACACAACAATGTGTCAATTACTCAAGGTACCTTCCTATAGGATCGCTAGGTGATGACTACTGCTACAGATGTCTTCTCCTTGATCTTGATCATAAACTTCCGACAAAAATTGTGAACTCGCCCTTATTTTACCTGGCGTCAACCTTACTAATGCAATGTGGATAGGTTGCCTGATTCTCAAGTGTGCTATTATACATTTGTCTCACAGACATAAAACTGCGCCTTCTGTCTTGGTCTCAAGGAATCTTCCTATAGGATCACTAGATGATGACTGTTGCTTCAGATAACTTCTCCAGTGCTCAGACCAAACAAGATCCAGCGAGAAAAAAACAGGCGCATGATTCCTTCTGGGTCCTTTTAGAAGATCAATGAAATTCTTCACCCGAAGTTCCTCAGTAGACTTCTAACATTTCAGAAGCCAGGCCATGTTCCCTCCTTAAACCTATGAGTAAACAGCATTTGGATTAGCATGAGTTTCCTAGGCAAATGAAGTTTCCACCTGAGTCAAGATGGAAGATCAGGACTCAAGCAGCAGCCTATGGGATCAGTAACTGGTAGTTTCTGAATTAATGGGTAACACAAAAATAGATTTTTCATGGTAGATTTTTCATATTCATCTAAAATCTCTCTGCTGATAGATACTTGGGAGATTCCAGGTAGATAGGAAACAGCGACTAAACATGATTAGAATGTTATCCCGCACATCAGCATAGGAAGGCAGTGGTCACTTAATTACGTAATGTAAATTCTTCCCCAAATGGCAAGTGCTCTTGTTTCCTTTCATAATGGATGAAATGAACAAATAAATTATAGGACTGCTCAGACTCTGTCCCTTGGGATCTGTCACATGCTCCTTGCCACTGAACACAGAGGGGCAGACAGAGAACATCAGCTGTAATAGAATTTCAGCAAGACGGTAGCCTGGCCGCCTGTGTGGAGCTTTAAATTAGAAGTGCTTCTGCCAACCCAAGAGAACAGCATTTTGCTGTTCTGATGGCCCTTTACTGCAACCATTTATGTAGAATATACACAATTATTCAAGAAACATTGGCAGTGATGCTACTCATATTAATTAGAGAAGAACCATATGAGAATGCTAAAATACGTCCTGTTTTCAGCTAACAATTAAGGACTGTTGCACAATAACCAAGCTCTTGAAACATTTTCTTTAAACATTTCCATTTCCATTGCCCACATTAATTAATTTAAGTTCTAGTAAAATACATGATATTTCTGCTCTTTTAAATAAAGCTAAGATGCTAAGAGGCAGCTCAGGGGTCGATGAGGCAGAGAAAGGACTCAGAATGTCCAGCTATGTTCATGCTATGTAGGTAGCAGAGTAATCTACTATGAAAGTTGTGAGATTTAATGAGAAAATACTTGACTTTCATGTTCATCTTTGCTACTTAATTCTGTCTCTTAGGCCAATCAATCAGTCTCAAACTGTTTATTCAACAATGAAATGGGAATAATATTATTTACCATGTAGGCTTATTATAAAAAACACTCAATGCTGCTGTGTTTGACACATGGTAAATACTTGAGGATGCTAGATATTAGCATTTCTAATGGATTTGAAATAACTCACACCCACTTGCTGCTGATAGACAAAGTAATCTCAACCTAGATACATAAATAGTGTTAACATTTTTATAGTCCAGTAAATTGAATTTTTAAATGGTTTAGAATTCAGACCACAGAACCTGGAAGATAAAACTTAAGATCTCCTTTGATAGTTTCATGCATCAACTTGGCTGGGCCACAGTGCCTATAAGATAGGCAGCTAAGCATTATTCTGGATGTTTCTACGGGGATAATTTGAGGTAAGGTTGACATTTAAATTGGTTGACTATGAATAAAGCAATTTGTTCTTATAATGTGGTTGGGCCTCAAACAATCAGCTGAAGGCCTAAATAGAACAAAAGACTGAATTCCCCTGTGTAAGATGGATCTGCCCCAGCACAATCTTCAACCTGAGCTACAATGGCAGTTCTTCCATAGGTCCCCAGGCTGGTTGCCTTTTCCTTGGCTTTTCCTTGGCTCTTCCTGACAGTCATTGGACTTGAACTGTAGCTTTAGGTCTTCCATGGACCTCCAGTCTACCAGCTCATCCTACAAATTTTGAACTTGCCATCCCCCATAATCTCTTGAGCCAGTTCCTTACATCTCTCTATCTCCATACACATCCTATTAATTCTGTTTTTCTGGAGAACCCTGCCTTGCATACACCCTCAGGCCAAAAATCTGTCATGTATTTAACCATGGCATCAGCAGGTAGATGTGATATTAGCCTCATGGCTCTTCGCACTAACAAGTGCTACTCTACCTATCATGCAGGTATGCCACTTGCCATTGGATAAAGGACAAGGTGAGATCAGTGGACCGTCCTTGAGAACTAGAGTCCCAATCAATTACTTCCATTAACTCTCCTAAGAAGGTCAGTTTGATCCCTGCAATTGCAGAGGTTTAAGGTCCGATTTAGTAATTCCTCCAGAATATCTACCTTCAGAATATCTACTTCTCTTATCCCTCTCTAGGGATTAATTAGCCTTTCTTGACAAAATGCATTATCCAACTTCTGTAGGTTCTCCATTGTCTCCTGCCACTAATCAATCCAGCTATCTATCTTCTGGTTTGTTGCCTGGTGTGAACTCCCTATTTAAATTGTTTTTCTAAGTAATAACTTGTTAAAGGAATGAATTTTTAATGCCCAAATTGAGCCAACATTTTAGTTAATTTTTAATGGGAGCATATGCATTCCTTAAAGATAATGATACTTATATAATTAATGGTCTATAGCAGATCAGGATAACATTTATGAAGTCAAATTAAGTTACTTCATTGAAAATTAGGATAAGGAAATAATTCCTTTTTTTCTCCATGTACCTTGGAATAGGGTTAGGGGATCTAAAGTTTACCTAGTCCTGGGAGTTTATCTCTTCAAACCTAGTCCATAGCCGTAAAAACCAAATTTATAGTATGACTGCAAATCCTACCAAGAGTAGTGGTGATTAACACAATTTGGATTAAGATAAATGCACTGAACTGAGACACAGAAGTTCAGCTCTACTTTTGTACTAGAAACTAGACCACTGGAAATATAAGCTCTATGCAATAACCAGGGCACTGCTTCCTGTGATCTTGTAATTTATCCCTGAATCCCTTACAAGCTAAACTGTCAATGAAATACTATTATTATTTGGGAATAGCATATTGGTGTTCCATTTTACTGGGAGAGATGAAAATAATTGTCTCAACCAAGACTAAAAATGTATTATGGATGTGTGCATGTATGCCTCTACCATCCTGTACCTCATCAAGATGCATTATTACAATGCACCAATAAATTTTTAAAAATCCACTATGAAATATCTACAATCAAAAGTTCTTCAAGATGTGGAATCTGGGGATAATATTTCTGAATATCTGAACTGTGTCAGATGTTTAGGCATACACATTTGGGTTATCAACACCTTATTAACTTTTTAAAGAGTGTGGATATTTCTATCCCCAAGTTTTGAGGGGGAAAAAAAAAAAGAAAACACATGATGGGCACAATTTTAAAAACATTCCTTCTAGATTCTATTTTCTGATTATTCAATCCAACACTAAGTAGAGATGTCAGAGATTTTCCAGATGTAACTAAATTTATGGATGAAAAATAGTTAAGAGTAACCTGTATTATCCAGGTGAGCACATTCTAATCACTTGATGCCTTCTATAAGAAGGGAAATTTCTCCAGCTTAAGTCAGAGGTGAACTGTGGCAGAAGAAGTAAGTGAGAGAGACACAGATGGCTTCTAAAAACCAAGAATGGCCCCAGCTAACAGCCAGCAAGGCAACCAGGACATCAGTCCTACAATCACTAGAGTAAAATTCTGCCGATAACCTGAATGGAACTGAAGTAGATTGTCTCCCAAAGTTTCCTGATAAAAGCCCAGGCCTGTCAGAGCCTTGATTTGGTCTTGTAGAACATTCTTGACCTGAACTCAGCCAAGATGCCAGATTCCTTATATACACAACTGAGATATGGCCCCAATGGCCTCTTCAAGGTCCAAATCTAGCTCAGCAAAGATCTATGACTAACACAAACCCTAAAATGATACGATCAGATTATGTGCCACCTAAATATACATGATAGTGAAGTTTCCCCATACTGGCACTTTTTACATCTAAATTGCAGAGAAAAAGCAATTTTACTTGTAAAATAGTTTTGCAAAAATTCTTCAACCTTCTTTGTTCACTTAATGTCTTAGCATTTTTTCACATCAATAAATTTGGAACTATAAAGTCATTTTAATAGCTACACAATATTCTTTTGGATAGATGTCCCATAACTTTTTATTAACAATATATTTTGGTAAATTCAAATTTTTATTGTCATAAACAATTCTGCTATCAAGTACCATTATTTTTAACATAATGAAATAAGTCAAGGTGATCTATGATTTATAAGAATCAAAGGCAGGAGGCTGAGAGACACAGTTGATGGAGGTTAAAATAAAGACAGGGGCCCAGGGGTGTATCTCAGTGGTATAGCCCTTGCCCTGCATGTGCACACATTCCATCCCCAGCACTGCAAAAAGTTAAAAAACAGCTGAACGTGATGGTGCATGCCTGCAATCCCAATACTTGGGAGACTGAGACAGGAGGATCAGAGGTTCCTGGCTGCCTCAACAACTGAGAAAGGGCCTCTACAACTTAGTGAGATCCTGTTTCAAAATAAAACAGGGTGGTCAGAATGCCTCTGGGTTCAATCTCTAGTACCACAAAAAAGTAAATACATACATACATACATACATACATACATACATACATACGACATTAGTTTGTATCCACTGAAGACTGAAGATTGGAAGGTTTCTATACAAGGTTTACTTCAGTATAAGGTCTATATGCAACCTTAGTACATCTCACCCTTGTTGTCTTAATTTTCAGTGCCTTTTAGTTTGGTTTTCTCAAACAGAGGTAGTATCTTAAGAGCAAGGGACAAATCGTTTTTCATATTATCAGGCTTCCTGAGATGCTTATCAAAGAGGTACATGAAATTTGCAGGATGCTCATCACCATTATGCTTGCTTTGTTGGCTAAGCACACACTAAAGTGAAAGGAGAACTTTCAATGTGGGATACGCTTACCTTTAAAATTATGTTATGACTTGCCTTCTCCAAAGAACAGAAACCTGTGATAGTTCAGCACTCTTTCTAATATCTAAGATTTGATTTAGTAATGTGTTTAGCTCGTTGCAGTTTATCAAGACAGCTGGACTATGAGCACACCTTCTGTGGCCAATAAAGAGCAGACAATCTTTCTAGGGAGGCTGAATGTCTGGATTTTTGCAATTTTTCTTCTTAACAATTCAATAAATACATGTAATATAATTTGATAAGGTTCATGTTTCACTATATTGAATTGTTTCAACTTTTCTTCTTTTTATTTACTGTCAATTCATAGAGATCTAATTTGTTTGAATATATGAAATTATGAGCTCAAGAAAAAATTCAAATGCATTTAAATAAGTCTCAACATTAGGCAGGAACATATATTCAGGAGTGAATCTGGTGTATTGAGCCTAGGGGGAAGTGTTGATACACCCCAGGGTCAATCAATAACATGCTTCATCAAATGTCCCTTGGTCAGATTTGGTTCATTCTTCCCTGGCCAGTGTGCTTTTTAGTCCAAATAGCTTGTTAGCTAAAAAACTTCAGACAGACAGACTGTGTCCTGGGGCCTGGCTTCTGGCCTCCTTTCCTCTGACCTCTGTAGATAGGCAGCCAAGATGAGTCCCAGTATTGGAGATTTGTCATCTCCTAATAGCCAAGAATAGACCCTTAGTGTAATGTTTAAATGAGCACCATGCAAAGTAGCTCAAAAGTTCCATACAGCTAGGAGTAGACTGAAGTATCCAGTAGAAAATCAATAGTCTCCGAAGACTCGTCTTGCAAACACAGCACTATAAAATAATTCCATGCCTCCCCAGCAAAAATAACTATCCATTTTTTGTTTCCTCAATGGGAGCTCTAAAGTTCATTTTCGCACATATTCTGTAATATATGTAGAATCCAGGAAAAATCACAGTGTAATCTCTTTCACCCTAACAAGTTACAGGTGTACTTTCTAGTTCCAAACTGAGGATAGCTTTGAAAGGGAGAAGATGCCATAAAAAGGAAGCAAGCCAAAGAGAGATGTGTTGCAGAGGAGAGAGGATTAACAATTTAGCTTCCATTCTTCTTGCTAGGAGATGGGATGGAGAAAGGACTACTGGTCCACTCTCATATGCACACTCATTTTTTTTTTTTTTTTTTGCAGTACTGGGAATTGAACTCAGGGGCGTTCTACCTCTGAGCTATACCCCCAGCCCTATTTTTTATTCTTTATTTTGAAACCCAGTCTCACTAAGTTGCGGAGGACCTCACTAAGTAGCTGAGGCTGGCTGCGAACCCGGATCCTCCGGTCTCAGCCTCCCGAATGCTGGGATTACAACCGTGCGCCACCACGCCCAGCTTGCACACTCATTTTTTTAGCCTCAAATTTCATGAAAGCCCCAGATGATAAAATTCCGTTTCTGCTTCCTAAGTCACTGCTCCAAGTCACAGGTCAGCAACTAGTAGTTTATAGTCTCCTAAATGTGACCTTTCTGATTTTTCTCTCTTCTAAAGAGCATTAAAATAAAGGTCAGGTTTCAAGGTAATTGTAATTATTTAGAAGATTAAAAAAAACTCAATCATTATTTTAAATGACTTACTGACTGGGATTAATGGGGGAAGAGAAAGAAACTATTGCATATGTAACTGTAATACAATCTTTTTGTAGTCGTTTTACTACTTACCTCTGTTTTTCACATGTATATACTTGACTATCACTGAAAATACAGTGTATTTGTTAGAGCATTCTCTCCTGGGTTCTAAATCAGGACCTACAGTATGCTTAACGGGTACACACTGAATAATTGTAAACTGAATAGACAGCAAGAAAAATCCATTTGAACTCTTTAATTTTCTGGTCTGTCTCAGTATAGACAAAGGAAAGGATTATGGGGAAAATGGTTGAATCTAAATAGAATTACAGCCTTCCAGAGGAGGAAGAGGCAAAAGAGTTGTTGGCCAGAATGAATGTGATGCTCATTAAGCACACATGTAACGCATGTATGAACTTGAATTACCACTGTCCTTACCATGGTTCTAGTTCCATATTCATTTTCAAGATTGAGAAACCTTACAAGCCTTTAGGTGGAAAAAGATTTATTATATACTAGATTCTGACCTATGAATCTTTCAGTGTGGTTGTTGCTGAGCATGACAAATGGGAAGACACTGCCATTCTTCATATTTTCTTCTTGCATTAAATCTTTTGACTCAAACAGAAATTAGAGGTCTGCCTTTGAACGACCCTGAAATGTGGTGTTGGGAATCAATGGAGCACATGCTACAAAACAGATTCCAAACATGAAATCCTCTCTGTACTGCTTTGGTGAAGTCCTGAAATGTTGAAGCATTCATAACCAAGTATTTTGTCCTCTAGTCTTTTGTGGTAAGAAGAAAGCTCTAATTCCAATCAAATAAAACTATGAAAGGATTTAACTTCTAATTCTTGGACAATACATAAGACCACTCAATCTTGCAATCCCTACTTTCTAGCTCCTAAAAATAACATGGGTGATCTACTAAAGGAAGTTTATTTTCAAGATGGCCCATATCCAGAACTCTGACCACTCCAAATACTGGTGAGGATGTGGATCAGCAGAAATTCTCCATTCAGGGCTGGTACAAATGCAAAATGGTGCAGACACTTTGGAAGACAGATTGGTAGTTTCTTACAAAACTAAACCTCATGAGCCAGCAATCATACTCCTTGGTACTTACCCAAAGGAAGAATTATCTTCACACAAAAACCTACACCCAGATTTTATGGCAGCTTTATTCATAACTGAGAAAATGGAAGTAACCAAGGTGTCTTTCACTAGATGAACAGATAAACTGTGGCTCATTTAGACAATGAAATACTATATAAGGTAGAAAAGAATGTTTTATCTTATCAAGTCATGATAAGACATGGAGGAATCTTAATTGCATATTACTAAGTGAAAGAAAACAATCAATCTGAGAAAGCTACACACTGTATGGTTGCAACTTTTCAGAAAAGGGAAGGCTAAGGAAATGGTGAAGAGTGCTATGGAGGTTTTCTGGGAGTAGGGGAGAGGGATAGATGAGTTGGTGGAGCACAGATGATTTTTAGAGCAGTGAAAATGTCCCATGGAATACTATCATGGTAGATATCTGACATTATTTCCAAACTTTTAGACATACAACACTAAAGATGAACTTAATGTAAGGTTGGGTGATAATGATATGTCAATATAGGTCCATCAAGTATAATAAATATACCATTCTAGTGGGAGATATTGATAATTGAGAATGGTGTGTGTGTGTGTGTGTGTGTGTGTGTGTGTGTGTGTTCAGGGAGTATATGAAAAATCTCTATATCTTCCTTCTCTCAACTCTTCTATCAACCTAAAACTGCTCTTAAAGACTTTTGTGTGTGTGTGTGGTACTGGGGATTGATCCCAGGGGCATTCTATCTCCAAGCTACACCCCCAGTCCTATTTTTTTATTCTTTATTTTGAAACAGGGTCTCACTAAGTTGCAGAGCGCCTCACTAAGTAGCGGAGGCTGGCCATGAACCCTGATCCTCCTGTCTCAGCCTCCCAAGTACTGTGATTGCAAGTGTGTACCACCACACATGGCCTCTTAAAGTCTTTTTGAAAAATTAAAATTAAAAAATATAATGGAAGTAAGTAACCTAAGTTCAAATGGTAAGCAGCAAAGTTGTAAGTGGTAGCTTAAATTTTTTTTACTTAAAAGTCATCTTATTTTATTTCCAATGTTTTTCTGTTAAGTGGTGTTAACATTTTTCCTTCTTTAAGTAAGTTTTTGAGAATATAATAAGCTGTGAGTGAATTCTTAAAGACCTGGAGTTATGGAAAGAAGAGAAATTAATCAGGCTTCAAAACACCAAATATATTTGATTTTCAAAGACTGAATATACTTTTTAAAAAGAGTTTAATATGGTTAAACAAAGGAAATATGCAATAAAACATAAGAGTATAGAGAACTGAAGTTATAAAAGTAAAGAGAATACTATAGGAAATCTTCACTTACCCACCCAGAACATTCATTGATGACTTACTGATAGCCACTCTTGTCAATCAACAGTGTTTTCCCTCCTCCCCTGTTCCCCTGCAATCCATGCTGGATGGCTTTGCAATAATTGAGGACATCACTTTATTTAATCTACAGATATTTCCACTTTTACTCTAGAAGACATTCTGTAAAAATGTATAACCATAATATAACTATTCCACTTAAAACTGATTCCTATTTTCTTCCAATGCCACGTAATGCTACTTTACAATTTATTTTCATCAAGATTCAAACGAGATTGATATACACAACTGTTTTGTGTCCCTAAAGCCTATTTTTATCAATAGATTGCTCCTTCATTCTCTCCTTCCTGTCAACTATTTGTTGAAGCCCTTGGGCCACTTACTTTATATACTTTAGTACCAACTGTAATTCATTGATTGCCTCTCTGTGGTATCATTTAACATATTCCTAACTGTAAATACTGTAAACTGGCTATTAGATCTAAAGGCTGAATGAGATTCAAGTTGGATTCTTTCTCTGGCAATAATGTCTTATGGATGGTATTGTACTTTATATGTATTCCCCACTATCAAGAGAAATGTTACCTACAATGTAACTGCCTAGATCCATTATTTCTTTGAGGGGTCACAAATATAGTAATGCTTCCATTTTATCATTTTTTCTCACTCATTAACTAAAGGAATCTATGAAGATAACTTTTTCTCATTAACATTTGATTACCCTGAGACATAATCCATAAAAGGAAGACAGGAAAAATGTTTGATTCTATTCTTTTATTTACCAGTTTTCAAAACAATGTGTTAGATCTCTATCATTCTTCTAAAGTATCCAATAATGTCATTATTTTTATTAATATGACTATGAACCTATAGATTTAAACACATTTGATGCATTTTAATCTGCTATGTTTATTTTTACTTTACGTTCTCAAATTTTCCTATTTTTGTCCAGTAGTAGATTCTTCAAGATGATATCTCTGAGTCTTTTGGGCATACCCTAATATTTGTTAAATCTTCTTTGTTCTTTTAGCTAAAGATGATGTTCCAGGCTCATCTATAATATTTAACTCTAAAGCTGGAATCAGCTATTTTTTGCAATGATTCTCAACCTCTTTGAGGAAAAATGTTTATAGAGCACAATCTGAATACTATCCTTGCTCATAATATGGGTTTTTGTTGTTTCTATGTAATTTTAAGTGGACAAAACTAAGGACTAAGGAACAATTTTTTGGGGGGGAGGGATACTTCATATCCCTTCAAATTCATATTGGAAATTCAATTATTTTCTCTTATTTTACTTTTGTATCTCCTTTTCCCAATGCTACAAATTCATTTCCAATTATGTCAACAAACTTGGTAACTTGCTCAGTCTTAAAACATGCACACAAGCCATGTGTGATGGTTCATGGTTGTCATCCCAGTACTTGGGAGGCTGAGACAGGAGGATCTCAGGTTTGTGGCCAGCCTCAGCTACTTAGTGAGGCCCTCCGCAACTTAGTCGCATCCTGTTTCAAAAATAAAGAATAAAAAAACAGGACTAGGGGTGTAGCTCAGAGGTAGAATGCCCGTTGATTCAATCCCCAGTACCACACACACACACACACACACACACACACACACACAAAATGCACATACTATCTCTGAGTAACAATGCAACACGTTGCTAAAAATATAGTTTTTAAACAGCTTACTATGTTTTTGCAGTTCTTTATATATTTTACAGAGATTAATAGTCAAATATATATGTTTGAGTCATTGAATAATTAACCTCTGTATGGCAATACCACCAGTTTAAAATAAATATGTAGTTTTAACAGCTTCATTAAAAATCAATTTATAGGTACTGATTTTTTTTTTTTTTTTTTTTTTTTTTTTTTTTTTTTTGCGGTACTGGGGATTGAACTCAGAGGCATTCTACCCCTGAGCTATACCCCCAGCCCTAGTTTTTTTTTTTTATGCTTTATTTTGAAACCGAGTCTCACTAAGTTGCAGAGTGCCTCACTAGGTAGCTGAGGCTGGCTGCGAACCCGGATCCTCCGGTCTCAGCCTCCCGAATGCTGGGATTACAAGCGTACGCCACCACGCCCGGCTCTATAGGTACTGATTTTTTTAAACTTAAATTTTCTGGCATAATTATATAAACTATTAAATATTACCAGAGTCAAACCTAAAATAAGTTAGATTCAAATAAAATCTAAATTCTCTCCTTGTAAACATGACTCTATTACAGCTCTCTTCTATAAACAATTACTTTCCAACATAGTTTTGTTTTTCTTTTTAGTTCATACTTTGATTTTAATTTTTTATACTTTTATTGGTGCATTGTAATTATACATCAGAATGAGGCCCAAAGTGATAACAAACATTATACGCACACAACACCTGGCGTATTTCCCTCCAGATCCCACCCCATTCTCCTCCTCCCCATACAACTTAGTGAGATTGGTAGGGATACCTTCATATGTGGACATAGCATTATTGGAACTGTTTCCTTCATCATACTTCCATTTTCTGAAAGGTAAATCAATACATTGTGGTGCACTAAAAATTACCACAAATTATTTTTCAGCTCCTTCCATCAAAAAGTGAAACCTATGTCTTCAATCTTTGAAACTAAGCTGGCAAGCAAGAGCTTTTGACCAACTGAGTGTAGCAGAAGCAACGTTCTGCTACTTCTAAGCTTTTTGCCTCAGAAGACTTTACAATTCTTGCTTTCATTGGAATCTGAGAGTAAGAAGAAAATCCATGTGGAGAGAGCCAGCATCTGAACCTGTCCATCCATCTCAGCAGAAGCTCTTCAAATGAGTGTAGCCAGGATGCTAGAGGACAACGGCCATGAGACTCTGCCCAGACAAGAAGGGCAGAAAAACACCCACACTGGACCACAAAAAATCAAGAAATAACACAGTACATTAAAGACACTAAATTTGGAGGTATCTATTTTTTAGGAAACAGATATAATCCTCAATATATTATACTCAACTCCATAATTTTTAAATGTTCACTATTGTCTGTATATGGCTTCATAGCAATGTATATCATATTAGAGATTGAACCCAGGGAAACTCTACCTCCAAGCTACAACCCTGACCATTTTTATTTTTTATTTTGAAACAGGGTCTCACAAAGTTGCTGAGGCTGGCCTTGAACCTACAATCCTCCTGTCTCAACTTCCCAAGTACTGAGATTACAGGCATGTGCCACCATACCTGGCTTAAAAGATATACTTTGAAGAAAGAAAATGATGCCAAAAGAAAAAAACTAGTAGAAAATGGGCAATAGTAAGAAATAAATATTGTAAACTTGTTGAATAATAATATGGGTATGCATAGAAATAATAACATATAATTTGTAGGACTACCAAAGTAAAATCATATTAAAATTTCAGATAAAATTGTGGTAATATGATTCTCTACAAGTCTATTAATCAGTATTTTAAGTTAGAGTATTTTAAGGAACTTGTTTTAATAGTGAGAGGAGTAAAGCTATTGATTAGTTTTAGAATTAAATGTGTATATTAAGATATCAAGAGAATATAGCTTCCAAACAAATCAGATAAATGGAAAATAAGGTATTTTTTCTCAAATTAAATAAAGAAGAAGCAAAATGAAGAGCAAATATACCTCAAATCATCCAAATAAGATTATGTGGATAAAATAAAATTAAAAATCCAAATAATGTTAGTGGGTTAAGCTTTCTCTTTAAAAAGAAAACATATTTCAAAAAATTAAATTTGTTTCTACATTTTTTACAAAATACAAAGGCACATATATAACCCCAAAACAGAAAAAATTGCAAATAAAAGGATGAAAAGTTATATATGAAACAAATACTAGCCAAAGCTAAGCTACTGTTGCTTTTAGATAAATTAAACCTAAGGCAAAAGACATTAATAAATATAAAGAATACAAGTCACTAAAAAGATATACCAACTTGAAATCTGTTGCCGCCAAATTAAATAAACTCATCATCCTCAAATAAAAAATTGAAAAAAAATAGGAGAAAATTGATGAACGTACCACCTTTATGGATTAATCTCAGTAGTTGGTCACACAATAAAACAAAACAGAAAAAAAATGAGCTAAGCTAGAAACCATTAGAACACATAATTGATAAGACTGATTAATAGACTTGTAGAGAATCATGCATCCAATGTTATAAAATGCATACTTCCTCTGTGAAGGGATATTGATGGAAATGTCCCATAAAATGAGCCATGATACCAATTAAACAAATGACAAAAAGAGCAAAAGAATTGGACAATGTTTTCTAAGTGCAAAGCAATTAACTTAAAATATAACTAAAAATAAAAATTCTAGATTTTTAGGTTAAAAATTTTAAAAAGACTTCAAGGATGAAATTATAAACAAAACTAGAAAATGCTTCTAAGTGAATAAGCATAGCTCAAGGTTACATTTGAAAACTTTTTAAAACTGAAAAATAATGAGCTATGCATCCAATTAAAAAGTTAAAAGAACAGGATAAATCCCAAATCTAGTGGAAGAAAGGGTATTTTTTAAAAAAGAGTAGGAATTATTGAAATAGACAAAGGTAAAATACAGAGGCTCAGTAAAGCCAAAAGTTTGTTTTTTAAAACAATTAAATCATCTCTAGAAACATGCACTAAATGAAGAGAGAAAGACATGTGCAACCAATATTAGAAATTAGTAACAAATTAACTAGAAATGAGGCAGAAATTATATACATGATATTCCTCTCTCTCTCTCTCTCTCTCTCTCTCTCTCTCTCTCTTTCTCTCTCTCTCTCCCTCTCTCTCTCTCTCCATAAGCAAGTGCTTTTGATAATAGATTTATAATGTTAGATAAGATGGAAAATTTCCCAGAAAAAAATATAATTTATCAAAGCTGAAGAAAAATTGCAAAGTGAAATGGTCTGTAAACATCAAGATATGGATCAGGAATTAACAGTTCCACGAATAAATCTTTCAAGAAACAAATTCAATTTCACAAAAATCTTTCTAAAATACAGAAATAGAGGAGATGTACCCAAAGGAATTAAAGAAAGCAAACATAAAATTGACCACAAAATTAAAATGAAATATTGCAAAGAAAAGGATAGTTACTTATAAACACACATCCAGTATTTGTGTGGATATAAAATACCTTCCATGGGCAATTGCACATTTATTTCAGGAATGAAATATTAATTATTGTAAGGAAAACTAATTAGTTTAAAGCCCCATTTCAATAAGTTGATGATAAACTGGTAGAGCATGATGACTGTAGTTAGTAATTTTTTTATACTGAAAATTTACTAAGATAATCATTTTAGGCACTCTTACATACATATATATATATATATATACATATATATATGTGTGTGTATATATATATACACACACACACACACATATACACATACACACATGGGGTAACTTTGGAAGATGATGAATAGTCATGATTTCACTATATATATCCAAACATCAGTTTGCGTAACTTAGATATGTTGGTATGCACATGCACAAAATAACATAAAAATGACAAGATAGTCATTGAAAAAATGCAGAAAGCATATTGAATACTATTTTCCATCTACTCATGGTTAAAAGAAAGAAATCTTTGAGCAAACCAACTATAAAGGTAAATTCTTTTACTCTTTTCCATGCAATCTACCAAGTTTTACAGGAATCATCAAACCAGAAAAGGCAGGCTCCAGCAAACAATCGGAAAGAAGCTAGGACCCAAACAGTCGCAGCTGTTCTTTATTACACCTGAGATCACAGACAGAACAGTCAGAAGGAAAGGAAGAAGCAAAAACAGCTAAACGTCCCAGATGGCACTTCTCATGGTCTCAGATGTCCAACTTGGAAAGAAAAAAAAATTCTGTACACGAATTATTAATGTTCATAATTGAGGTTAGCAGGGTTACAAGATAAAGTCAATGTACAAATAGGGGTTGTATTTTTGTAGTAGTTGTCTTAGTCTATTAGTGCTGCTGTTACCCAATAATTCATAAATCATAGAAGTGTATTTTTTAGAGTTCCAGAGACTGAAAAGTCCAAGATCAAGGGACCAACAATTTTGCCTCTGATAAGGACTTGCTCTCTGCCTATAGGATGTGCCTTCTTGCTGTGTTCTCTCTCATGTGGCCGAGGAGTGGAATACAAAGACAGCTCTCTAAATTCTTTTTATAAAGACATTAATTCTATTTATGAAAGTGCAGCCCTCATAATCTAATAACCCTTGGAGGTCTCACTTTCTAACACCATCACTTTGTTGATCAGAGTTCAACATACATGATTTTAGAGGGAAATGTATGTCAAACTATAGCCAAAGGAATATGGAATTAGTGATTGTTAGCAATAAGAACCATGCTGGAGTCATCACAATACCTGATCTCAAATTATACTGCAGAACTATAGTACTAAAAACATGATATTAGTACATAAACTGACCCATAGACCAATGAAACACAACAAAGACTGAGAAGCAAATATTCACACATACAGTCAGTTGATTTTTTGGCAAATGTGTCAGAGTCATATGTTATTTTGGAAAAAAGACAGCCTTTTCAATAAATTGTGTTGGGGAAACTGGCTATTTGTATAAAATGGAATGACACTTCAATCTCTCATCTTGTACAGGAATCAACTTAAGATGTATAAAAGACCTAGAAGTTAGATCAGAAAATTTTCTGTTACTAAAAGAAGGCAAAGAATCAGCTATCCAATATATAGGCACTGGTAGAAACTTCCTCAATAAGACCCCCAAATACCAGGAAATAAAAATACGCATTAATAAGTGTGATGACATTAAATTGAAATGCTTCTTTGCAGTAAAGGGAGCTGAGAATCTGAATAGAGAACCTACAGAATGGGAGAAGATCTTTGCCAGCTACTCCTCTGATAGAGGACTAATATAGAATATACAGAGAATTTAAAAAACTTAAAACCTAAAAAAGCAACTCAATCAAAAATGAGCAATTTAACTGAATAGATACTTCTCAAAAGAAGAAATACAAATGCCCAATAAATATATGAAAAAAATGTTCAGCCTCTAGCAATCAGGGAAATACTAATCAAAATGATACTGAGATTGCTTCTACCTCCAATTAGAATGGCAATTATCTGAGATTCCATCTAATCTCAACTAGAATGGAAATTGCCAAGAAAACAAGTAACAATAAATGCTAGAGAGGATGTGGATAAATAGGATCTCTTATGGAGATCAGTGTGGAGATTCCTTAGAAAACTGGAGCTGGATCCACCATATTATCGAGCTTTATGTTCCTGAGTATCTTTCCAAAGGGATTAAAATCAGAATATTATAGTAATACATGCATATCCATGTTTATAGCAACACAATTCTCAACAGCCAAATCCTGGAAACAACCTAGGTGTCCGTTAACAGATGAATGGATTACAAAATTATGGAATATACACACAATGGAATTCTACTCACAATAAAAAAAGAAACAATATGTCATTTGCAGGAAAATGGAGGGGTCTGAAAAACATTATGTTAAGTGAGATTAGCCAGTCACAGAAAGTGAAAGATCAAATGTTTTCTCCAATATATAGAAGCTAGGGAGTAAATGTGATACAAGAGACACTTTGGATAATGGAGGAAAAACCCCAGTGCAGCAATGGAATCAGTCTAGGGGAGGCTGGGGGCGGGGGGTGGTTAGAGGGAGAATCAATGAAAGAAACATTTCCACTGAAGTTATGTACATATGTAAAATTACCAATACCAACATCAGTATCATGTACAAGGAAGAAGGAGTAGCAAGGGAGCTGGGGTGAAGGGGAAGTTCACCAAGTACTGTGTGCATGTATGTCCTTATGGCTCTGAACTGTATTATCATGAAAGACTACAATGCTCCAATAAAAATATACTTAACAATAATGAGAAAAAAGAATTTAAGCAATAATAAATGACGGTAAGAATGTGGGGAAATAGGAACCTTTATGTATGGAGGTTCCTCAGAGGACAGGTAGTAGGACTACCATATGATTCAGCTATACTACTCCTGGGTGTCTTTCCAAAGAATTGAAGTCAGAATATTGTAGTCATACATGCATATTCATGTTTATAGTAGCACAGTTCACAATAGGCAAATTATGGAACCAACCTAGGTGTCTGTCAACAGATGAGTGAATTTTTAAAATGTGGCGTATACACACAATGGAACTTTATTCAGCCACAAAGAAAAATGAAATTGTATCCTTTGCAGGATAATGGGTAGAATTAGAGGATATTATGCTAAGTGAGATTATCCAGTCTCAGGAAATGAAGGATTGTATGTTTTCTTTCATGTGTGGAAATTAGAGAGAAATTGGGAAAACAAAAGAGACCTCAGATAAAAGAGGAGAGATTCTAGTAAAATAGTAGTGAGGACTAAGGGAGGGCGGTGGAGGGCAAAGGAGACTTCATGAAGGAAACTTTTCAAGTGATGCTATGTTCATATACATAATTATCAATACGAATTTCAATACCACGTACTGGGAGAAGAGAGCAAGGTGGGATCCAGGGGTAAACACTCCAAGTGCTGGGCGAATATATGTTTCCATCACTCTTAACCTCATTATGATATATATTATAGTGTAATAATAAAAGTACATTAAAAATTAGAAAATGGCAGAAATAGTTACAAAATACAACATATGTGGCATGTATCCAACAAAAAGAGAACATTACCTTCATGGAGGAAAACTTTTAAAGAAAATACTAAATGAAAAAGGATACATTATGTTCATAGATAGGGAAACTAAGTATTGTTAAGATGTCTATTTGTTTCAAATTTATCCTTAAAATCAATGAAATTGTAGTTAAATAGCAGTAAAGTATGGCATCAACAAGAATAAAATTAAAAACAGACAAAAGAAATAGAACTGAGAACCCAGAAACATGTGAAGAAACTTAGATGAAGCATCACACTCTAAATCAGCACAGATAGGAAAGATACTTCAGTAAATGATGTTGACACAATTGGTTATTCAGCATGGAGTAAAATGAAGTTGGACAGAATCTGCCATGACACAAAAGTTCAGAAGGAATGAAGACCAGAGTATGAGATAGTGTTATAAACACACTTTAAACATACTTTAATTGGAGCATTGTAACCATACATGATATTGAGGTTTAGTGGGATAGGAACACACATGCACACAGCACACGGCGTGTTTCCTTTCAGATCCCACCCCACGCCCTCCCCCTCCACATTCATCATGTGAAATTGGTATTGATGGCTTCACAATGCACACAGGATTGTTTGAACTGTTTTCTTTGTGAGGTCTCCCCTTTCCCTCCCCACTCTCCAAATCCCCCCCTAGGGTTCTACTGGTGTCTCTCCTCATTTATCTGAAGTCTCTTTTGCTTCCCGCGTTCACATATGAGAGAAAACATATGACCCATCACTTTTGGACACAGGCTGATATCACTGAGCAAAATATTCTCTAGTTCCATCCATTTTACTGCCAATGACATAATTTTGCTTTTCTTTATGGCTGAGTAAAATTTCATTGTGTGTCTATCTATCTATCTATCTATCTATCTATCTATCTATCTATCTATCTATCTATCTATACCACTGTTATGTAATCTATTCATCTGTTGACAGAAACCGAGCCTGGTTCCATAGTTTGGTGATTGTGAATTGTGCTGCTATAAACATGGATATGCGTTGTATCACTATAATATTCTCACTTCACTTCCTTTGGAAAGATATCCAGGAGTAGACATAACATTTTATACATTTTATTTGATTGCTAAAAAAGGTGATTT
>PVLC010000402.1:101709-134299 GCA_004027655.1 Graphiurus murinus
AAAAAAAAAAAAAAAAAAAAAAAAAAAAAAAAAAAAAAAAAAAAAAAAAAAAAAAAAAAAAAAAAAAAAAAAAAAAGGTGATTTGTTAAGTAGAAATGTATAAACTTTACAATTGCATTTCTGATTTTATGGCCTATAATTATTATTGTATATTATAATTATTATAATATACAATAAAGATGTAAAATAATGTTTACAACAGCATTGTCAGTATTGTGACAAAATTAAAAATAACAACTGTAAATAATCTAGCTGTCCTTCAATGTGAGCATGGATATATAATACTAATTTACAACAAAATGTAGCAACAGAAATAAGAAATGTACAGAAGCTTTATGTATCAATTTCAAAGAACTCCATAACCCAGTTAGTGGTGACCTGCTGGAGAAGAACCAATAGGGTAGACTGAATGCACAGACCTTTGATGGCTGTTTGGTAATGCTCTATTTTTATTCTAGATAGTAAGCAAACTGGGGTTCTGAAAATAAATTGTGTACTTTCTGTACATGTCACATCATCACTCGTATGTGCTAAATACTGTACAAATCTAAAGTCATAAAGTTTTTAAAGAGTATTTACATTGCATTTTACATACAATTTGCAGTAGTTGTCTAAACCCTCCTAAATCTTCTCCTACATTAGGAGCCCCAACTAGAGATTTTTGAACTTCACAAGATTTTGGAGACAGGGATGTGAACAAGGCCTTACAAACCAACAGTTATTTTAGGCCTAATCTCAGAGAAAGAGCCAATTTATGTAAGCAATGAATCGTTCATCCAGAACAAAAGGAGTACAAATAAAAACACCCCACTTAATAAACCAAAGTTCCATGATATTGGCGATGCTGATTTAGTTGAGTTTGTTTTTGTGATACTGGGGATTGAACCCAGGGGTATTCTATCTCTGAGGTACACCCCCAACACTATTATATTTTATTTTTTTTAATTTTGAAACAGGATCCTGCCAACTTGCTGAGGCTGGCCTTGAATCTATGTTCCTCCTGTTTCAACCTCCCAAGTACTGGTATTATAGGTGTGTGTCACCATGTCCAGAGATGATTAAGTTTTTATTTGGGGGAATTCTTGGGATCATTAGTGCAAAGTCATTTTGGGGCACCAGGTGTAGCCTGTGGTCTATCTTGAAATAAAGAGTTATCATATCATAAGTTGTGGAAACTTATTGTTTATCACCAAAAACTCAGGCACATTATAAGGTCTGCATAGTCAAATATAAATATAAGACCTGAACATACAAATATATACCCGTGGGCTCTGATCTACTTGTTGAACAATGATGCCTACTTTTGCATATCCCAAGGCCAAGAAAATATTAGCTAATAATTTTCTTAATTTTTTGATAATTTTAATATTACAAATCTATACCCAAAGTGTCAAACCAATCTAAGAACCACATTGAGAAAGTTTGGTGTGAGCCGGACGTGGTGGCGCACACTTGTAATCCCAGCATTCGGGAGGTTGAGACCGGAGGAAAATAAAGAATAAAAATTAGGGCTGGGAGTATAGCTCGGAGGTAGAATGCCCCTGAGTTCAATCCCCAGTATCGCAAAAAAAAAAAAAAAAAAAGAAAGTTTGGTGTGGTATATATTAAACATAATGGATGAAATTAAAACAAGCAAAATTTGCTTCTATTTAAAATACCAATAAAGGTAAATTCCCCAAGAGTTGTGTGCTGTATATGTATATCCTCTCACTCAATATGGTGGATAATGCCAATGCACCAATAAGAGCATAAAAAGTTTTTAAAAATATAAATGTAAATAAATTGCCTGGGAAAAGTCGAGGTTATTATGCATTCTAGTGAATTTGAAGCCCAGTGAATGAGGGTGACTTATTTGTCTCCTTATCCTTAAATATGGAAATGTGGTTATTTAAACTAGAATCATTGATAAGGCAGCCCTGGGTGTAAATTATATTGTTGTAGAAACCCTAGATATCCAAAGGGAAGTATTAAGAGAGAATGGTACAAAGTAGGAAGTAGGGCTCCAGGTGGGAAGAGAAAATAATCGAAGGGAGCACACGAAAGGCAAATTTTCTGCAAACCCAAATATTATGTAATCATTATATATAGACTACATTGCATGTGATAGCAGATTCCTATCCTGTGATCTGATAAGCTTTTATTTATTTATTTATTTCGGGCACCGGGGTAACTGGGGATAGAGCCCAGGAGTGTTCTATCCCTGAGCCACACCCCTGCCCTTTTCATTTTGAAACAGGTTCTTGCTACATTTCTGTTCATGCTGGCCTCAAACAGGAGATCCTCCTGTCTCAGTCTCCCAAATCCTGGGATTACAAGTAACAAATTTTTTGAGGTGGAATGCGATGCTCTGATTTTCAATGAGCTAACCTCTCCTTATCCTCTTTCTGTGCTCTAATATTGCAAATGCCAAGAAAAATATTTTTCGAATACATTTCCAGTAGCTGAGATAGCAAAACAAATGTTTAAGAAAGTGAAATTTTCTAATCTGATCAAATAAGATGTTGAATATAGCTTACTGTCAAGATAAATTATAGTTTTCAGGCACTAAAAGATGAATTCATAAAGAGATGCTGAAAAATCTTCTACACAGAACATTGTATTTTATTAACAAGTTCAATGAAATCAGTCCATAAAATCACAGGAGAGATTTTTTTTTTCTTAATTCAACCTTATTGACTTCCTTTGATTCAAGACACTAAAATTATAGGGCAGAAAATTCCCCTTATCTCTCAACATTTGGTTTCTTTTGTTTTTTATGGGAGATTATGGCATGAAGATAGCACTGATAAGTTTCAACACATTTTTGTGCAGCATTTCTTCTCTCTCAGTGCCAACATATTAGTGCTACACCCAGTAGCATCACTGATTTGTAGTTATCATTGGGAAAAATAAATGAGATTATTCTTATGCTTTAAGAAAACATTTTTGACCAGGTATGTGCTGAGGAAATGCTTGCAAATTAGAAGGGAGAGAGTTTGGGTAAGCAAGCATGAACAATCATTCTAAACAAACAAATAGGGTGTGAGAGAAAGATGGAATGAATAGAAATTTTGTGGAACAGAGTAAAAGAGAAAGAAAGAAAGAAAGAAAGAAAGAAAGAAAGAAAGAAAGAAAGAAAGAAAGAAAGAAAGAAAGAAAGAGAGAAAGAGAGAAAGAAAGAAAAGAAGGAGAAAAATAGCCGGGCGTGGTGGCACACGCTTGTAATTCCAGCATTTGGGAGCCTGAGACCAGAGGATCTGGGTTCGTGGCCAGCCTTACCTACCTATTGTGGCCCTCTGCAACTTAGTGAGACCCTGTTTCAAAATAAAGAATAAAAAATAGGGCTGGGGGTAGAATGCCCCCTGAGTTCAATCCCCAGTACCGCAAAAAAAAAAAAAAAAGGAGAAAAATGATTGAGAAAACATCTGAACAGACACTTCACAGGGCAAAAAAAAAATCAAAATATGCTCACTATCATTAGTCATCAGAAAAATGCTAATTTAAACTACAATGGATTACTACTATGTATCCATACAATGACTAAAAGGAAAAAAGAATGTTGACACGGATATAGACCAACTAAATCTCCCATACTCTGCTGGTAGAAATGTAAAATGATACAGTCACTTCAAAAAACACTCTGACAATCTATTATAAAATTAAACATATTTAGTACTTCCTGTCCTAGGTATGGATCTAAGAGAAATAAGAACACACATCCATAAAAAGAGTTGTATGCTGCTCTTGGTCAGCTTTCTGTCACTGTGACAAAATACCTGACATAATCAACTCAAATGGAGGAAATATTTAGTTTGGCTCAGTTTCAGAGGTTTTGTCCCATGATCATTTGTTGTTTTGGGCCTATGGCAACACAGTACATCATGGCAGGAACACATGTTGGATAAGTCTGTTCAACTCATAGTAACCAGAAGCAGAGAAGCAGAGAGAGAGAGAGAGAGAGAGAGAGAGAGAGAGAGAGAGAGAGAGAGAGAGAGATATACTGTGTCCCAATAATCTCTTCAAAAACATGCCTTCAGTGCCTAATTCCCTTCCACCAGGACCCACCTCCACAAAGTTCCATCACTTTCCAATAAATAGTGCCACAGCCTAGGGACCCACACATGGGTCTTTTAGGAACATTCAAAACCAAACGACAGCATACTCCAATGTCATAATAGTTAAGAACTGAGGACAACTCAAATCATCATGAACACGTGAATAAACAAATTCTTACAATAAAACACTACTAATTAATAAAAACAAATGAACTACTGGCACATGCAAATTCATGGATACATCTCAAAAACATTCTGCAAGCCAGATACAATTTCTTTTACATGAAATTCCAAAAATACAAACAAGTCTAAAAAGATATAAAGAAAATCGATGATTTCTGGGGTTCCAGGAAGGAGATATTGACTGAAAAGGACATTAAGGAACCTTTGGAGTGATGAAAACATCTCTCCATCTTATTGAAGGAGTGCTTACAGAAATATTAACATTTGTTAAAATTCATCAAAGTTTAAACTTAAAGTGGGTCAATGTTATTAAATGTGAATTATATCTTGAAAAAAAATAGATTGTAAGCACAAACATGAAGATGGTGACTGGGAAGAATGATGAGATAATTAGAAGAGAAACAGTATAATTAGTGTTACAAAATGTATCAGAGTGGTAGGTATAAAAATCTCCAGAGCATTTTAGGTGGTAGAAAGCTATGTTCTAGCAAGGAAGGAAACAGACTTTGGCTCTGAGATCAACCTGGTAGGTCATTGCCAGTCTAGCACCTCAGGCTTCTACCCTTGGTTTTTCTGATCAACTATTTTATACATGAATCAGCTTCTTTCAGGTTTAATATTTTGTGATTCTATGATATACTGTAATGTATTGAAATTTATTTATCAAAACTTCAAAAATCTTACAACTAGAAAGGACAGCTACCTAATACTTTGGATGACAGATTCATGATTCAAAGTCATTTTGACACACAGGAAAATTGGGTTGAAATGAACAAGATAAATTTAAAAAGACAAATTTCTTGAATTTAAGTATAAAAAAATTCAATTGTGAAAGCATAGTTTTGGAATAACCTGAATTCAATAAAAAATACTTTCTAAAGGAAAAAATACTTTGTAACAGACTATATGTGTGTATATGTTCCTATTTATATAAAACTCTAAAAAGTGCAAAGTAATCGATAGTGACATAAAGCAGATGAGTGTTCGCCTGGAGTCAAAAGTAGAAGGGGCCATTCACTGAAAAGATACAATAGAGAACATTTAAAGGGGCAAACATAAGTAACTCATAGCAAAGTAAAGGAGTAAGATAGTTACTAAAAATTTAATCAATTTTGGACTACAATGAGATGTAAATCAAACCCTCATTCTGTTTTGTACTAGTCAGACTGTACTGGACTACATAACGAGAAGTAAATCCGAATATTTGTAAATAACACCCTCATTCTATTCTGTATTAGCCAGATGACATATGAAACTTTGTGTTTAATTATTAATGAAAAATATAAGGAGGATATTTTTTTTAAAAAGACACAAGCCTGATGAGAGATTCCTCCAAATATGTCAGAGATTAAAATACTAAAGTTAGAAGAGTAATAGTACTTTCAACATACTTGAAGCATTGTATCATACAAGAGGAGACATAGGAAATGCGCTGTATTGAAAATTAGGATCAATGTATGTAACTTACAAAGAGGTAGAAGTATCTTCAAGAAATTGACTGCATCAACTGCATCAGCTGACTCATAATGGTGTGAACCCTTAACAGATATACTGTATAATCCAACACTGAGAGTAATTGAGCTAGGTATGCATGAACAAATTATAGAGATGTCATGTGGGAATCCTACCTTTAGGTGGGAAGTAGGAGTAGATGTCACTGATTAGAGAATTGAGAAGATAGAAATTAAACCAGCCTTAAATGGTGTAAAGTATTTGAAGAGGCAAAAAAAAAAACAAAGGGCAGGAAGTTGGGAGCAGATAAATTGGGGGGATACGCAACATATGTAATGGTGGGATGATGTGAACATAAAAAGCTTCAAAACCTTGAGTGTGCCTGGCATACCATGAGAAACCAACTTGACTAAAATGTAGTGTTCTTGTTAAAGAACTGCACCCAAATTAGCCTAGGAAACTAAGAAGGGCTTTGACAGTAGGACAGGAGGCTTATTACTTGGCTATAATGAACCAGTGCAAGAAGGCTATGCTTTAAAATCCCTTTCTGCATAGAAAGACTGCTTTGCTTCCTTGTTTATGTCATTATCAAAGGGAAGTAATTTAAGGGAAGACATCCTCAGAGTTTGCCCAGGAGATTCAGAGTGTAAAGTAGTTCTGAGAAGAAAGAAAAAAGGGAAACTGGAAAAAGTAGTGAGAGAGAAAGAAAAACCCAGAAAGGTACAGTTACTGTTGAACCTAAATCCTTACTTGTTTTTATATGTATAAGGGAATATTGAGAGACAGACTAATAAATGAAAGGAGTATAGAAACCCAAAATTCATAGCCATAAGTGGAAGGGAAAGACAAACGATTTATGAAGAAAGACTGAACCTTCCCCATGATTCTGTGTCCAACTAGCCCATGGCATGTGCCGTAAGCGCCAAGTGGATGTCTGCTTCCAGAGAGAGAGTACACACATATCTGAGGTTCCTTTATTTGCTGTATTTGAGTTTCCCTGTATTTTTAAGACAGATGGATTCTCTGCTTCATTGAACACAATAGTTAAAGCAAGTGAAAATTAAATGTTGACTTGGTCTGATTAAAATATAAATCTAAATGCAGCATTGAGAGAGAATCAGAGAGCGAAAAGAGAGATTCATTAGACATTTATATATGCATACAGAAATTTGGCTTCTAAATATCCTCATAATGAGTTGGCTACAGTCATTAAGTCAACAGACATGACAGTTTTACCTTAGCCTGCAGATTATATCCTATGCATCGAAAGTTCCAGAAGCTGGAATTACCTACCTAAAGAAATTAAATTCTTAAAGTCTAAGTCAAGAGGCCTCAAAGCCCTAGATCTTCCTGTTGTCTTTTATATAAAGGAAAACATGAAAATTTTAGTCAAACCTCTATTTGTTTATGTATGTGGTACTGGGGATGAAACCCAGGGACATTCTACCTCTGAGATACATCCCCAGCACTCTTTTATTTTTATTTTTATTTTTTTAATTTTGAGACAGAGTCTCACTAAATTGCAGAGAGCCTCATTAAGTTGTAGAGGCTGGCTGCTAGCCTGGGATCCTACAGTCTCAGCATCCCAGGTCCTGGGATTATAGGGGTGCGCCACCATGCCTTCATACATCCGTCTATTTAAATGGTCAATAAATGTGTGACAATATATCTAAAACTTCAGTGTTAGTCAAATAAACCCAAATAAGATTGCATTTGTCTATAAATGGATTGGTAAAACTTAAGAAGATTAATATTACTTATTGATAATTTGGAGTATGCAAAATGGGCACATTGTAAGGGAGAAAGTTTTCAACTTTCCAAAGAAAAATCTAACATATTATGTGTTTCAGTCAGTGTTCTCATTGCTATAATCCGATAACCCGAGAGATGTGACCATACAACTCCGGGGAAGAAAGATCTATTTGATCACAATTTCTTAGAGATTCCAGGCTCAGTGCATGTGAGGCCAGGGTCTATGGTTCTTCCACTGCAGCAGCAAAAAGCAGAGAAAGGGAGAGCACATGGGCTCTGCTCCTCACACCGGGGAGGCCAGAAGCAGAGAGAGCCAGCAAGCAAGGCCACACCCCAGCCGGGCGTGGTGGTGCAGATTTGTAATCCCAGCATTTGGAAGGCTGAGACCTGAGGATCCGGCCAGCCTCAGCTACCTAGTGAGGCACTCTGCAACTTAGTGAGACTCGGTTTCAAAATAAAGAATAAAAAATAGGGCTGGGGGTGTAGCTCGGAGGTAGAATGCCCCTGAGTTCAATCCTCAGTACCGCAAAAAAAAAAAAAAAAAAAGAAACCCAAGGCCAACCCCCAGGGCCACACCCCCAGGGACCCCACCCCCAGGATACCTCACCTGCCTAGGTTACCACCCAGATAAATGGATTTAACTATTAATGAGATTACAACTGTTGTGACTCCAATATATCAACCCGGAATATTAATAAATGAACTGCCCAAGGGACATTCTATATCTGACCATAACATTGGGCATATTTTTGATCTGGTAATTTAACTTCTAGAAAAATATTCAAAGGTGAACAACAGAAGAGCATGAAGAAGTAAACACAAAATGTCTGAGGAGGTCTGGCTTATTACAGACAATTTAAAAGCTTACTAGTAGAGAACTGGATTAAATAAATTATAGTGTATTCATAAAGCAAAATTCTATATATCTGCTTGAAAGAATGAATTCATCATAAGATATTAATATGCATTAGTATGTAGTTATATATTAATAAAAATGAGGTCAAAAGATACAACAAAAAGCTACAATATACTTATTATATTTAATATGTTTCCAAAAGTCTGGAAGGATGTTTTTAATTGTTAATTAGCTGGCTCATATTACATGAAAGTTTTCACTGTCTAGTCCATGAAGATAGAGTTGAACTTTATTAATTATGAGAATGTGTTATTTTGTTGATTGTCAAGATCATCTAAATTATGTAGCCGGGCGTGGTGGCGCACGCTTGTAATCCCAGCATTTGGGAGGCTGAGACCAGAGGATCCGGGTTCACGGCAAGCCTCAGCTACCTAGTGAGGCCCTCCGCAACTTAGTGAGACCCTGTTTCAAAATAAAGAATAAAAAATAGGGCTGGGGGTGTAGCTCGGAGGTAGAAAGCCTCTGGGTTCAATCCCCAGTACCGAAAAAAAATAAAAATAAATTATGCCATGCGGCGAATTCTTTTTTTCCATTGTAAGCACATTTATAGTTTTACTTTTATTGGTACATTATAATTATACATCATAGTGATGTTCAGAGTGATAGAAACACATATACACACAGAACTAGGTGTGTTTCCTCCTGGATTCTACCCCATTCCCTCCCCCACCCCATAAACAATATCAAGATTGGTATCGATAGCTTCAAATGTGAACATAGCATTATTTGAATTGTTTCCCTCACAAGTTACCATTTTCACCTCCAAATATCCTCCCCAAGTCCCCCTCCTCCATTTTTTCTAGTATCTGCTCTCTTCTATCTAAAGTTTTGTTTCCCAATTTCTCTCTAGTTTCCACATATGAGAGAAAACATGAACATTTCATTTTCTGAGACTAGCTAATCTCACTTAACATAATAGTCTCTAGTTCCATCCATTTTCTTCAGATAACATAATTTTGTTTTTTTATGTCTGAGAAAAACTTCATTGTGTGTATATACCATAATTTTGTCAAAAAATGGGCAAGTAAACTGAATAGACACTTCTCAAAAGAAGAAATACAGATGGCCAATGAATATATGAAAAAAAAAAGTTCAACACTATTATCAATCAGGAAAATGAAAATCAAAAGGACCCTGATATTCCATCAACTCTTGTTAGAATTACAATCACCAAGAATATAAGCAATAACAAATGCTAGCGAGAATTTTGGGAAATAGAGACTCTCATATACTGTTGGTATGATTGTAATTTAGTACAACCGCTATGAGATTAGCATGGAGGTTCCGCAAAGGACTAGGAATGGAACCACCATATAACCCAGCTATAACACTCCTTAGTATTTTTCTAGAAGAATCAAAGTCATAATACTATAGTGGTACATGCATATACATGCTTATAGCAGCACAATTCACAATTGCCAAGTCATGGAACCAGCCTAGGTGTCCATAAACAGATGAATGTATTACAAAACAATGTAGTGAGTTCTAATGTTTCCTCAGTGAAGCTGTAGCCATACAAGCAGGTGCCTGCAGTAGAATGCAGATGAAGGCTGTTGGTGTTGAGCAGTTTGATCATCTTTGAATTTGGATAACTGACTGTACCACCCACATATATGACAAGAGCAAGAGATTGAGTGAAAATAGTGAATCCTATTCTGATCTTAACAAATAATTCATAAAGTGATAAACAACAAGAAACAACAGAAAATGTAGAGAGGTGGCATGAATCTCAAATGGCAGGGTTTTTTTTTTTTTCAGGAAAAAGAAATATAAAAGAGAAATAGGAGGTTGGGGAGAATATCCACACCACTCTAGGGAACGAATGGCCTTCAAGGTCAGGACCAATAGGGGAGTCCCACTCTCAGAGACACCCAGTGTCCAGACAAAGCAGGAGGAAGGGCCAAGCATGGAAGACGCTTCAACTCATATAAATATTTATTGAGTGCCTACTCCATGCCAGTCACTGCACCTGTTTTAAAATAACAATTAAATGCTTACAGAAAACTCGAGGGAAAAATATGGACTGCATGAGAAAATAAGAGAAGGAGCAGAAAGTAAAATGCGGATGAAAGCTCATGACAAGACACCTGGTCTAGGCCTTTTCTTCTTTTTCTTTTGTTCAAGAATACTAATGATAAAAATATTTCTGTCACAAAGGCAAACCTACAGGTCCTACACAGGGACAAGTGAAATATTGAATGGCTAATTTAAAATATGCACATTACTGGAAAGGTTTATCTAGAGAGACTAGATTCTGTGGCTAAAAGAATCACCATCTAGAGTGTTGTTATTCAAGAGTGTGGTCCAGGGATCATCAACATTAGCATCACATGGGGGCAAGCATGCTGGACATGCCAAATCTTAAACTCCATCCTTGACCTACTAAATCAGAATCTGCATCCTCTAAGTTCCCCATGTGATCCATAATCATTTATTTTGAGAAACATTGCTCTATAATGTGAATTTCCAACTACTCAAACTCAACAGTTGAGTTAGAGATGGAGCTACCACTAAGATGCCAGGAATCCTGCATCAGCTTGTATCCTGGTGTGTCTATGTGGCAAACTATTGAGCTACTTACTGGCTGGAATGTGTAAAAGGAGAGACACAGTTCCCCTATGTATCTTTAGGGAAGAAAAAGGGGGATGTAAAGTAGAACACTAGAAAATTTGACTTGCAAAACTATGATTACATGACATCTGTGCCTGGGAGGTTGTGAGAGGTTAAGAGAGCCCTGAGGACTTAGAAGGACACTTAAGAGGGATTCTATGATTTGGACATGGTTTATCTTCCAAAGGTTCATGTATCCTCAGTGTAATGGTACTGAGAGGTTGTGGAGCCTTTAAGAGGTAGGTCCTGGTGGAAAGTGACTGAGTTGTTACTACCCTAATAAAGGGATGAATGCTGGTCTCTCAAAGTGGACTAGGTCATGCAAGAAGAGATTGCTATAAAAGAGTGAGCCCAGACCCTCGTTCATTTCCTGTCCTCTGTCTCTCCATGTGAACTCCTTGTCTTGCATGCACTTCTTTCATGCAGTGCCATCTGCCATGCGGCTCTCACCAGAAGCTGATACTGACTCCATGCTCTTGGATCTCTAGAACTTTAAGTTAAACAAGCCTCCTTTCTTTATAAAGTACTCAGTCTCAGGTAATTTGCTATAGCAACACAAAACTGACTAAGATAAGGGAATTCTTATTTACAGAGAAACATTAATGCATACTTAGACTATGCATAAGGTGAACTGGGCAAGCTCTGCTACAGTCAGATGGGCCAGAAGACCGGAAGCCCATGAATAGGACACAGGATAGGTGATTGTGCCATTTAGTTGGAGAGACCTGGGAAAGGAAGAAGTGCTGACCTCTCTGATGATAGACATTATGCAATCTGAAGACACAATTTGTGAGTATATCACTGAGTAGCTTATTGGCCTTGGTAACCATGGGTATCCAGCATGGAGAGGGTGTGGCCCATCCTCACCTCAGTCTTTAGGAGCTCCACAAGAATCTGTCAAAGATTCAACCCCAGCCCACAAGAAACTACTCCAAATTGAGAGTAAGGGGTAGAGATAGAGAAAGTGAACTGGGAGGAGTCAGCATGTAAGTTCCCCATAAGTGAAGAGGAATGGCTGACCATCCTGCACATGAAGGAGAGAAAAGGAGCTAAACCACGGGAAAGCAGGATCCCCCTTCACCTCCTCCTCCTCCTAAGGGTTGTCTTTCCCAGAGAAATGTTTGAGAGAACTTACTTTCTGGGGACAGTGATCACGTTGATCTGTGGGGGAGCACAAAGTCCTTTAGTCCCTTTCTGGCAGTCCTCTGCAGTGTGCTGTATAGACAGACCTTTTATACCTGCACAGTAAATTATATCAGAAAATTTGTTGCATATCTTCTTCACCACTCCTCCCCCTTCCCAGCCTTACCCCTGACTAATTTATAAATAAAACCAATTTGGTCATTCCTCCCTTGTAAATAAAACCATTTGTTCTTGGAGGTTACTCCCTGGATATGGATATAGAAATGAGTTAGGGGCAGTTGGAACATAGCATAGAATGGTAACTTAACCAGGAACCAGTAGGAGTCTTGCCTCAAGTAGACAATTGTTGTTGTTTTCTCTATGCTATTTCTGTTTTTATGTCCCCTTCAGAGAAACACAGTGTCTGTATATGTGTGGGTGTATTACTTGAAGTCACTTTAGTGGAGATACAACTTGACACTCCCATTGGAGATAACTTCATCTTCTTAAATCAGAATCTATTGCAGGATAGCACAATTTGAAATGAAAAGGGTAAAAAGGAAAAATAACCTTAGATTATAAGACTTTTACTACATATTCAAAAGAGCAAAGGCAACTCAATTATTAAGTTGAGCTTACTTTTTTTCTTTGGGGGGTGGTGGAAATATTCTTGCTCAGCAAACAAAATTGCACACAGGGTTAAGCTTGGCTGAGGAGTTCTGAAAATCTTGATGCCCCAAGTCAGGGGCATGAGTGAGGTTACCTTAATAGGACATCTCACCCTGCATGTCATTGACATTCACTTGGAATCCATCACTCAGGTTGGACAGGTGTCTTACCATTCTCTAAAGCTCCCCAAATCACTGTAGAAACAAATCAAAAGAACTACCTTGTGTGCCCAGCTAGAGACCAAGTTATATCAACATAACATAATTCAAAGTGATTGAACCTGCATTGAATTCTATTTTCAAATCTTCTACAATCATTTTTTTAAAAAAATGATTATACTTGTCTATTATTTGATTTCATGACAATCCATAGAAAGACAGCTAAGTTATACTGAATGACAGGGAGAGAGTGGCCCTGAGTCACAGTCAATTCATCTTTGAACCAAAATAACTACTGATCCCTGCAACATCAATTGAGTTGAAATTCGGAAGATTTGATTTGTTCTTGGAGGTTACTGAAATAGCCAAATCACGGCATATCTGAGAGAATTATTTCTGTCATTGTAAAAATAGATCCAGATAAACTGAGCAGTGGTCTGCTTTGTTATTTGACCATTGTCTATTCTGATACCTAAAGTGAAAACCAATGATGGAACAGTTGGTCTAGGCATTCCACTTAGACAAAGCCTGAGTGTATCTGTTACTGCAGACATTTATTATTTTTCCAATTTTTTATTTTGTGTGTGTGTGTGGTACTGGGGATTGAACTCAGGGGCATTCTACCTCTGAGCTACAACCCCAGCCCTATTTTTTATTCTTTATTTTGAAACCAAGTCTCACTAAGTTGCAGAGTGCCTCACTAGGTAGCTGAGGCTGGTCGCGAACCTGAATTCTCCCGTCTCAGTCTCCCGAATGCTGGGATTACAAGCGTGTGCCACCACGCCCGGCTCAATTTTTATTCTTCTGTAGTAAAACCCACTATAGAGCAACTCTTTCACCAACTCACCAACTATTCCATGCTGAGTGACACCCCTTCCCTCCTTCACATTCGAATCTCTACCAGAGCTAGTATTATCTTCTCCAGGGAGTCCCCTTCCTTACCATCCGAAGTTTAGGGTTTCCTCTCACTCTGCTGACATGATACATCACATGTGTTTCCGTGGGAGCACTCAGCACTGCCGAGTGTGCATCTGATTACATATCAGCCCTTCCCCTCAATGCGATTCTCCTTCACCTGTGTATCTCCAACCACAAGATGTAGCAAGGTACCTGATATCCAGTGCTAGAGAATGAATTCATGCTGAATGAATGAGGTACCAAATGACCTCCCAAATTTGCTGCAGATTTCTGCCTTGTGGGAGAATTAGAAAAATACCTTTGCCATCTTTAATATATGTTGGCAGGGGAGTGCTGGATATGCTTTATTTTTTTAAATGTAACTGAATGAATCTCCAAAGCATATTCATGAGGAATCTGGGGTAAGCCCCAGTTTCCTATGATTTTTTTTTTTTTTATAAATTGTTGTTGCATATCTCCTGCTTTAAATTTTTAGCTGAGGATGATAGACTATTTACAGGGAATGTGCTGTACTAACAGCCTTGCATTTGTCATTTAAATGGGACCCTCTATCATTTTCCCCCATAAGTTCGTTAGTAGCTGTCATGTATAAAGTTATCACAAATAGAAGAAGGAGGTGGACTATAAATGTTCAGAGGCAACACAGCTGGTAGGCTGAGGTGTGAAAGGAGGTTGCAAAATACTTGCATGGCTCCCCAGGGAGCAAGGAATGTAGGGCAAGTCACATCTGGAGCCTAGTGACTGTTCAGCCCAGATATATGTATATATGTATAATACGTATGCAGATGACTTTTTTTTCTTGGAGGTAGAATCTTTTAGAATCTGATTCACCATGCTATGCAGGCATCTGCTGCTCATCACTTAAAATACCACACCTCTTTTGGCTGCATGGACATTCCTACAAAACCCTCCAGCTTCCGGCCACTTACAGCACAGACACATTTAACTTCAGCAAAAAGAGCGCAAGCTGTGGAAAAAGGGTCTCCCAAGTGGGAAAGAAAACAAACAGAGGTGAAGGAAGAGAAGGGCATATTTAGCTCCATAACGGAATTGCCTCCCTCCACAATGCAGTTAGGCAGATATCTGTATGGACAGAGAGGAAGTAATACAGGATTTTACTCAGGAAAGAAGGTGATCAAATTTGCTTTGTTGGGGATGTATTGGAGAGAGCTGGGAACATCCGGATGAAAAGGCATAAGACAATGACAAAAGAGGAGGGAGTTGAAGGGACTCTTTCGCAGAGCTGATTAGACAATACTTAAGGAGGGATTGGAGACAGATCTAAAGAAGTACCTAGCTGACTCAGACTTGAGGAACCACTTATGCAGTCAGTGGAATCATTACTTACAATATTTCACTACAAGTCTAATGAAGCTCCTATTGAAGACTATGGTGCCTAGCTGACATCTAATTTCAGAGCCTTAGATGAATCATATAACCCTCTGTACTTCTTTATCATCAGATAAGAAAGGGCAGCAATGTTTATTTAACCATTTGTTTATTTTGGTGGCACTGGGAATTAAGCCCAGGGGCAAGCTACCTCTGAGCTATACCCCCAGCCCTATTTTTTTTGTATTTGTAAATAGGGTCTCATTAGGTTGATGCAAGTCTACTTGCTGAAGCTGTCCTCAAACCTGCAATCCTTCAGTCTCAGCTGCCCAAGTACTGGGATTACAAGTATGCACCACCACACCCGGCCAAGGGCAGCAATCTTAAATGGTTAGCCTCACATTCAACCCCATTTCTCAAACTATCCTCTCTCCACCAACTAAAGCAAGATGAGGTTACTTAATCCACATTTCTCTGCCAGTATGATTAGATAATCTTAAAACTGTGCGCTATCCATTTCTAGAATTATAATGATGCAGACGCGTGCATCTCAAGGATATTCTAAGAAACTGTCTAATGGGCATGAGAATACAGCCCCTCCATGGGGGCTTAACTTTGTCTAGTTGTAGACAAACTTATTTGGTGCAATGATAGCATTTATTATTGAAAAGTAAAATGGATATGTACAATACACTTCATCAAGACTCTCTAAGTAGATTTTATTAACTTGATAATCAGGTCATGCAGAATTCTATGGACCAGTATTGTCAGAATACTTCTTCACAGGTTCCTGAGTAGAATAAGACCATGCAAACACGAGACCTGGGTTCTAGGTCAACCTCTGGTTCAGGAGAACTAGGTAATTAAGAGCAAGCCATTCCCTGGCCTCAGACTCAGTTTTATTATCCATAAAATGAAGAATGTGAACTCTAAAGGAATCTCCAGGCTTGATGCTCCGTGCCTTGGGAAATTCCCATACAATATAGTTTAATGGTTTAATTTTCATCCGCTCCAGCAAACGGGAATCACCAACTCATCCCACATATACTACTGTGCCTGCAGTCTGTTAGGTTAACAGGCATAATGTGACTGAAAAAATTGCTGATATTTTCTTTCTTCTTGCCAACCCTCCCAGCATTAAAGATAAGAATAGGATTTGGTCATGAAACAGCAGGTTCTAACAATGCCACAGCGGCCAAACAGAGAAAAGTAAAATATTTCTTTTCTCTTCTTGAATTAAGCGTAGTTTTCATTGCACTCTACGCCTGTGGCTTTAGAGTTGCAACCAGCTGCTATAAAGCTGGTGAAAGACAGCGAAAGCCTTCTGATAATACTGTATTATATCCTTCAGGGCAAGAGCAGAATGGCGAACTCAGCGCTTTGCCCTCTAGTGGAGAAACACTCTGATTGCAAATGTCTTTTACCCAGGGAGGACTCTGATCCTACCATTGTTTGGGATCATTTGTGCGGGTGAGGGGGGCACCACTTCCAATGGCTGTGCCTTTCAGGATCTGATTCTCATCTGTCATACAGTATGACAAGCAGGTTAGATATAAAACTCTGGAAAAGTCATGCCATTCTATCATTAATCCGATTTAAGTTGAGTTTGCTTGCCAAAGGGCTTCCCTACAAGTTACTTAACTTCTTTGTGATAAAATTAAATTTATCTAAAATTCATAAGTGACTATTTGTGGAGGATGGGATTATCCATCATTTTCTTTCTTTCTTTGTATTGTTCTATATGTTAAGAGTATATTAGTTATTAGTAAGATTGTCTTAAGACAAAAACATTTTCTCAAACTAACTTGAAAGGAATGGGCTCTGTGGAAAACTCATTTAAAACATAACCCAACCCTCTCTCCCCCCCACACTCTCAGAAACACACACCTCATTGTACCCAGTCTTCCTCTGAATCATTCCTTCTGTTTCCCCGCGTGTGTTTGAATATCATCTCATTCCACACAATACGGCCACTCCTCTTCCCTCTCTTGACCACACGTTTTTTTTTTGTTTGTTTGTTTGTTTGTTTTTTGCAGTACTGGAGATTAAACTCAGGGGCGGTCTACCTCCGAGCTACACCTCCAGCCCTATTTTTTATTCTTTATTTTTGAAACAGGGTCTCACTAAGTTGCGGAGTGCCTCACTAGGTAGCTGAGGCTGGCCGCGAACCCGGATCCTCCGGTCTCAGCCTCCCAAATGCTGGGATTACAAGCGTGCGCCACCACGCCAGGCTTGACCACACGTTTTTGAGAGCATTTTTTTTAAATTAAATGTATTGTCAGTGGTATGTAATCAGATATTTTTCTGGTGGAAACTAAGCAATTAGCACTCCAGTATAATCCAATGAAGTAAGTGATCTCTCTGGGCCGGCCTCTCTGGTGTTGCTACACAGTCAGAAAGAAAGTTATATGCAATATTAGAGGAGCTAAAATGATTTCTCTTTGCACCTGCTCACAGAAAGCCCAGAGATCTCTGTGGACAGACCCCAAAAAATACCTATCTGGGTAGCATGTCCAAACATCTCTAAAAAGGCAGTCCACACTAGGCAAGGAATCATCACAGGTTCAAGTAATAATCATTCAGGTTCAGAATCATTGTAAATTATCTCATTTGACTGCTTAACTTTTAATAATTTATTTTATAATTAGAGTCTTGAATTCAGTGAGCTGCAAGAAACAAAATAGAACAGAAAAAGATACTTAAATTTATACCTTCGATTTAGAGACCTTATGCAACTCCATAAAGTAAAATAAAAGAAATGAATTGTAGGTGTGGACAGATACTACTCAATTCATATTGTTTAGTTGGTAGAGCAGGTATAAGAAGATAATATATAGTGCTGGAACTAATTTTGTAAGTATAGCAGGTTCTAATATAACCCTTAATCCTAACCTCAGCACACTACTCGGCCACCCACGATTAAGAACTACAAGGCACCAGGACACGTGGAAAACCACGTGCCCTCTCTCACTTTGTTGTTCCACCTCTGAACTTTCCCTCTTGATATTTCCTCTAAGTTTAGCTGCCAGCAACCAAAGAACTCTCCCAAGAAATCCAATTATGGATTAAAAAGAAAAGATGGAGAAATGATTGCAAAAATTTCATTTCAACCTATTAGAAGCCTAGAAAATCTGATTTGTCTTTTAAAATATTGCGATGAATTTTTGAATTTTGCTAATCCACCCCTAAGAATGAACTTGGATGGTGTCCATGTCAGAGAGCAGGCTCTCGATGCTGTGAGCAAATGCTCCTTTGATTTGGTTTCCTTTCTTAGTCCTCTCCTCCTTTCCAAGAGCACGATCTTTGCAGTCCTAGAAACCAATAGATATTATGCTCCCTCTCTTGAAAGAAAATCTAAGTCATGGCTATACTACTTCTTTTTCTTTTCTTTTTTCTTTTTTTTTTTTTTTTGTACTGAGTATTGAACCCAGGGACAATCTACCTCTGGGGCACACCCCCAGACCAGCCTTCTTTTTAGTATTGAGGATTGAACCCAGGGAAGTTCTAAGTCCTAGCTACACCTCCAGCCTTTTTTATCTTGTATTTTTTATATTTATTTATTTATTTATTTATTTATTTATTTATTTAGTGTGTGTGTGTGTGTGTGTGTGTGTGTGTGTGTGTGTGTGTGTGTATGTGTGGTACTGGGGATTGAACCCAGAGGCATTCTACCTTCGAGCTACATCCCCAGCCCGATTTTATTTCTTATTTGGAAACAGGGTCTCATTAGCCTCACTACTTGCTGAGGCTGTCCTTGAACCTGTGATCCCTCTATCTCAGCATCCTAAGTACTGGGATTACAAGCATGTGCTACCACACCCAGCTTATTTTTTATCTTGAAACAGCATCTTGCTAGGTCGATAGAGTCTTGCTAAGTTGCTGAGGCTGGTCTTGAGCCTGTGATCCTCTCTCAGCCTCTCAAGAACTATAGATATGTACCGGTTTCTTCTTGTTATTTTGAAACAGGGTCTTGCTAGGTTGCTAAAAGTCTCACTAAGTTGCTGAGGCTGGTCTAGAGCCTGTGATCCTCTAGTCTCAGCCTCCCAAGTACTGGGATTACAGGCATGCATTTTTTTTCTTCTTCTTCTTCTTAAGAATCCGAGGAAGAAGAAAATGCTTACTCCAAAGTAGTTTTCTTATCCACAGTATTTATCATAGTGCGTTATTGTTATATTTCTCCCATTGTCAGCAGAGCAACCTGTAGTGGGGCTGCAGAGCTGGGGCCACCCTGCAGAAGTGAGGCGACCCTTGCACAGAGCTGCTGGTTCACCCTTCTGGGGGCCTCTCTTCTGGGAGCGTAACCACCTCCTTAACCCCAGCTTAACCACCTGCTTCTTAAAAGGTTCTCCCCACAGGCATTTAATTTCCTTTCCCACTTTCACCCCTGTTCCCACTGTTAAGTACTAGAGGGATCAATACCATTAACTAGGTTATAAGGTTGAAATCTTATTGTTTATTTAAATTCCCTTTTCACTAAAATCTTTACATCCTGGAAAAAAGAAAACTGTCCTTGTTACTGCAACAAAGAAAACCGACACTAAAAGAGGTTTGTAGTAAATATTCTCCAGGCTTTTGCTTATCTGCAATGGGTTTCCTTTGGAACTCATCCCTGAATACATCTATTTTTAAAAATATATATATGTCAATATTCATAATTTTAACTAATTGGCCAGTAGGAGATATCAGAGCCAAGCTGGACTAGTCAAGTGCTCACCTTCAGAAATTTAAACTATGTTTTCAGAGATGTCAACAGGTCTCTGGGTAGAGATGTATAATGGTGGAGGTAGAATATTTGTAATGGCACCACCCCCAAAGTGAATTCAGATCTCAAACCCATAAAGTACCCCTGATTCCCATCTGCCCTGAAGCATAGATCTTTAACCCTTCCCACCATCTGTGAGACACCACAAAATTCTTTTTTTCCATAAACTATCTCACTTTATTTCAGTAATAAATAATAGTAATTTTATTTAATGAATATTTTTCTGAAAGCTTTTCGGCATAGAACAAGGCCAAGCAAATTATATGTAGTCTTCTTTCTGACACTACAAACCACTGTTGCTGGTAAGGCTTAAATAGGCTATGGAACCATAGAATAAGAGACAAATACCAGAGTTTCAGGTATGGTGTTGTTTGGTTTTAAAAAGATACAATCTCTCTTACTCTTCTCACTCTCTCTATAAATACACATTTATTGACTTTATTCTGAAGAATTTTTAACTCACTGTATGATCATGCAAACTAGCTCTGGGAAAATATTTAGAAGGATCCTGGATTTTGATATGAATCACAGCTCGCCAATCAATTCAGTCTTTTTTAGACTCAAGTATCTATAATTTAGTAGGTGGCAGCTAGGACTGACTTCAGAAACAGCTAAGGGGCCACCAGCCTGGTACTGGTGGAAATTTTTGTGCTTTATTTTCTTTTGATTTTTCTTATTCCCATGATACCTAGTACACAGAGAGTGGACAAAATAATGAAGAAATGTATAGACAACGTAATTGAGATTCCTGTGTCAAAGCCAAAGATTTCATAGTTTTATTCTCTAGGTGAACCAGGAAATAATGAGTACATGATACACAAATAGATAATATATATACACATGTCACATACATATAATTTTATTTTCAGTATCATACATTTTAAATTTATGTAAAATAAAATTTAAGTAAAATATACGTATCCTAGAAAATAAGCATAAAGAAGCATTTTTATCCCTCATGTACATCCTTTGAATAGATTAATCAATATTACTTCAAAATGGCACCAAAACCCCATGATTCAGAAAGAAGATAAATTAAACTCATGAGCTAGCCTGAATTCTGCCCATTTAAAATAATTTAACATGAGTTTCAAAGTGATATTGTACCAGGGCTCACTCCACTGAGCCTATTTGCATATTCATCTGAACACAGCGCACAGGATTAAAGGGAATTGCTGTTTAGCTTTCTTCCCCTGAATTCTCTGCGTGATCCACCTCGTGCTGACAGGCCCTCAGAAGCCCCTGGGGAAACATTTATAAAATGGGCTCACAAATGTGTTTATGCCTGAGACCCTTCTCAACAAAACAACAGAAATCACCAGGATCCTGGGCCCTGGCACCTCCTCCCACTTAATCAGCTTCTCCACCTCCCTTTCTGCCCTCTGCTTGTTTTCTATCATTTCAATTTGGACTTACTGTTCCCCGACTTAACCTTTTAAAAGTCACTTTTCATGTGCAGCAAGATAGAGAGTGTTCACTAAGTTTCTCTTACAAGCAGGGCATAGACCCAGATAAAAGTTTTAACAAGTCATTTTTTTAATTATAAGAATGAAATGTCCACATATGAAGTTACAAATATTATAAAAAATAGCAAATAATACTGTTGTCCATATATGAAGTTATCAATACCAATTTCAGTATCATGTATGGAGAGGGAGCACGGTGGGATTCGGAGGAGAAACACCAAGTGCTGTGTGCCGGTGTGTTTCTATTATGCTGAGCTCATTACCATGTATAATTACAGCGCACCAATAAAAACATCGACTCAGTTTACCCCATTTCTGAGTGTTAAATACTTCTAAGTATTTAAAAACTTTTAACGATTTCTTTTGTATCCTCCCAGGGGCCTTCAGCCATATTTTATTTTTGAAACAGGGTCTCACTAAGTTGCCAAGTGTCTTGCTGAATTGCTAAGGTTGGCCCCCAAGCTTCCTGTCTCAGTCTCTCTAGAACTGGAATTACAAGCAGGTTCCATACTTTGTATGTATGTGTGTGGCTGAGCCTCTGTCTGATAGACTTAGGATATTTTCATGTGTCTTTCTATATTTTCCAAGTAAATTTAACCTTCCAATGCAAGAAATACACCTTCTACACGTCGATGCTATCCTCACGGTGATTCTTGAATGTAAGTCCTGGCTCTATATTTGTTAACTCGGGGCCTGGCATATCCTCTCCCACTGACCTACTCTAGTTTGGATATTTACCTCTTTGTATGATCATTCCCCCAACTCCTACTACGTTAACCAGAATTTGGTCAATTCTAATTTGAACACATCAAATAAAGTTACTTATTTCTGAAAGATTAGGTAGGCGTTTTTAAAATGATCAGTCTGCAATTTTTTTCCAATTCTATTGTTCTACTGTTTTGCTTAAAAGAAAGGCAACTGATATATCCATATCAGTTATTTCAACCATAATACACTGTCAGTTGCTATTGCTTTGTAGTAAATCTTAACTTCCAGTAAAACTGTGTTCTCTAATTTGTTTTGGTTCCCTAATGCTCTTTGGAGACTGTGTTCTTTCGTTTCTATTATAAATTTTAGAATTATCTTGTTGATTTATTTATTTATTTGTGGTACTGGGGACTGAACCCAGGAGTCTTCTACCTCTGAGCTAGACCCCCAGCCATATTTTATTTTATTTTATTTGAAACAGGGTCTCACTAATTTGCCAAGTGTCTTGCTAAAATGCTGAGGTTGGCCTCCAAGCTTCCTGTCTCAGTCTCTCTAGAACTGGAATTACAAGCAGGCGCCAACATGGCTGGATTATTTTGTTAATTTCTATAGCCTGTTAAGACTTTTACTGAGAATACAAATAATCTATAGATAAATTGGGGAGAAGTTTTAAAAACTATATTGACTCTCCTGGCTCATGAACATGGCATATCCCTCACACTTACCTCTTTTTCTTTCAACTTATTCTTTAGTTTTACAATGTAAATATTCTGCATGTGTTTTCTTATCTCTACGCATTCCATATTCATGTATTAAGTATCCCATATGTATGCATCATTGTCATTGGTACTGTATATTGTAGTATAGCACACAGATGCATAGTTGGCTTTTGGCTTTTTATATTGTGATTTTGCTAAACCAGCATTGGTGTAGAAGCTATTGCAAAGCTTCCAGGATTTTCTACATCAATGGTTATGTTTTCTGTGACTAAAGATGATTTCACTTCCTTTTCGACCTCTATGTCTCATATTTCCTTCAGAAATGGTAGAATCTCCTTAACAGTGTTACAGCAGTGGGGATAGCATACCTCCTTCCCTTCTTTTTGATGAAAGGAGAAAAGCATTCAATACTTCCCTATCAAGTGTGATGCTAGCTCTGTTTTTTAATCGATGCCCTACATCTGCTTGACGAAATTCTCTTCTGTTCTGATTTTTCTGCGAGTTTTATTATGAATAAATGTTAAATTTTGTCATGTGCTATTTTTGTGCCAATTGAGATCATATGATTTTTCTTTTTAGTCTGATAGAATGGATTACAGGAGATGATACTCAAATATTTAACCAATCTTGCATTGTTTGAAATGATTTCTTTACCATTTCCATATCTCTGTTTAATCTCAGCTTAATTTACTCTTATTTTCAATGTTCTTCAGAATGAGCCTTAAATTATTTATTTTAGACTAATTTTCTAATTCAGTCTTTCATCACTTAATGACGGTAATATGTTCTGGAAATGGTTTGTTAGGAAATTTTGTCATGGTGTCTACTTATATAAACTAAGACAGCTACAATGCCACTAGACTGCTTAATATTATGGAAACACTGTAATAAATACAGTCTGTCCTTAACTAAACATCATTTTGTGGCACATGACCATATAAGCATCTAGTGCTATAAATTTCTCTCTAGCTACTGCATTAGCTACACCCTATAAATTTTGGCATGTTGTTTCTTTATTTTCATTGACTTAAAATATCTTTTAATTTCCTTTCTGACAATATTTGGTCTATAGGTTACAGTTTGTAGTTAAATTAATGGCTTAGAAACTTTCCACTTATCTGTCTTTTGATTCTTAGTTTAATTCCATTTTGTTCTGAAAATGTATTCTGTCTGGTTCAATCATTTTAAATGTACTGAGTCTAATTTTTTTTTCTTTTTTGGCACAGTAAATGCTTTTTCTTGGTAACTATTCCAAGTGTACTTTATAATAATGTGTACTTGGCTCTTGTTAATAAAAGTTTTCTATAAATGTCCATTAAGTGAAGTTGGTTTCTATTTACCAGTTCTGTAGATTACTAAAAAGATAAAAGTGGAAATCTGTTAACTCTAATCATGGAATTTTCTCTGTGTCTTTTCTCTTCTGCTACTTCTAGCTCCCTGTTTTTGAAGCTCTTTTATTAGATGTTGCATATTGAGACTGTTTATATTATATTCTCTTAATGGCTTGACCCTCTTGTCATCATGAAATAATCCTACTTATCTCTTTCATATTTCTTGTTTGGGTACCCACTTAGTCTGATACTAATCTAGGTACTCCATCTTCTTTTCATGAAGGAGTGCTTTAATGACATATCTTTTTCATTCTTTTATTTGAGTTCTTAACAGTTAAAATATTTTCTTTAGCTAGAATAAGCAAAGTCCTACTTTTTTAAGCAATTTGAAAACCCTGCCTCTTATTTGGAGTGTTTAGTTCACTTAGTTTCTACAGCTACTTGAAATAATTCATTCTCTCTGTGACTAATACCATCCACATAATATACAGTTAAATTCATTCATTTCATTTTCCATGTATAGTTGTTACACTATTGTATCTTTTTTTATTTAATATAATTTTGAAAATGTAAATCATAACTACATCAACAAGGTATTTTCAGAGAAATCTTGCTTTTATACTTGTTTCCTTCTTTGAATGTTTTATTTATTTATTTATTTATTTATTTATTTATTTATCTGTGGTACTGGGGAGTGAGCCCAGAGGCATTCTAACTTCAAGCTATACCCTCAGCCCAATTTTATTTCTTATTTGGAAACAGGGTCTCACTAGGTTGATGAGAGTCTCACTATTTGCTGAGGCTGTCCTTGAATCCGCAATCCTCCTGTCTCAGACTCCCAAGTACAGGTATTACAGGCATGTGCCACCATGCCCAGCTTCTTTAAATGTTTTATAAACAAGTATATACATATGCAAATAGTTGCATACTAAATATATTCTTATGACCCTTTCTTTTTTAGTTAACGATGTATACTGGAGGTCACTCCATATCAGCTTATGATACAGAATGTCCTCATTCCTTTTTAAAATTGTATAGCATTCCATTGTGTGAATGTACTACTTTATATTTGACCAGAATCTATTAATGAACATCTGGAATATTATAAATTTTTTGCTATGACATCATTTTAATATATCAATTATATGTATGTAATGTAACTTATTTAGTCCCTCTCTTAGTTTGAAATATTCATTATTTCCAATATTTTGTTATAATAAAAAATACTTGAGAGAATTCCTTAGCAAAATCTATAAACAAATTCTTAGTTTCTTTGAAAAAATTCTTAAAATTTGTCAAAATGTTTACACTCACTTAATATTTTATCTTTATTCATTTGAGTTCTATTTAGAGTGCCTATCACATGTAATAATTTTGATAATTCTGAATTTGATCAGTTAGTATCATTCTGTCATCCTGAATATAGAAGATTTTTTATTATAAAACTGAGACCTCAAAAATCTGAATTAATAATAGTAACAAAAACATTTTAATGTATGAATAGTCTCCACTCTAGAAAAATGGCATTGGGTATTCATACGTGTGACATGAAGGTAAGTCTGATATGTCAAACACTGAATACATGAAAACTTCAATTAAAGTGATATACAGATGAGTTTTATCCCCAGATTGCTCTAAGTAGATACTAGAACATAATTTGAATATTTATTTTGAGTTGAGAGACATCTTTTCTATAGCTTCATTTTTTTCTATATGCTCTTTTGAACATAACACAAGTGTAGAAAACTTTGAAGCTGTTGCCAAGTTCCCTAGAAACCTGCAATTTGATATTGCTGAAAAAAAAAAAGTAATGTGGTCTACACAATTCTCATGGAGAAGCAGGGTTAGCTGACTCTGAATCAAAAGAAGAAATTAAAGAAGGAAAGGAAGTTGGGATTGTCTTCTTCCTTCCTCTAGACAATCATAAAGACCTTGCAGGTTCAATACCAGCCTCAGCAACTGAGTGAGATCCTGTTTCAACATAAATAATAAGTGTTGGGGTTATAGCCTGAAGGTAGAATGCCCCTGGGTTCAATCCCCAGTATATATATATATATATATACATATATATATATACGTATATATATATATGTATATATATATATGTATACATATATATATATACATATATATATTTCAATCAAAAAGTGTCTGCATTTCCCTAGTTGTTTATTTCTGCAATTGACCTCAGGTTATGGGGACTCAGGAAGCTATTTACTCCTAGCAGCCCTTACCATCTCCTTACCCAAGAAGGATAACAGATGCTCAAGAACAATAAACTTTACCAAAAAAGGCAATCCTTTTTTTTTAAGGGGGGGGGTAACATAGAGTTTTACTGACCTTAAATTACACAAATCCTATCATTTCCCTAAGTTAACAAAATTAATTAAGAATAAACTTCCAATATATTTAATAAAAGCTGTAAAGCTAAAATCGGACTGTAACTTGCCAAATTTCAAACGGATTGGTAGTGGTGAGATTCAAACACTTTTCATCTTGCTGATGCCAATGGCACACTGACAGGCATCTCATGCCTTGGGCATCCCATGCAATCAGAGCTGCTGAAGCAGCCCTCTGACAAGAAATGGAAAGAGCTTCCCCCACTCCTCATTAATCAGCTGATTCATCTTCTCACTGCAATGACCAGATATTTTGTGCCTGCTTAGATACAAGACATTACTTGCAAGGTCAGCCTGGTGAATTTTATGAGAACAGATTGGACTTGATATTTTATAGCATTTTTCTATCCCTTTGAAAAATGAATAGCTATTTTAAATGTGAAAGATCCTTTTTCCATATGGAACATCTATGCCCCTGTTCATATCACCCTGCCTCTCGCCGAGCCCACTCCAAGCAACATAATTTTATTAGACTGAAGAAGTTCATAGTTGGAAAACACATTTGAAAATATCTTGGTTCAGCATGGCATTTGGTGGCAAATTCATGCTATGGAACTCAAAAAGAAAGAAAACAAAAGAAAAATAATGACCATTTGGTGTCTTCTTAATGAATTCATGAATTCCATATACACCTAAGAATTTTGGCTAGGATAGAGATTTGGAGAAATGTGCCTTGGAACAGTTCCCCCATCTTAACTCAACACGTAGCAAAACTAAGTATCAACATAGCGACTCTCACCTACCATTTTCTGTTCTGTTAGTAACTCCCGGCACTGACAAACACACAACAGCCGACTGGCATCCCAAACACCAGTAGTGACTCACAAGTATCTGATTATTTAAAGCAGTGAAATATCACACTTGGCGCCTCTCCTGAGAGGCAGCTGCTGTGCTGCACTAGCGTGTGAGCAGTTGGTGGGTCCTGCCCACTGGCGGGGCCGTCAGAAATAGTCAGTGCCCACGTTAGCAGTCAAAGCCACATGGTTTAACTGAAATCCCAGAAACTGGGGGGCTAACAGCCAACTCAAAGAGATAGAAACCTACGCGAGAGTCAAGGCAAATGTCCTTTATTTTTCATTGATAATGGTGGATTTTAAAAACATTTTCATAGATACTCTTTTTGAGGTTAAGTTTTCCTTCTATTCATATATTGAAAATATTTATAAGAAATGGGTTAATGTTGAGTTTTATCAAATTTCTTCCCCAACTTTTGAAAAAAATTTTGGGTTAGCTTCTGTTACTATAACAAATACCTGAGATAATTGACTTATAAAGTGAAAAGGTTTCTTTGGGCTCAAAGTTATGGAGGTTTAAGTTTGTGGTTGGTTGACTTGTTGTTTTGGGGTCTTTGTGGAGGCAGCATAAAGTAGCCTGGAGACATAGAGAGGGAAGATCACTCATGCCAGGGCTGGGAACCAAGAGAGAGAGTAAAGAGGGAGCTGAGGTCCCAGGATCCCCTTTGAGGGCACAGCCATAATGACCAGACACCTCCTATTAGCCCTACCTCTGAAAAGCTCCACCACCTGGAAATAGAGTCAAACAGGAAAGGGAGCCAAGTCTTTAACAGCTGGGCCCTTGGTGGACATTCCAGATACAAACTACAGGAAAATCATGTCTGTTTCTCTTTTAACCTGTTAGTGCAACATATTCAATTTGTAGGTGACTTAAGAAAAAAAATACTCTTGCTTCTGGGGAAAAACACAATTCATAAAGGACATATGGTCTTTCTGTGCATAGCTACTTAATTCTCTGACAAGTTTTCTCAGAATTTGTATATTCCTGATCTTGAATGAGATGGCCTATGATTTTCTTCTCTCTTGATGCCCTTGTATGATTTGGATAATAATGTCATGTAGTCTTTCCTCTGGGAAGTGGTTTCAGGAGCCCCCAAGAATACAAAAATTTGCTAATACCCATCTCTTATATGAAATATAGTCATATAATTGCATACAACCTATGCAATTCTCCTGTATACTTTAAATCATTTCTAGGATGCTTACAGTACTCAATGCAATGAAATAATATATAAATAGTTATTAGACTGCATTGTTTAGGGAACAAAGACAAAGGCAAAAGTCTGTGCATATTCAGTGCAGTTATAAATATTTAAAATATTTTCAGTCTAAGGTTGGTTGAATTTATTAATATAATAGGCTACAGTTAAGTGAGATTGTCAGTCACAAAAAGTAAAAAATTGGATGCTCTCCCTAATATGCAGAAGCTAGGGAGACAGCGGGTCATAGGAGGGACTCTAGATGAAGAAGGAGAAACCTTAGATGAGCAAAGAAGGCAACCTAACTGAAGGTGATGGAAATGGGGGAGAGGGAAGCACCCTAAAGCACATGATGTACATTCACAAACATATCAAAGTCAATCACTAAGGTGAACATGAGAAGGGAGAGGGGAGGGAATAGGATGGGAATTGAGGAAGGGTTAAATGAGTGCTGGGTGCATGTATGCCTCTACCAGCTTGCACCTCATTAAGATGTATAACAATGCACCAATAAAAAAATGCATCAAGAAATATTTGTTTACTTTATACTTTGGAAGATATATAATATTAGAAAAGCCACCTGAAGTTTTGATATAATTCTTTTATAAAACACTCTTCAACTAGTTTTTTTCCCCTTTGTGGGAAGAATTTAAATTATTCAGTTCCTTTAATGATTATAGAAATATTTATACCTTATATTTCACCTGTGGTCAATTGGAATAAATTATACTTCTTTAAGTATTTTTATATTTTATTTAAATTTTTAATCTATTGACATAAATTTATCCATAGTTTTTTTCTTATTTTCTTTGAATCTCTTCTGTATCTATAATTATAATCCTTTTCCATTTCCTATATTGGTTATTTGTGCCTTCTCCTTTACGTTGGTCAATTCATCAGATGTCTATTTTGTTATTCTTCTCACAGAACAACTTTTGGTTTTGTCATTACCACTATTTTTCTTTGATTTACTTTCATTAATTTTATTCATTTTCATTTTTCTTAATTTTGGTTCCTAACATAATTATGGTCTTTTTATTCTGTTGTTTTTTCACTCTATTCATAAAATAAACACTTACCTCATTTAAAGATATTTAGTTTCAGTAATTAAAAAATCTAAGCTAGTATTTTTCACTAATAGCAATCACAGATATTTTTATATCATATTTCTGTAGTTGCAGAAACCCTTGAATATCATTTATACTTATGTGCACTTTAAAATATTAGTCATCATGTCTTCAAATATATTTCATTTTATAATTTGGTAGAGAAATATTTATAAATCACAAATTTTAAAAATACATTGATAACTCCATTTCTATGTAATTGGTATTTTTATATAGTTCATTTTATGCATCACAAACCACTATTACCTAGTTGACTAATAGGGTGCCTGCCTGTAATCCCAGTACTTGGGAGGCTGAGACAGGAAGAATGCAGGCTTGAGGCAAGTCCCAGCAATTTAGCAAGAATCTGTTTCAAAATAAAAAATAAAAAGGGCTAGGAGTATAGCTCAAAGGGAAAATGCCCCTGCATTTTTACAAAAAAAAAAAAAAAAAAAAAAAAAAAAAAAAAAAAAAAAAAAAAAAAAAAAAAAAAAAAAAGAAGAAAGAAAAGAAAAGAAAGAAATCACTATCATGTGAGGAAACCAATATGCATCATCAAATTTTCATAAAGGATAAAAAAGTTAAAAACACCTTTAATAGAGCTTAATGCAGGATTCTCAGAGTTAACTTCCTTACTTTGCCAGGGGCTGAAATCTCCACACACCACTGCGATAGGTGTCTCCCTTAATGCAGCCATCAATTACCATTCCTGGTGTGCTTTCTCATTTACAACTTACTTCTCTCTAATGTGTTTTTGGCTCACTGCATTTATTTTGTCAGCTTATTTTTGCCCCTGGATATTTTTCTTACTTTGCAGCAAATCTAATAATGCATTAAATATTATATTTGTTGTAATTTCCAAGGATCCCATTGTATTTCAGCAAAAGCATCCTTCTGACTATGTTGCCCATTAACCTCCTGGAAATGGAAGTCTTGTTCAGAATTTTCCACCTTGTTCTAAAGCTAGGTTGAGAGAAAGTTCTACCATAATTTATCTATAATTCTGACCTTCAGATTCGTATTCAAGAAGGATTCTATCCTTGAAGAACAATCTTCTCCAGTGAGGCCTTATATATCTTACACATCTAGCCCTGAGGCATTATTTCTTAATGGAGGAAAAACTCAAAATTTTAAAAGTGGTCAACTGGTCCTCAAGTTTTAATTATCTATTGCTGTCACCTGTTTGGATATGGACATATATACCATTTTGTCTAGTGAAACAGGATAAATAGGAGCATCAGAGATGATTGATGAAGCACAGTGCCTTGACTCTCAACCCTCACAGACCTGGCTTCCAGGCAGCTCCAAAACTGACATAGTCATCACCCTGGAAATTCCCCAGCTTCAGATTGATGCTTAGAAGCTCACTCAATGATCAAGTGTCAAAAGAATTCTCTCTTCTGCCTTAATTCCTATGGTAGTCATCCTGATGGTTCATCTCCTCTTTTGTGTGTCTTTCAAGATTATGAATCTTAGTGGCATTCTGCTTAGATTCCTACCGAATGTGTAAAGGCATTACACTGATAGGAAAATAAGTCTTTTTGTTCCTTGGAAAAATACATGATCTCTTAGATAGCTGTTAGATATATGGGTAGACAGATAGACAATGTATTATACAGACATAAATAATATGTTATACATATATGTGTGAAGGGTGCCACCTCTCTTGCTGATTTTTATATTAAAACTATACCCCTAGCCAGGCATGGTGGTGCACCATGGGAGGATCCGAGTTCATGGCCAGCCTCAGCTACTTAGTGAAGCCCTCTGCAACTTAGTGAGACCCTGTTTCAAAATAAAGAATAAAAATAGGGCTGGGGGTGTAACTTGGAGGTAGAATGCCCATGGGTTCAATCTCCAGTACCACAAAATAAAATAAAATACTATATCCCAAATCCTCCTGAAACTAATTAGAGTAGAAATAGTTAAACCATATTTTTTATTTTCTTGTTTTCAAATAATTATGCATCTGGCTGCTAGTTTGTACTTCTCCAACTGTATACTTGAGCAAGCAGACCTCACTACATCTTTATGAGCACTAGTTATTATTGTTCTTTTTAGGCTTTTCCAATCTGATAAGCATAACATTTTCTTGTTTTTACTCATGACTGGTGGTATTAAATTCTTTATGTGTGCTGTTAAGTAGTTCACTGGGTATTCTAAAATTAAATTACCATCTTTTCAAAATGGACTTTATCTTTCAAGTTTAGCCAAATCATGGTTATTTTAATAACAGATTGCTTCTATATAACATTTTTGCATAAACTCTAGGAAAATTATTAGATCCAATCTGTATTACCTTAATGCTAAAACTCATGCATGGTTTCTAACTCATTTACTTTAATTGTCCAAGTATTAAACTAGCTAAACTGAATGACTTGAAGTACCTTAATAATGGCATGAGCACTTTGGTGGGCATAAATACAACCTCACAACGTTTTTATGAGACTTCACCATAGTCATTGAATTCAATCCCAGATTCAAACATTTATAGATATTGGGAAAAGGAAGGTCCTTAGGAAGAATTAACTCCAACCCCATTATTTTGTAAAATTGACAACTAAGATATAGAAATAAAGTCTCATTTAGCCATATCACAAGAAAAGTTATTGATAAATTTAGCATTAGAATCCAGTTTTCTTGGTTCTTATTCTCCCTGATTTATAAGCACCATATAGAATTTTCCATATTGAGAAAGAATTATGACAATACATTTAATATATTCAGGCAGACATGTATATGCATTTTTTTTCTGTGACCAAGATATCAATCCACTGTAGTGGGAGGAGTTTTTTAACCCATCTCTCATGTGATTTTGTTTGATAATTTTAAACTATTAAAAATAATTAGGCTGTATATCATTTAGAAAGTATCTTAGAAAACCAGCAAGACGGCCAGCCTCAGCTACCTAGTGAGGCATTCCGCAACTTAGTCAGACTCGGTTTCAAACTAAAGAATAAAAA
>PVLC010000402.1:139929-221214 GCA_004027655.1 Graphiurus murinus
GGAGTCCCTCTTATGTCCCATTTTCTCCCTAGCTTCCACATATTAGGGAGAGCATTCGATTTTTAACTTTTTGTGACTGACTAATCTCACTTAACATAATGTTTTCCAGTTCCTTCCATTTCCTTGCAAATAACATGATTTTGTTCTTCTTTATGGCTGAGTAAAATTCCATTGTGTACATATCCCATAGTTTTGTAATAAATTCATCTGTTGATGGACATCTTGGCTGGTTCCATAGTTTGGCAATTGTAAACTATGCAGCTATAAACATAGATACACATGCGTTGGTCTGATAGTTTGGTTTCCTTTCTTTTGGGTAGATACCCAGTAGAGGTATCGCTGGATCATATGGTAGGATCATTCCCAATCATCTGAGGATCCTCCATGCTGTTTTCCAAAGTGATTGCACTAATTTGCAATCCCACCAACAATGTATTACGGTTCCCACTTCTCCACACCCTCGCCAGCAGTTGTTGTTGTTTGTGTTCTTGATAGTTGCCATTCTGATCGGAGTTAGGTGAAATCTCAATGTAGTTTTGATTTGCATCTCTCTGATTGCTAATGATGTTGAACATTTCCTCATACATTTATTGGCCATTTGTATTTCTTCTTTTGTGAAGTGTCTATTTAGATCCTTTTCCCATTTTTTGATTGTGTTATTTGTTTTCTTAGAGTGAGTTTCTTGAGTTCTCTGTATATCCTAGATATGAGTCCTCTGTCCGATTAATAGGTGGCAAAGATTTTCTCCCACTCTGTGGGTTCTCTGTTGAGATTCTTATAGAATCTTTAAAAAATATATGGATATCTAATCTAGTGGAGCCTAAAAGAAGACTAGCAAATACCTGACTAATAAATATTAATATAAGTCATACAACTTGTTTTCCTGGGCATGTGAAGGTAGACCTGCACAATCAATATACTCTTATGTCTACTGATTCCCTTTCCATAATACAGGTACAACCCTTATGTGTACATCAACCATGTGGAGAAGAAAACATGAATTCCCACAACCACCTCCCTATCTCTGTGGAAACAGGCCTTCTTTCTAGTGTGTGAGTTACCAAGGGAACTGCATGTCACATAAATACACTTGGTATTGGAGAAGCATTGCTTGAATACCTATCTTTCCATTTGTTTTTAACTCAGACTTTTTACTGGTTCATATCCAAGTAATAAAGCAAACTCTACAATACCATGGACTGGGGATATGGTTCAGTAGTAGAGTGCTTGCCTAGCATATACAAGGTCCTGGGTTTAGTCCCCAGTACCACAAGAAAAAAAAAAGATGGGGTATATGCAATATGAACAACATAGGATATTCTAGTGCAAAGACAGTATGATAGTACAATGATGGCCCCTTTGGCAGGTAACCTGGAGTTCAGAAATGCCTAAGGTTGTTCAGGAGATAGGGAATTTTTATGTGCTGAAACTTTAGAAACTTCCTAAGAGATCAATCATCCTGAAAAAGATGGAGCAAAGGAAGTTATTCTCCAAAATCAAGCCTCAATGCTCCTTCCCTCCACCCTCATGGACACCATCACTCCTTCTTTCTCCCATTCCTTGGAAGTCCAGTTACCATTCGATTCCAGTCTTTGAAGGGAAAGGAGGAGCTTTTTAGATCCTGACATCACAGTAGAGAAAGGATGGAAGAACAACTCAGTTCTTCAAAATTGTATGGGTTTCAAATCAAACATCTACAAGGTAATCAGAATTTATAGTCAGGAAAAGTGAACCTAGACCAATGTGCCTCCTATATCTTGTCATATTATAAGATCATCCTTATTCTTTCTAGATGAAAATCCATTTTAAAAGCACTTATATTATAGCTGGCTCTGGATAGACATAGAGGTAAAGATGATAATGAAGAATATAATCCTAGCATTTAAGCAATTATACTATTCATTATTCTTTTATTCATATCCAAAAATATTTTATTCTTTAAGATAAAATATTTAAGCATGTACAAAAGTTGATAAAATAGGCAACAGTCCCTAAGTACCCATCAACTAGCTTCGACAATTACCAAGCTCAAATTATTTTGAAACAAATCCTATTGTTATATCATTTCACTCATAAATATTTCATATGCAATTCTGAAAGTAGCATGACCCTTTTTAAATACAACTATAATAATAGTGTCTAAAATAGCAATAATTTTTATAAACATGAAATATCCAACTAGTCTTCAATTCTACTCAATTTTTAGATGATTATATTGATGGTGTATTTTCTCAAATCATAATCAAAATATAGCACTCTTGGTTGACATCTCAAGTTTTCTTGAGTCTACAGTTCTCCTCTGTATCTTCTTAATCTTAATTTATTTGTTGACAAAATTAGAATATTTGTGCTATGTATTTGGCTAAGACTATAGTTTGCTGATTTCATGTCTGTGGTCTTTGTGTGTGTGTGTGTGTGTGTGTGTGTGTGTGTGTGTGTGTGTGCGTGGTACTGGGAATTGAACCCAGCAGCATTCCACCTCTGAGTTATACACCCAGACCTATTTTTTTTAATTCTTTATTTTGAAACAGGATCTCACTAAGTTGCAGAGGGCCTCACTAAGTAGCTGAAGCTGGCCACAAACCCAGATCCTCTGGTCTCAGCCTCCCAAGTACTGCGGTCATTTAACATGATCCTTTTTCTTCATGTCATTAGTAGTCCTAGAGGACTGATTAAATTTGGTTTCAGTTTCCTTTCTTTTTTGCAACACTACCTTAGAAGTGGAGCTTGTACCTTCATTAGGCATCAGAAGCACTTAGTGGCTGAATTTTTCTATTTCGTAATATTCAAATCTAGCATTATAATGCTCTAGATTATTTAATTCACTCAGGAAATTTTTAAAAATTTAGATGAGTCATAATGTATATACTGAAAACAGGAACAGGGGAACTAAAAAATGAATAAGATAGGGTCTTGCTCAGAAAAAAATCTTACAGATTAATGTACAGAAAACAAGGAATAGGTACGGAAATAATCTTTTATAATCAAGGTGGACTCTGGTCAATACCAAGTAAATACACATTAATAAACTAAGTCTCATAGAATGAGGGAGACAGGCTGAAGCATGAAGGAAGACATCCCAAGTAAACTCAACAGCAGAGAAAAACAGTCATGCAGAAGGTTACTGGGAGTGTATGGGGAAACTGAGTTTCCTTGGCCATCAGTTTTCTTTGTTCAGCGGTAAGAAGGCTGATCTAAATCCCTTCTATCACTAAAGTTCTAACCACTCCTATATTTAATCTATATGGCAGACAAAATATATATATAACAAAAATAATAATCAATAAAGCATATGCCAACAAAATTCAATACAAAATAATTTGCTTGCTGTTGAATTTCACCTCTTCAGTTTAGTTTATTGGAGGAAAATAAAGTAGCTAAGATATTTGTGCCACCTCTGCTGTAAAGAATTTCTAGTTCAAAGGACTTCCGAGTATGACCACACTAAATCTTTATTGAGTTAAGTTTAATAGCAAACCATGATTTTCCAAGTACTCAACACATTTTGAGCAGGGATGCAAATGAGAATAATAACATTTTGAGAAAGAAATTTGGAAATATCTGCTGATATGATAAATTTGCACACATTTTGACCTGGAAATCTGCCCTAAGCAATAAAGTATAAACAAACACAACTATGCAAAGATGTTGACTGTAGCCTTGCTGGAGACAGTGATAAACTGAAATTATAATCATCAATAGGGGATTGATTCAACAAATAATGATCTGTCAAAAATGAACTGCAAAACAGCTCCAGAAAGAATGACCTAGATCTCTAAGTACTAACAGAAACACCAATCTAGAATCTAAAAACATTGTTATTATACTGTAGGTCAAATTTAACTCTTTATGCTTTTCTTGGCACATTATACATCATAGTGAGATTCAAAGTAGCATGAGCATACACGCACACAGCACTTGTGCATTTGTCTTCATGTTCCACCCTGCTCCCCCTTCAGCCCCACCATACATGTTAGTGAGGTTGGCACCGATAGCATCATATATGGGCATATATGTTTCCTTCATCAAGTCTCCCTTTCCCCTCACCACCTCCCTCTCCCAATCCCCTTCCACTACTGGTTTCTGTCCTCATTTAACTGAAGTCCCTTTTTTTCCTATTTTCTGAGTCTAGTTATGATAACACCCTGTCCTGTGTATATCTCCATTTCTGCATTCATCATCCTATGCTATTATTGTGAGTTTAGTTGTCTATTTCTCTAGATATGTAGAATTCCTTGAGAGGAGGGAATATGTTTAACCCATCTTGTACTCAAAGCACCGAAATAATGTTTGGAACATAGCAAGTGCTCAAAAAGCATTTGTCAAATAAATGAGTAAATTAGTGAGTGCTTAAAAATATTTTAATAGAATTAGTTTGCAAGTCCTTTTCCTTCTTTATTTCTCTGCCTAAAACTTCTTTAAAATTTAATCATAAGTTGAATACTCTTCTTGTCTGAAATAAAGCTACTAGTTTGATTTTTTCTTGAATATTTCATGTTTATAAAATATTTCTTTTCATAAGTCTAATCAATATTCAGAACCACTGAAGAGTGGTCCATGTACAAGTGTCTTTGGGGTTCGCGTACTATGAAGAAACAGTCAATGAAAGATGTTCTTGCCAATCACGTTGACCTCCTCTGTGATCATCAGCCACACTCTCAACTTTGAGAGATTTAATTCATATTGAAGGAATCAGAGATTGCCAGGCCAGCAAAACAGCCACAGAGATCTAATTTCAACAAATATCATTACAAAGACTGACAGTGAACAAGAAAATTAGGGTATTGGAGTGAAGAATCTGAATGCTTGTATTCATGTCCTCTCAACCTCCATTTTTCTTATCTGGAAACTGAAAAGATAACCTTTTATACTGCTGTTGACCTCCCACCATCCTAGCTCACTGTGAAAGCAAAGACACGCTGAGGAGCACTGCACCCAGGAGATGCCAAAGGAGAGGAAGGTGTTTGGTGAAGCTGGAACACCAACCAAGTGTAAACACAAACAGGAAAAAGAGCGTATTTGAATCATACTCCAAAATGAGACAAGACCTTTGATGGATATTCTCAATCTCCTCTATCACTATAAAGTAAAGTTAGTGTATGAAGGTTCATGGGAAACAGACTTCGGGGTGTATTACTCCTTAATGCTCACTTTCTCATTCTGTTTTTCCCAGCATGTCTTTGATTTATGAAGAATCTGTGTCTCTAAACAACTGAATCATGTGGAGACAAGGTGGCGCCATCTTGGAAGCAGAGAGTAGCCCTGATGAGAATCAGAATTTATCAGCACCTTGTTCTTGAACTTCCCAGTCTCTAGAACTGTGGGAAAATTGAATTCTATCTTCTAGGTTGCAAGCTTAAAGGATAAAGTTAAGGGAATTTGTAAATGTTCTCCTGATTTGACCTGCCTAAATCACGTAATTAGGAAAATAATCAAGAATTCAAGGGAGTCATTCTGACCTTGAGTAAATAGTATTCATTTTTAAAATCCTACTAAATAAATGTCTACATGTATTCATTCATGGCTTAATAAATATTTACTGAATGCCTACTACGGAGCAGGCCATCTCTTGGCCACTGGGAATACAGAGCTGGGCAAAAACCTTAAAAAGTCCTGTCTTCATTGAGCTTGCATTCCACTGTCAGGAGCCTGGAAATCAAGTAAACAAGTAAAATTTATTGTATGAGATGAAAGAGCAGAGAAAGGGGGTGGGTAGTGTTGGGCAGAGATGGCCATTTAAAATAGACTAGTTATGAAAAGCCTCTCTGAGAAGGTGACCTTTGAATGCGACCTGAAGCAGATGAGGGAGTGAGTCATGGGAATATCTATGCAAACTGGGAATGAGTCATGGGGGCATCTGAGAGACTAGACTTTCAGGAAGAGGGAACCCACTGTCAAGATCCTGAGAATGCAGAGTGAGCAGGGCGTTGGAGAAACAGGGATATGATTCAGCCATCTAGAGCCCAATGAGAGAGGGATGAAATAATGGAAGAAGACTAGGGAGCCAGTAACAGGATAAGCCATGCAGGGACTAGTAGACCAGAGGCAGGTGGTAACTCCTACTGTGAAAGAGGGGGGAACTACCGGAGGGTTTTAAGCGGAAGAGTATAAGAATCTGACTTGGGATTTAATTTTTTTTTCAATACTGGGGATTGAACTCAGGGGAATTCTACCTCCGAGCTATACCCCCAGCCTTATTTTTTATTCTTTTTTCTTGAAACAGGGTCTCACTAAGTTGCAAAGGGTCTCACCAAGTAGTTGAGGCTGGCATGAACCTGCCTCCTGTCTCAGCCTCCCAAGTACCAGGATTACAAGCCTGTGCCACCGAGCCCGGCTTGACTTAGGTTTTAAAGATTGTGTGTATGTTTATGTATACATGCTATAGAATACACTTTAAACAATAAATAGCTTTGCAAAAAGCTCTATTACATTTTTTTAAATCAAACAGTGTTTACATTAATTAGAAGATCACTGTTTAAACGAAACTTTTTCAATATAGACATATAATTGCAAAAATCCAGATTGTGGAAAATTCCAAGGACAAATGACCAGATTTATTTAACAACAACAACAAATTGGGAATATGAATATTCACTTTAAAAATATTTGAGACAACTGGGGATATTTGAACATTGAAAGGACATTTGTGATATTAAAGAATTGTCAGTTTCTTAATGTAATGATTATTGAAAAAAATGTTTTCTTCTAAAGATAAATACTGAAATATTCACAGATTAAATGATGAAATACCATAAATTTGCTTCAAAGTAATCCAGGTGGTGGGGACAGGACATTTGTTGAGGGAAAAGATGGAACAAAATGGTCTACATGCTAATTTTTGAAACCAGTGACAGCCCATGGAGGTTCCTTTGACTATTATCTCTGCTATTTAAATATTTCTACAAAACACATTTACAACTAATATAAATTGGATCCTTCTATAAAATAAAAAAACGACCTAACTCAAGAGAAATAAACACTGAACATTTTCAATTTGAGGTTAAAAAAAGCTATGACTTTAAAGAAAATCTTCATATCTCTGATAACAAGGCTTTCACTACAGTACACTGAACTATTTAAAAATAGTGTACTGTAGTGAAATGAGCACTGGACCGTTAGACTGGTAACAGGTGTGTTAGGTTTCTCTTTTCCGCCGACTGACTGTGGCCCTGAGCTACTGGCATAAGGACCGTGGAATTCAGTTTCCTCCTTTAAAAATAAAAGAGTTAGACCAGATGGTCACTAAAGGTTTCTTCCATATCTGAGACGCTCTGTGCAATGATTGATCTGCATTAATTTTTATTTCAGAGACTTCCCTACACCAAACATAGGCTACTAAAAGGCGTGATAATAATAATAACAACAACAACAATAATAATGATGATGGTATCAAGCCAGAATGAGAGATCAAGGAAGCTTCGTAAATTGGGTGATTCTATCATCTCAATCCCAGTTTTATCTTTAAACAAGCTAATAACAGAACATAGAGAATGATTCTCTTAAGCAAAGGTCTGCAAGGTTATTCTGTAAAGGGTTCAGTAGAAGCTGTTTTAGGGCTTGCTGGCCACAGGATCTCTGCTGCAATCTCTGTCTCATCTCTGTTATTATGTAAAAGCAGCCGTGTGGAGTATATAAAGTAATGGAGGTAGATGTTTTCTAAAACTTCACTTATAAAACAGGCAGGAGGCAGCGTTTGGCCCACTTGCCATAGTTAGATAATCCTAGCCCTTTCACATAATCAGGTATTAATATAGGAATCCTAATATAATCAGATAATAATATGGAAATATTAAGTCCTATTCTTCTGCTTCACATGTCCTTAATTTGCATATTCCTGTATGACTGATAAAGGACCATGAGGAATTATGAGATCTGATGCCATCTATTACTATATGCTAAACCAGCCTCTTTTCAACATGACCGCTGCTTTCTCTCAACATCTTGTCTCCGGATTATTGCAGTATGTCTCAGGTTTTAGTCCTGCCTCTGCACAGAAGTCAGAATCTTCTCAGTGAGGGAATCATTAATTATGCTTAAAACTTCATGGGCAATTTTGTTCTTCTTTATGGTGAGTAAAACTCCATTGTATGTAGATACCAAAGTTTTGTGATTCATTCATCCATTGATGGATATCTAGTCTGATTCCATAGTTTGGCTATGTAAATTATGCTGCTATGAACATGGATATGCAGGTCTTATTATAATATTTTGACTTCATTTCTTTTGAGAAGATGCCCAAGAGCCCTATCGCTGGGTCATATGGTAGTTCCATTTTCAATCTTCTAAGAAATCTCCATACTGATTTCCAAGTGGCTGTACTAATTTACAATCCCACTAATTGTATAATAGGCTTCCTATTTTCCCATATCCCTGTCAGCATTTATTACTATTTGTGTTCTTGATGATTGTCATTCTAACTGGAGTGAGATGGAATCTCAGTGTAGTTTTGATTTGCATTTCCCTATTGCTTCAGGAGATGAACTTTTTTTTTTCATATATTTGTTGGCCATTTGTATTTCTTCTTTAGAAAAGTGTCTATTCAGTTCAGGTGCTCATTTTCTAATTGAGTTATTGGTTTTGCAGGAAAATGGATAGAACTCAAGAATATTAGACAAGTGAGTACACCCAGTCCCAAAGAATGAGTAGATGTGCATTCTCTCTTATATTTGGAAGCTAGAGAGATAATTGGAAATAAGGGCAATATCAGATAGATGAGCAGAGACTCCAGGGGAGTGAACAAGGGGAATTAGGGAAAGTAGCAGGGGAAATGAAGTCATAAAGAATGCATAGTAGAAATAATACCATGAACCTGTAAAAACTTGTCCATTCTAATCTCAAAGACTTGTGGGGTGAGGGTGAGGAGGGGGGTCCTGCTGGGAAGGCAACAAGAGTTGTGTGTATATATTTTTCTAACACTCTGTACCCCAATATGATATAAGATTATCAAAAGAAGTTAATTTTTTTTAAGTTTAAAAAAATAAAACTTCATGGCTAGCTGGGTATGTGTATAATCTCAATGCTTGGGAGGCCAAGACAGGAGGATTGTGGGTTTGAAGCCAGCCTCAGCAACTTAACAAGGCTCTCAGCAACTTAGAGGGACCCTGTTTCTAAATAAAAAATAAAATAGGGCTGAGGGTATAACTCAAAGGTAGAATGCCCTTGGATTCAATCTCTAGCATCATAAAAAATAAAAAATAAAACTCCAGGGCTCTGAGACCCCTCATTGTGGCTTCAGAGCTGTCCATGACCTTCCCTTCTCTGACTTCACCCCCAGTCAGCTTCCCCCTCCTTCTCAATGCCTCAAAGCATTCTTCCTGTGGCCTGAGGATATCAGGCTCATCCCGACCTCAGAGCTTTTACCCTAACACCTGTCCAGAATGCCATGTGGCTACTTTTTGCTCAACCCTAAAGTCTCAATTCAAATATCAGCTCCTCAAACAAGGCTTCTCTGACCAGGTTACCACCCCCCCCCTCATTATTTCACAACCTATAACTTTTCTATATTTTTTCCTAAAACGTATCAGCATTTAAAATATCATTTCCTCATTTGCATGTTTATTGTCTGCTAATAAATCCCAGACAATTACATTGTGAATTGTTAAGAGCCAAGATTTCACCTCATTCATTCCTCTGTCTCCAGCATTCCAGCATATAGACAGCACTTGGCATTTAACAGAGACTCAGTAAGTATCAGTTGAGTAAGTGAATAAATGATTGGTCATTTTGATATCTAAAATCCTGTATTTTTCCTTAAAGTGAAATTATACCATGTAATTGTATCAGACAAACTATTGTAACTACTGATCCCTAAAAGGCATAGTGAAGCCGGGCGTGGTGGCGCACGCTTGTAATCCCAGCATTCGGGAGGCTGAGACTGGAGGATCCGGGTTCGCTGCCAGTCTCAGCTACCTAGTGAGGCACTCTGCAACTTAGTGAGACTCGGTTTCAAAATAAAGAATAAAAAAAAAAAAAATAGGGCTGGGGGTATAGCTCGGAGGTAGAATGCCCCTGAGTTCAATTCCCAGTACCACAAAAAATAAAAATAAAAAAAAAATAAAATAAATAAAATAAAAGGCATAGCGATTCTGACACACAGTGTATTTCCTGCTTACATAACAGTACTGGGCAGATGGACAGGTTGGCGGCCTTCTCCACCCAGTCATTCAGGAGCCCAGATGGGCAAAAGCTCTGCCATCTTCAACAGGTGGCTTGTCAGGTTGCCCTGAGGCATCTGTAGTCTGACCCAGCTTGAAGGTTAAAAGAGAATTTAAGAATCAAAGTCCAGTAGACTTGCAAGTGGTACATATATGGAAGCACTGCTGATATTTTATTGTCTAGAACTCAACTGCATGGCTACATAGATGGCAGGCGGGCTGGAATATGTAGTTGTTGCCTGGACCAAACTTTCTCAGTGACAACTACCCTCTTGGAGTGGCAGCCCAGCTCTTTGTTGAAGAGCTAACTGTCTCTGCCAGAATTGCCTATTTGTCATCTCCGTATTCACCTGCCAGTCGTCTTCAATGTGGTACCCAGGGAGATGAAGCCATAGGGTGAGGCCATCCATGCAAGCAATTTTCACAAGATCTATAGCAATTCAAACTTCATAAATAAAATTGAAAATGTCTCATATAAATCTTTATCATCACTACTAATTCAGACATTTTTAGCTTTTCTATGCCTGAACCCAGGGGCTTTCTAAGTCATATAAATCATGCCTCACCTGACTTAGCCTTAAAATCCCTTTCAAAGTTGTGTCCCAGACCCCTAATTTTTCTCCTTCTTGTGTCATTTTTTTCTGACTAGCTAAGAAATCATCCATATAATTCTCTAGGTTCACTCTTCATCTTAGATCCCTGATGTGCTTTTCCAAATCTTCCACAAGATATAATCTGAAAAAGCCACAGTCATACTTAAAATATTCACAAAATAGCTATTGTATGTGTATATAAATCACTGAAATGTTTAAAAATGTATATATCTCTGAGTGTTAGGAAAATGTATAGCTTTTATATTATTCTCTTTCGGCATCTATATTTTATCATATCCTACATAGATTTCATAAACAAAAATGAAATGCAAGTCCATGAATTTCCAAGCAACTTCAAGTTCCTGCCACTGCCCTCCACTTTCCTCACCCAATTACCAAGTCCTCATTTGAGGTTCTTCTTATTTTGCTCTATTTTTTTATTATTTTTTTTATTGATTGTTGCATTGTAATCATACATCTTTGTTAGGTACAAGCTGATAAAGGCATATATGTACACATTTCTCATTTAATCCCTTCACCAATTCCCACCCCACTCCCTCGCCCTCCCTCCATATATCAAAGTCAATAATTAAACTGAACTTTTGTTCTATTTTTAAAGGAACTCTCCTTCTTGAAAGAGAAGAAAGTAGCTTCTGAAATCTGAATATTGCACCTTTCCCTTTAATCATCTAACACGCTTGCCTGGTGAAGGGCTTTACTATAAAATAAGAGATTTTTATAGCTACAAAATCCAACACAGAATGGGACATTGAGCAAAATTTCAGCTTGTCTCGTTATATCACTAATAGGATTTTATCTGTAGATGAACAATTCAAGAATCTCATTTTAAGGAGCAGCTTCAACTTTCTTCCTCTAATTTTCTTTAAATTGCCAAAAAGAAGGAAGACTTACAAAGTTTAGTTGTCTTCTCCCTTTTCCTTCACTTAAGGGAGCATGGCTAATACCAAATATCAGGTAAGAGACGGAAAGAAAGAAAAAATAAAAGGGCAAATAATCTGAAAAAAATGGACAATTGTCCTCTGACTTAGAGTTTATAGTAGGTAGCATTCCATAACACACAGGTCTTCAGGCTGCACAACTAATTACTGAACCACTATAAGCCATTTCTGTCTGTCTCTTCCCTTTAAAATATTCTAAGCAGTAGGCGAATTAATCTCCAAACTGAAAAATGTATTGTACTTATTTCATCTGCCTAAAACAGTAGAACTCAGCCTTCGTTCTTCGTTACTCTACCCGACATGAAGAATGAATCTGAATGTGTAAACACAGGTAAAATATCATTCTGGTGTCTCTACAGATGGCTCTATATTGATTTGACCCCTCTGAATAGCCCGGACAGTTGTTGTAGTAAAGGGTCCCTTCCATACTCTAGCACCATGGAGGCAAAAAGTGTCACTTCCCCTCCCAACCTCACCTCCATCCCAGACGCAGCCCTACAAAGCAAGTCAAAGTCCTTCCACCCAGAAGTTTTACACATGAACACACACACACACACACACACACACACACACACACACACACACACCTCAATTATTTTATTAGGTGAGTTGTCATGGCTCAAGTCACTCCTGGGCACAGGAGACTAGAGCTCAGTGTGTTGTCAATATTCCCATCACTCAAGATACAGTCATAGTGGTGCAAGATTAGAATCTTGGTCAGAGCTTAGCCTTCAAGGTCATGATCCTTAAGAATCTCTTGAAAGCTGTTGGATCCTCTCCCCGTAAGATGTCGGTAGTTATGCCCATACACTCACAGGCACCCATGCACACACACACACACACACACACACACGGTTATGTATAACTTCAGGGTGTTCTCAAACCTTCCTGAGTTCCCCCAACCCCCACATTTAGAATTTTGAATGCCTAATCTAAGAAGAAAGAGCTCAGAGCTCAAGGAGTGTGGTGAAATCTATCAGTCACAGAAGTGTAAGGAAATTGGAATCAGATTGTGTAACCATTTGAGTCTAGGATGTGACTCAAAGACTCACGTGTTGAACGCTGAGTCTGAAGTGCAGCGATGTTCAGAGGTGGGGTGTGGGAAAGTGATTAGATCATAAGGACTCCAACTTCATCGGTGGATTAACCCATGACAGATTCATAATTTAATGACATCATTGGGAGGTGATGGAAACTTTAGGACATGAGGCCTAATTGCAGGAAGCAGATCGATCACTGGGGTGTGTCCTTGAAGGGTGAATCACACCCTTGACACCTTCTCTTTTGCTTCCAGGACACCACAAAGCGAGCATCTCTCCCCACCACACGCTCCCTGCCATGATGCTCTTCTCACCAAAGCCTCAAGTACTGGGACCAAGCGACTATGGACTGAAACCTCCAAAAACATGAGGAAAAATAAATCATTCCTCTCTTGAGGGGATTTTCTTAGAGATTTTGTCAGAGTGTTGAAAAACTGACTGAAACAAGCTCTTACCAGGTTCCTTCCTTAAGAAACCAGATCCCATCTTTTTTTTCTTAAATTCCATTTAGGTATTATACCACCCTCTATCTCATTCTTCCTCTTTCCTGCATCTCTAAGTACTCTGTATTCTCTCTATCTGCTTACAAAGTCTTAATCTCTTTCTTAGTACTGGTTCTCACTATGCATATCTCTGCTTGTCTCTACTGCCTCTCTCTCTCCTCTCTTTCTCACACACACACACACACACACACACACACACACACACACACATGCACACACCATTTGCTATTTCTATTATAAGTCTGATTTAAGAATTTGATATTTCTTCTAACACTACAGACTGCTTCTCCCAGAATTGCTCTACTCTGTACTCATTCAATCAATTCTAATTTTTCCAGATCATTTAAACTCTTTCTTATTGTCTTACTCTTGCTGAATAACAATCACTCCATCTGTACTGTCATAGTTTAGCGTCTTAGTATAAAAATTCTTTGCTTATAAAATTTATTTATCTTTTCAGTTCCCACATCATGGTGTGCTGTGAAATGCACCAGTGCATTGACTACTATTTGAATTCCGAAGCATATTTAAGCATGTCAACCCAAAAGTGACACACACAGTAATATTTTCCATATTGAACCAGATTTCCCCGCATTGATTTCTACATTTTCTTTCCCCAACAATGAACCATCACTGTGTGGTTATGCAAGTGGAACTCTACCTTGTGCATTTCTATGTAAATTACAGAATGAACTCACTCATGTGCACACATGCACAGAAATACACACACACACACACACACACACACACACACACACACATACACTTGTAATGAGATCCATTTGTGGTCAGGAAGAATTAGAGCAGTAAAGGGAGCTGCCTGACAACAGAAATGAAATATTGTTTCTAGTTGGTTAGTTCCACATAAAGCATAGGCGCTCACCTTAGAGCCAAGTCAAATGTCAACATTTCAAACAATAAAACCATATTCAGGTGGCTTTGCTGACACTCCTACTTTCTCTCTCTTTCTTCCCCATGTGCACCTAGATGTACACACTTCTCCTGTGTTGCATCCTGCACATCTAACACACAGCGACAACTGACATTTACAGTTAGTAAGCTAGGAGATTTATAGATCTCATTTTCATTTACTAATTGCAATCACACCATGAGGTAGATATTATTTTTTTTATTTTAGTAATGAAAAAGACATAAGACAATGAACTTGCTGATGGTCAGAACTCCTTATGTTGGAATCAAGATGAGAATAATCATCGTTCTGAATCCAGACCCAATGCCCTGTTAAAGGGCTCCCTTTGTGTATCTGTGTATAGAAATTTCCCACCTGTTTTCACTAGTTTTAAATAAAACGTGCATTTTATGTTTGTTTGTTTGGTGTGCTCTTTCCAGTATATTCTCTGCCTGCACTCACCCTCAGAGGACTCTCTCTGCCTTCTGGTTGGGAGGTAATAGGTCAGACCAGAAAGAAGAAAGAAAGAGAAAGAAGCGAGACATCCAGACCATCTTCCTTTCTCTTCTCACCTGGCTCTGGGTATGCTCCTCCACCTGTGGCCATAGATCCGGTCAAGAGGCCTCCTCCCTGTTGGCTGTAACTTTCACTGTTCTCCGGCATCCATTCCTTCCAGCTGCCTTTTAGGCTCAAAGGAAGTAAAGGAGCTGCTGACTCTCTCCAGTCCCGGTGCTTCTTCTTCCTTTTGATTCTCTGAGCCCTGCCTCTACCTCTGTAATACAGCCCCTTCAGTAACTCTCCTCTGTGTCTCCTTCATCACCCATTTCCTTTACAGACTCTATGTGTTGTGACTGGGTATAAAAATATGCAAAGGAGTGTGTGTGTGTGTGTGTGTGTGTGTGTGTGTGTGTGTGTGTGTGAGTGTGAAGGGGAGGCTTGAGAGAAGACTTGGAGGCAAGCAAGCCAAAGTCAAGCACGCAATGCAAAAATGCTTCACTGGGTAGAATTCAGAAATTTAGGGAGAAACAAAATCATTTCAAATGTTCACTAAGGCAAAGCCAACCGGCGGACCCCAGACATGGGCCCTAAGGATTTAGCCAGCTGAGGCCTCAGGCCAGCCAGTGCTGGTTTTAGGAGCAGGGTGAAGTTCTCCAGGGAAAGTAACTTGAAAACAACAGTCATTATCAGGGTCTCAACCAAGCAGACTTGAGTCTCTTTAGGGCAAGACCCATCCAAAGGAGGGTAAAGTTAGAAGAGAGAGCAGAGTTAAGTTAAAAGAAAGAACTGTGGCTGGAATGACACAGGCAGTGTGGGTGGGAGAGCCGAGATGCAGAGGCCGAGCCGAGCACATGCAGACTCCAGTTCCAGCCTCGCCTGGCGGCATCGCGTCATTCCACTCTCCCTCCAGATAATGAGGTCAGCAGTGCCCCATGCACACTCAGCTTACAGGGTATGGAACGCATAATGAGCACTCAAGAATATTCAAATAACAAGTGAACAAACATGTTAAAAGTTAGAGAATGTGGATAAAAATGACAAATATGACGTATGGAAGAGAAAGGCACAATACAAATACAAAATCCCAGAGAAGAAAACTGAAATAATACAATAGTGAAGTAGCCAATGACCCAGTTCAGGAACACATATCCAGAAATAAAATGCTTGAATCTATATATTGAAATGGCAAGCTGGCCTAGCAGAAGATAAATAGACCAATAACAGAAAACACATAGACAGTATTGTAGTGAACTTCAAGAGAAGAGGGAAAGAGCCAAACACTTGTTCTGTCAAGTAAAAAAGATTAGTGACTCTTGCTCTAATAAAAAAAAAAAAAAGAAAATCAGGCTGGCATCAGATTTTATAGCAAAATTCCAACCTGAAAGACTGCATTATGATAGCTAAAAGTACCCAAGCAGAAGACTGTTAACTCATAACTTTATATGACATGGTTTTGAAGATTCAAGAGTTCAAAGGATGTGCTTTCCATGAGCCCTATGGGAAAAACAAAAAGAAAAAGAAAACTGTTAGGAAATAATGAACTGAAGCCTACAGAGAGACAAATGGAAATAACTCTAGGATGTAAGGTGGGGTGCAATGGAGTTACTGAAGTAAGATTAAACCCAGTTTACAAAGGGTTAGTTACAGGACAACAAGCAGCAACAAAGATTTGTTATAAAAACACAAAGTGACTGTTATAAAAAGTTGGCAGGGACGAGAGGGAGAGAGAAGGTAAGAGGTGATGTACCTTAAAGAATCAATGAATACCATCTTAGAGTATTAATACTATTTTATAAAGCTATAGGTATAATGAGAATTTCTTCAAACACACACACACACACACACACACACACACACGCACACACACACACACACACACATGACTGCTGAATGGACTATAAAATGGAAAAGTTTCTAAACACAAAGAAGCGCTAAATAAGACAAAACTAAAACCAAATACATTTGTCACATGAAAATGAACCAAACACAATAGCAGAAAATGGTATTAGTGCTGAATCACAAAGCTTTCAGGTTGCCAGAGAAAATCACTAAGCCAGTCCATATTCAGGGATGGAGAAGTCAGTTATACTGATGGGAAGAACTTCTAAGTACTGATGGAGACAGAGATAGACAGTGAAGACTATCACCCTGATCAATCTACCCCAACAGCCACTAAACTACTTTCAAATAGAATTGGAACAATTTACCTTTCCCTCGGCAACATGTCAAAATATATCTTACCACACAGATGGTGTTTTGCTTTCTTTTTAGTTTAGAGTTTATTCAGGGTTTTTGGTTTTTTTTTTTTTTTTTTTTGCTTTCTTCTTTTTTTTTGTAGATTTGTTTTATAAATTGTTTACTTTTGCATTGTTATATTTCAAGAATCTTTTCATTGATTTCTGAATATTTAACTGTACCTACCAATATTACTACACTTCATTCTTGGTTAAATGACTTTTAAGAATGGATTTTGCAAGATGTGATTATACTAAGAATAATTCTGCTTTACTCCTCTTTCCCAAATTTTATATCTCAAGTGTGTTCCTCTAGTCCAATGTGTAAACTATGATCTTCAGAACATTACTAAAGAATAGTTAAATTTGTGGCATATTTGCTTTTTTGCTGAGTTTAATGGAACTCTTTAGTGGTTCTTAATTAAGAACTTACTTGCTTTGGGTTGAGGAGTATATATTTTATCACCTTCAGAGCACTAAAACCCTTCATGGCTAGTAATCCAATACTTCGTAGGGTGTAGAATTATAATGTGTTTTAGAATGATTCACAGACAGTAACTCCTTAGCAAAAATAAATTAGAAAACAATGTGCTTCTTGAAATTAAGCCTTAGAAAATAATCTCAGCTGTGCATGAGTTATATGCAAAGATCTTTAGCACTGTGAAAGTTACAGTAGGTCAACCTAGTGCCAAGAGTGAAGTGTGGTTCCATGAACCAATGGAAACCGGTGCACCAACGAGGGGGACTATGACACAATCCTTAAGACATAGATTTAAGAAATATCTAATAACACTATGAATCAAAGAATGTAAACTGCATAGAGAAGCATAGATTTACAAATAGACATACTTTAAACAGTATGTAAAGGAAAACACAAAATGTAAATAATAATGTAGGTTTAAATAGTAGAATGCTGAGGTTTAGTCTTTTTATCTACTTTTCTGTGTTTTGAAAACTTTTCTTTAATGAAAATGTATTGTCTTTACAGTAGAAAATGCATGGTGAACTTTATCGAATTGCAGGAGACTTGGTATCAATGAGAAGACCATACGTAAACTCTCATATTCTGAATTCACAGCTGATCACAGATTGGAGCAAAAGTGTAGCTGACTGCTTGGCAAATGGTATATTCAGTCAATTAGTTAGCTGTACTGATTTTCTTTAACTAGTTGGCAAGAGTTGCGATAGAATTAATCATGGTTATCAAATATTTTTCTTTCATATACTCAGCTGAAAATCTCTAGAAAGATCATATTCTTTGTTTTTCTTATTTTCTCTCTCTCTCTCTCTCTCTCTCTCTCTCTCTCTCTCTCTCTCTCTCTCTCTCCTCTCTCTCTTGTTGTTGTTTTGCAGGGAGGTGATGATTGGATGGAATCCAAGGCCTCCTGAGTGCTAGAGAAGGCTTCCATCACTGAGCAATCCTTTCTGGTTTTCTTTCTGATTTGTTTGTTTGGGGGTGGCTTGATGTTTTTTTTGTTTGCATTAGTTTTGTTTGTTTGTTTGGAATGGGATGGGATAGAATCCAAGGCCTCCTACGTACTAGGCAGGGCTTCTACCACTGAGTTACACTCCCAGGCACAGGGAGGTGATTATTTTACATCATAAACCAGATTAGCAGCTGCAGTGAGGGCCTGGTTGTGGCCCTTTGATTATAACAGGAAGATGAATGTGAAATTTTACTCCTTTTCCCCAAATGTTTAAAAATGCCTCTACTTAGTCTGCATCTTTTCTTCCTCTCCCACTTCATACACTACCATTGTCTAGGGTAAACTTCTTATTCTGCCCTTTTTCCTAGACATGTTTACCTTTGAGAGACGACTTACATTAGTAAGGGAAATGGTGACTTGGAAGTATCAAGTTATTCGCCTAAACATCATACTTCAAGCCCCATCCATGGCCTCTCCGGCTAGAAGTTCAAGAAAAGGCCATTTCTCACTTTTTCCACTGCATTGGAGCCCAGTCATTTTTCTTTTTTTTCTTTCTGGATTCTCTCCAATCACTAACAATTTACACCTGTATAAAGAAAATCATTTCTTTAAGGATGACTAAAAATAATTACTCCATCAAAATCACCTGCTTATAGCATTTGGGAGGCTGAGACCGGAGAATCCGGGTTTGTGGCCAGCCTCAGCTACCTAGTGAGGCACTCCACAACTTAGTGAGACCCTGTTTCAAAATAAAGATGAAAAAATAGGGCTGGGGGTATAGCTCGGAGGTAGAATGCCCCTGAGTTCAATCCCCAGTACATAAAAAAAAAAAAAAAAAAAAATCACCTACTTAGCGGCCTGTTACCCTTCAGCTTGTATCCGTCATTCCCATCCTTTCTACCAGAATCTTCAAAGCTTTTTTTCCCTAATGAAAACTTCTAGGTTCCCTGCTCCAAACTTCATTTTCACATTGCTCCCCATATTGGCAGCCTTCCCTTCCATTATCTTTCAACTGAATACTTTTGCAAATTAGTTGGTGCTTTTTATATTAACAACCTGACAGCTCTTTCTGTGTATAATAGCTAACTGACATGAATATAGCTTTGGTTTGATGTTGATGGACAAATCTGTACCATTGGTGGCTTCCCAAATGTGCTTCTATACAGGAACATCACTCAAAGACAGCCAGAAAGTGCCTGGGATGATGGAGTTTGTGTGAGAAAAAACTCAACCACAGGCCCAGGAAGCACTTTAAGATGCTTGATAGTTACCAAGTATTTAATGAAAGTAGAGAGCATTCCCAATGCCATTCATAGGGTACTTTCACATTCCTAACTCATTCTTTCAGGTGGCTTTGAGAGCGAGATATTATTGATATTAATCTATAAAATGTAAGATATAAAGAAGTTCAAGTTGAAAGAAGTTGAGTAACTGCTTTCCAAAGTCAGCCAGTTAATAAAAGGCAGAAAAGATATGCTTTCAAAAAATGTGTTGTCAACATAAATAGGAAAACACCTGCTCCTATGAAGTAACTTCATTAATCAAACAGTTATTTTTGTGTGGAACTGGAGATTGAACCGGGGGTAGGGGGTGTCTACCATTGAGCTACAACTAAGTCCTTTTTATTTATTTACTTATTTGTATTTTGAGATAGGGTATTACTAAATTTCTGCATGCTGTCCTCAAACCTGAGATCTTTCTGCCTCCCAAGTACTGGAATTACAGCCATATCTGGCTAATTTATTAAATTTTAATATCAATTTGATTCTGCTCTTGTGTCTATGGTGAAATAAGGATGCTAACTGGTCTGCTATAAAGATTTTGATATGCATTCTTATTATATGCTGCCAATAGTTGAAATCAAACTATATGCATATATTGTTAGACATTTCTTTTTCATTTTAATTATAGCATGCTCTTTGCAAATGTTACTTTAAATGTCTCCATAGTTATTCATCTCAATTCATTTAGCCATCTCCTCATATTGACCATTTAAGACATTTTTATATATGTATGTTTCTAGAAATATGTTCATGCAGGGGACTCTGTAGCATCTCACCTACTTCCTTAGATGAATTTCTATCATTAGATGGAAAAGTAATAATATTTTTATGTTCTTAATACCCTTTGGAAAGTTTGCTTTATGTTCTTGATACCCTTTAGAAACCTGCTTTCCAAAGAATTATGTGGTTTGCATTCCCACATATTGCATTTGAGAACATATTTTAGTAGAATTGTTATTCACATTATTCTAAATTTAAATAAGTTCTTGGTTAAATATATTATTTTGATGAGATTTTAATTGATGCATTACTTACTCTGTGAGGCAATATTTTTCCTTATGCTTTTGGCCATTAGACATTTGTAGTTCTACTTCAATAGAGTGTTGACTACTTATTTCGAATTTTGGTGTCTTCATCTAAGAGTGTAAATTACATAAATATGCCTTGTATGTGTTGCATATGAAACATTCTAGTTCTTTCTCTAAATATAAATTGCAAGTGTTTTCTGATTTTTTAGGATGTCTAAGAAATCTCTTTTAGTTTTAAGCAACATATTTTTAAAAACATTTAATTGTAATGAAACATCACCATTTGGCAAGAAAATTTCTTCCTTCGCTTTTCAGAATAGAAAATAAACATGCAGAGATTTGATAAATATTTATATTTTTCTGGACACTTAATCAAGATTTCACTTAGGGGATTAATTTAAAATATTTATTGAATACATTCCTATCTGATAAAATGCCTTTCTACTTATTCAAATTTCTGTCTTGAAGTTCTCTTTATACAAGTTTCATAAATGTTCTGACGTTTGTATTCACTTCTCTGATTGTCGATGAGATTTTTAATTTCTCTACATTTTCTGATCAGTTGCTATTTGTATACTAAAACATTAATTTAATATTAATTTTTGCCACTCTCTTTACTGAAGATTCTCATTTTTTGAAGTAGCTTTTCAATAGACTTTCTCCAGTTTTCCACATTAATTATCACATCATTTTACAATAACTAAGCTGCCTCTTGCATTGTAATGTTTATATTTTTCATTTTAATCTCCTTTGTTTTGTACTTTGAAAAGCATTATATAACTGTGGTGGTAGGCACCATTACCCTATTCTTGAATTTAATGAAAATTCAGGTGTTTTATTAAAGAGCAAGCTCTCCCTATTATCTTGTAAAATTGGGTTTTGTTTTTAGATATGTGTAAACAGACAGATGTATTGGTGGATGTGCCGAACACCCAAGATTTTATTTCCTCAAAGAAGATATACCAATCTTACTTTTTTTTTTTTCTTTTCTTTTTTTTTTTTTGCCATACTGGGGATTGAACTCAGGGGCATTCTACCTTCGAGCTATACCGCCCCAGCCCTATTTTTTATTCTTTATTTGAAACCAGGTCTCGCTAAGTTGCGGAGTGCCTCGCTAGGTAACTGAGGCTGGCGGCGAACCCCAGCCTCCCGAATGCTGGGATTACAAGCGTGCGCCACCACGCCTGGCTTACCAATCTTACTTTTAAAGGTATGCATTAAAGTGAAATGCTTACTCAGTTCAAGCACAACTCAGTATTTTTAGATTACTATGGTTCTCTGTTTTCAATCTAAATTTACTCAAAATTATTACTTTGAGAAATTACCTGTGATTCCTATAAGCTCTTCAGCACCTTAATATTTTTGTGACTCTATACAAATTTAATAAAAGGTAGATCTGAAAAATATAACTTTGTACTCATTTTGGTCTTTTATCAGTTTCAAAAAATTTAAATGGAGTATTTTTAGAGTGCATAATTAACTTTACATACTATGACTATTTGTTGTCATCTTCATCTTTTCCTTTAAAAATATAAAAAGGATAGATGGTAAGAAGCCATACATTATGAATACAAAGTCTTTGAAATACATAGAGATCTTCTGGATATTTTTTTTTCTATGTTAAGGCACTTGATCCTTGTTATCTTGCAGTCAGGAAGCTACTACACATGAAGGGTTCTTTGATTAGAGGTTAAACATTTGTACTAGCCTTGTGTGCTGTTAGAATAAAATACACCAAGAACCCAGTGGGCAGAGGACAGGCGGGCAAGAGGAAAGAGGATGGGGTATGTTTAGCAAAACAGCAAACAAGGGGTTTAGCTTCCTATGCAGTACGTTTAGTCTTATAATTTTCAGGAGAGGGTGAGGGAAAGGAAGGACATGGCTGATTTCAAAAGTGTGTCTCAGATACATTCAGTACTTATGAAATAACATTTACCTTTCTTTCTTTTGTGTGTGTGTGTGTGTGTGTGTGTGTGTGTGTGTGTGTGTGGTACCAGTAGAGTGCCCAGAGCCATTCTACCTCCAAGCTATATACCCCAAGCCCTATTTTTTATTCTTTATTTTTGAAATAGGATCTCACTAAGTTGTGAAGGGTCTCACTAAGTATCTGAGGCTGGTCGTGAACCTTCGATCTTCATGTCTCAGACTCCCAAGTATAGGGATTATAAACATGCGCCACCACACCCAGCTTACCTTTCTTCTTGATTTTTTAATTTTCTTTGACCAGTTAGGAAGAATGAAAGCAAAATATTAGTGATAATTTTGTGTTTATTTGATGAAATTCATCTTAAAAATGTGTGGCTCTGTTTCAGACCTTCTGTCTTCATTAACAGAATAATCTGCCTGCCAGGGCTAAGCTGCTCAACAGATGGATATTTGAAAACCTCTAGATAGAAAGCAAAATGTTTCAATCTGATGTCACAAAGGAACAGCTGTAATATGTTAGTTTGTGGTGCTGTCACAAAAAATTTACATAAATTAATATTATAGGTAAACATACCCATTTTTTTCACTGACTTCTGTCAGTATCTTTCCACAAAAGAATTAAAATCAAAAGTTGCACATTTCATAGGAATGAAAAATGCATTAACAATAAAATGATTACAATTAAATCACAATTACACTGAAAATATGATGTTGTTTAATATCAGAAATTACAGAAAGGTTAGAGCAAGAAGCTCTGTCCTAGGAGTGAGACATTCTGGGTTCAAATTCTACCCTTGAAGAATCTTACCTCTATAGAATCTCACCTTCTCCATCTCTGATACAGAGACAGCACCATTCTGAGAATTAAATGAGAGAACTGATAGAAAAGGATTTTAAACAGTTTGTTCTTTGAAATGTATTAATATATCATTTTAAGGAAAATACTTAATTTTAGAGAAATTTAGAAATTATCTTGCAAAGAATTGTGTTACTAATATCGATACTGGTCACTTTTTCTCCTCACTGTGTATACAGATGAAATAAGTTCATAATTGAATTGCAAGAAGATAAGAGGAAGAGCCCGAGGTGGCGTCTGCTTGAAACACCTCTCCTCAGGCGGTGTGAGCTCGAACCAAATCTGCCATAAAAAAGCAGCTTCTTAATGGAACAACAACAAAAAAGCAAACAAAGCAACTATAACTAAAGAGACCCCAGAAATCTGACCAGGGAGGGCAAAGGAACCTGTCCACTCAGCAGTGGCCCCAAGCTGCCACAGCCGCCATTAAGCCACAGCCCAACCTGGAGGTCTACTAACACTGCTGCATACCCAGCAACCAGGTGTGGAGTAAGCCACTCCAGAACTCCACATCATAACCAGGCGGCAGATCCCCGCACCTTCTATAGTGACCAGAACTCATGGGACAACCAGTGTAAGTCCCCGCAGGACCACCCCAGCTCACTTCTCATCTCCCTCCAGAGCCGGTGCAGCAGTTAATTACACTGCAGAGCTTGAATCAAAACCACCACAAACGCAGCTTCTTGATGAAAGGAAAGAAAAGCAAAGCAGAAAAGAAAAAGAAAGAAAAGAAAAAAAAAGCTGAATAAAGCAACCAAAGCAGCTGAACAAGCTGAACAGAACTCAAGCAGAACAAAGGAGCCAGCAAGCATGCACAGCAGTGGTGCACTCCAGGAACCAGCAGCCACCATCTTGCCAGCTGCCAACTTGCCTGCTGCGTCTATTAGCACCAAGATCCCCAATGACCTCCTGCGCCCCCAGCCACCAGAGTTGGAGTAAGTGACTATGGAACTCCACACCCTAATCAGGCGGCATATTCCCACAGGATCAACAATGATCAAGAATACCTGTGACAACCATCTTAAGCCTGTGGTGAGGAAACCCAGCTCACTCCTCCCACCAGAGCCAGAGCAGCAGGGATCTGTAAGTTGGACTGCACCCCCAGGGTATAGGAACCCCTATACCAAGTGCAGACTCAGTCACCTTTCCTCCTAGTGATTGGATAGGAGCAGAACTGCTGGAGGGACCCAGTACACACAGGGCATAGAGAACTTCCAGGCACCCTGGTAATGCCTGGCATTTAGATTGCACTCCTGCCACCAGTGAAGGCAGAGAGAGAGAGAGAGAGAGAGAGAGAGAGAGAGAGAGAGAGAGAGAGAGAAACACAGACAGGACCTGTGGAGAGCTCAGAGACACAAACTTGCAGTGGGAGAGGCACCAGCAAACTCCCTGCCTGCACTGACAGAGAGAGCAAATAAGAATGCCAGAGCCATGCTTGAAAATCTAATAGAGTGAGCAGATATTTAAAAGTTGAAAATATCCACGCAGATCCAAAAGGACTGCTGAGGCCAACTCAGCTCTGTACTTAGAAACTAGCAGGTTTTTTGTTTTTGTTTCTTCTTGTTGGTTTTATTCTTTTGTTTGTTTTTCTTTTTGTGTGTGTGTTCTGTTTTTTGTTTTTACTCTCTTTTCATTTTGTAGTGCTTTGATTTATTTATGTTTGTTGGGATGATTGATTGCTTAGTTATTTTTTGCTCAGTTTGTTGATTCTCCTCCTTATCCCAAGCTTCCCTCCCTCACTCCCACCTATATTCTTCTCCTCAATGCTTTTTCTTTTCACTTTTCATTTTCTTTTTTTCTCTGTCTCATACCAAGACCATCTCATACTACCACACCTAAAACTCTACATTGACTACCAGAATCCCCCAACATATCCACTACCTCTAATCTTTACCATATATCACCTGGACACATTCAACTGCTTATTCCACTGGACCATACCCTCTACTTTACCTTATTCTTGCATTCATCACTGTGACTTCTCACCCAACCTTTACCACTGAACATAACCTGTCCTTGTATATACCAGCTGACACCTCTAAACCCCCACTGCAGAGATTGGATGAAAAAGCTTGCAAGAGCAACAAAGATATAAATTTAAGAACAGGGAAACCATGGGAAGGAAAAACAGCAAAGAATCAATGAGCCACCACAACCCCACAATAACAGAACTCAACAACATTGAATGGCAGTCATTACCAGAAGACCAATTCAGGTCTTTAATAATAGAAATGATACAAAACTTCCAGAATGAATGAAAAGAGAGCTGGAAAGAAATAAAGGAACAAATAAACAAAGAATTTGACAACCTGAACAGGAATCAAAGAGAAGCCTTGAAGGAAATGAAGGATGTGAAAGATGCAATAATTGAAGTGAAGGTATCAATACAAGCGATAAACAGTAGATTAGACCACAAGGAAAATAGAATATCACTCTTAGAAGGTGACCATTCCAAAAATGAATCCATAGTACATAAGTTAGAAAAAAAAATTCAACAGTATGAATTGGACATCAGTGAGATCTGGACCAATTTTAAAAGAGCTAACCTAAGAATAATAGGCATAGAAGAGGGATTAGAAGTTGAAACTAATGGAATAAACAATATTTTCAAAAAAGTAATATCAGAGAATTTTCCAAACATAGAAAGACAAGTTGACACACAGGTATAGGAAACATATTAGAACTCCCTCAAGACAAGACCAAAGAAGAGGTTCACCACACCACATAGTAATCAAGTTGACTAATGTAGAGGCGAAGGAGAGAATTCTAAAGGCAACAAAAGTAAAAGGCCAAGTGACATTTAGAGGCAAACAAATTAGAATCACTCCAGACCTCCCATACCAAGTCATGAAAGGCAGGAGGGGCTGGAGTAACATATTCCAAACTCTGAAAGAAAATAACTTGCAGCCAAGATTCTTCTACCCAGCAGAACTCTCTCTCTCAAAATTGACAGGGAAATAAAAATCGTTCATTACAAACAGAAACTGAAAGAATATATGTCTTCCAAACCAGCATTAGAGAAAATACTCAAAGAGATCAACTACAAAGAAGAACTAACAAGTAAACATCAGAACCAGAGAAACAATAATTTCCAGGAAGCCAACAACTAAGCAAAGAAGAATAACCACCACCAAAAACAGAAGCCAAAACTCAAAATGTTAGGAATTAAAAGTCATCTCTCAATAATCACACTGAATATAAACTCACCAATAAAAAGGCACAAGCTGGCAAAATGGATTAAAACCAAGAATCCATCTATATGCTGCCTACTAGAAACAAACCTTACAAGGAAAGATTCCCACAAACTAAAGGTGAGGGGCTGGAGAAAGGTAATCCATGCTAATGGAACTCAAATACAAGCAGGAGTGGCAACCATGATATCAGATAAATTAGACTTCAAGCCTAAGCTTATCAGAAGAGACAAAGCAGGTCATTTTTTTACTAGGAAAAGGAACAATCCAGCAAGAGGAAATAATTATCAACATCTATGCCCCAAACATAGGTGCAGCCACTTTTATAAAACAAACTCTGCATGATATAAAGACACATATAGATCCCAATACACTAATATTAGGAGACTTCAATACTCCTCTCACACCACTAGACTGATCTTCTAAACAAAAATCAGTAAAGACACCTCAGATCTAAAGAATACCATAAAACAAATGGATCTATTAGACACATATAGACTCTTTCACCCAACTACAACTGAATTCATATATTTCTCAGCTGCACATGAAACCTTCTCCAAAATAGACCACATTCTGGGCCACAAAGAAGGAACTGACAAATTCAAAAAATGTAACATAATTCCCTGCATCTTTTCAGACCACAATGGAGTGAAATTAGAACTCAACTCTAAGAAGACCCAGAGTAACCGTAACCGTATAAACACATGGAGACTGAACACCACATTGCTGAATGGGGATTGGGTAATAGAAGTAGTAAAGGCAGAAATAAAAAAATTCCTAGAAACCAATGAAAACAGTGACACAACATATCCAAACCTTTGGGACACTAAGAGGAAAATTTGTAGCACTGAGTGTCCACATAAGTGGAAAAGAAAATCACCAAATAAATAATCTAATGACACAGCTCAAAGCACTTGAAAAACAAGAATAGTCTAACCCCAAACCTAGTAGAAGACAGGAAATTATGAAAATCAGAGCAGAAATTAATGAAGTAGAGAATAAAAAAATACAGAAAATCAACAAACTCAAAAACTGATTTCTTCAAAAAATAAACAAGATAGATAAACCATTGGCCAACCTAACCAAAGAAAGAGAATCAACCCAAATTACCAAAATAAGAGATAAAAAGATGATATTACCACAGACAGTATGGAATACAGAGGATCATCAGGAACTATTTTGAAAAACTATACTCCAACAAAATGGAAAATCTAGAAGAAATTGACAAATTTCTAGACACATATAACCTTCCTAAGTTGAGTCAAGAAAACAGAAAACTTAAACCAAAAAATAGCAATCAAAGAAATAGAAATAGCAATAAAGAGTTTACCATCAAACAAAAGCCCAGGGCCAGATGGTATTCCAAGTGAATTTTATAAAACATTTATAGAAGAGTTAATCCCAATACTCCTCAAACTATTCCATGAAACAGAAAGAAATGGGGCCATCCCAAACACATTCTATGAGGCCAACATCACATTAATACCAAAGCCAAATAAAGACAGCTCAAGAAAAGAAAACTATAGGCCTATATCATTGATGAACTTAGATGCAAAACTGTTAAACAAAATACTAGCAATATGCATTCAAAACTACATCAAGAAAATTATACACCATGACCAAGTCAGATTCATCCTAGGGATGCAAGGCTGGTTCAACATACAAAAAACAATCCATGTAATTCACCAGATAAATAGAATCAAAGACAAAAAATCACATGATCATCTCAATTGATGCTGAAAAAGCATTTGTCAAGATCCAACACCCACTCATGCTAAAAGCACTTCAGAGACTTGGAATAGAAGGAATGTACCTCAACATCATAAAGGCAATATACAATAGGCCCACAGCCAATATCATATTAAATGGAGAAAAACTGCAAGAGTTCCCACTAAAAACAGGAACAAGTCAAGGATGTCCATTATCACCTCTTCTGTTCAATATAGTACTTGAGACTCTAGCCAGAGCAATAAGGCAAGAGAAGGAAATAAAAGGGGTAAAAATAGGGAAAGAAGAACTAAAACTATCCCCTTTTGCAGATGACATGATATTATACTTAGAAGGCCCAACAAACTCAACCAAAAAATTCACAGAACTGATCAACAAGTTCAGCAAAGGGTCTGGATACAAAATTAATCTTCAAAAATCAGAAGCTTTCCTGTATGCCAACCATAAATCCACTGAAAAAGAAATCTAGAAAACAATTCCACTCACAATAGCACCCTGAAAAATAGAATACTTAGGGATAAACCTAACCAAAGAGGTAAAAGACCTCTATAAGGAAAACTACAAAAAGCTAAAAAAAAAAAAAAAATTGATGAAGACTGTAGAAGATCAAAAGATCTTCCATGCTCTTGGATAGGCAGAATAAATATCATCAAAATGGCCATCCTCCCAAAAGTAATCTACATATTCAATGCAATACCCATGAAATTACCAAGGTCACTCCTCACAGGTATAGAAAAATCAGTCCTTACATTCATTTGGAACAACAAAAAGCCCAGGATAGCTAAAGTAGTTCTTAGCAATAAGAACCATGCAGGAGGTATCACAATACCTGACTTCAAACTCTACTACAAAGCCATAGTAATAAAAACAGCATGGTATTGGCACAAAAACAGATACATAGACAAATGGAGCAGAATAGAAGATTCAGAAATAGACCCATGTGCTTACAGTCAACTGATTTTTTACAAAGGAGCAAAAAACATACACTGGAAATAAGATAGCCTCTTCAACAAATGGTGTTGGCAAAACTGGTTAACCATATGCAAGAAAATGGAAATAAACCCCACTTTATCACCCTGCACAAGAGTCAACTCAAGGTGGATCAAAGACCTGGAAGTTTGGCCAGAGACCTTGCAGCTACTTGAAGAGGGCATAGGACCAACACTTCAACACATAGGCACAGGTAAAAACTTTCTCAACAAGACCTCAAAAGCACAAGCAACTCAAAGGAAGATCAATACATGGGATTGCATTAAACTAAAGAACTTCTGTGCAGCTAAGGAAACTGGCAAGAACCTCAACAGAGAACCACAGAGTGGGAGAAAATTTTTGCCAGCTACTCTTCTGATAGAGTACTAATATCTAGGATATACAGAGAACTCAAGAAAATCACAGATAAGAAACCAAATAACCCAGTCAAAAATGGGCAAAAGATCTAAATAGACACTTTACAAAAGAAGAAATACAAATGGCCAATAAATGTATGAGGAAATATTCCACACCATTAGCAATCAGAGAGATGCAAATCAAAACTACCTTGAGATTTCACCTAACTCCAATCAGAATGTCAATCATCAAGAACACATACAACAATAAATGCTGGCAAGGGTGTGGAGAAGTGGGAACCCTAATACATTGTTGGTGGGATTGCAAATTAGTGCAACCACTTTGGAAAACAGTATGGAGGTTCCTCAGACAAATGGGAATGAACCTACCATATGATCCAGCAATACCACTTCTGGGTATCTACCCAAAAGAATGGAAACCAAACTATCAGACTGATGCATGTGTATCTATGTTTATAGCTGCACAATTCACAATTGCCAAACTATAAGAACAGCCAAGATGTCCATTGACAGTTGAATGGATTACAAAATTATGGGATATGTACACAATGGAATTTTACTCAGCCATAAAGAAGAGCAAAATCATGTTATTTGCAGGGAAATGGATGCAACTGGAAAACATTATGGTAAGTGAGATTAGTCACTCACCAAGAGTAAAAATCATATGTTCTCCCTAATATGCGGATGCTAGGGAGTAGATGGGGCGTAAGAGGGACTCCAGATGAAAAAGGAGAAACCCTAGATAAGCAAAGAAGTTGACTTAACTGAGTTGATAGAGGAGGTGGGGAGAGATACTCTAATGCACATGATGTACTTTCACAAACATATCAAAGTCAATCACTAAACTGAACTTGAGAAGGAGGGAGGGCAAGGACTGGGGAGGGAATTGGGGAAGGGCTTAAATGAGAAATGTGTGCATATATGTCTTTATCAGCTTGTACCTAACAAAGATGTATGATCACAATGCATCAATTAATAAATAAAAAAATTGAATTGCAAGTATCTGTGAAGAACTTTTCATCTATCCACTAATTTCCATTCATACACACACACACACACACACACACACACACACACACACACACACACAATAGGGGAGTAAAGAATGTATCAATAAATATTATTAACAAAATACAAATATTCTCTGCCTTTATGGAACTTATAGTCTAGTGAAACAGGAAGATGCTAACCAAATAATAAAAGAAATGTACATTTGACATTTGGTAACAAATAATTTTTAAAATAGGGTCTCACTAGGTTGCTGAGGCTGGACTTGAACCTGTGATCCTTCTGTCTCAGCCTCCCAAGTACTTGTCCCTTGGCCAAGGAGAGCCAGAAGGGTTTTTTAAACCCCTTGAATCCCATTCATCTTTTATAAGAATGTTGGTTCAAGTTTCAATCAAGATTTATAAAAATATGAATAGGAGTTAACAACAAAGGAGTCTGGAAGACTTCTTCAGTCTTGAGAAACCCTGTGACAGGACAGCATGTGGCCGGTACACAGGACACCAAGACAAAACAACAAGTAAGCTTGGCACTAGAAAACATGGCCGAGGGAGTGGGACCAGGTGAAGACGTCATCAGGGGCCTTTTCTAACATCCATATTTGGAGTCCGGCATGGAGGTTCAAAAACCTATTATCCTAGTACTTGGGAGGCTGAGACAGAAGGATCACAGGTTCAAGTCCAGCCTCAGCAACCTAGTGAGACCCTATTTTAAAAATTAAAAATAATAAGAAATAATAAGGGCTGTGGGTGTACCTCAGTGGTAGGGTGCCCCTGGGTTCAATACCTAAAAAAATCATATTTGGATTTAACAGGCAAGGAAGGAGGATAATGAATTAAGTTAATTGTGAGAGGTTTGAAAAATACCAAAGTCAAATTTGCAGGGAAATTTGAACTTTTCTTCCCAGAGAAATTACAAGGCAAAGACAAGCTGTAGAGCTTGTAGACATGGGAGGAGAGATGAAGAAATCCTCAAAAACACTGCCAAAGGAGAGAGCTTTCCTGGGGGTGGGGGGTGCCTGCCTGTGTGTTTTCTGTCCTAGGTTGCGTTGTCAATTGACTATAGGATTCCCTTAGTCCAAAAAAATGTTAAGCCCCAGAAGGATAAGAAAACTGCAAAGAAAACCTGCCACCATCAAAAATGCTTCTCCTGGGACTGAACAAGTACACATCTGGAGTCTGGAGACATCCCTGATCCCCAACCCACAGGTCTAGGAAACCTTCTACAGAATTCTCAGGCTTCTCATTTTCTCAGGTCTCTTATTTTTCCTTCGAGGGGCACACTTTTCCCACATAGGTGTTCAGATCACAAATGATCTCCTTTCCTCACCCCTTTACTAGAACACTGTCTCTCAGTGAATGGCCTTTCATTTTTTTTTCCTCAAAACGAAACTAAGATTATATAACTTCTAAAAATGACTGTTTGTGCAAGAACGTCCCTGGGGGGAATCTTGCTAAAGAATACTCTCAATGATGAAGTGACATCACACCTGAAGCCACCATGGGCAAGCCAACCAAATGATCTCCTTGGAGGATCTCTGGGGGGTGCTGATCAAGGCCAAGGATGTACCCAGTTACCCCTTTAAAGAGCATGATCAGGCCCTAATGGTTGAAGAAACCCAATGGTTTATGTTCCTTTTTTTCTTTCTAGAAACCATCAAAAATTCATGAAGTATCTGACCACACAAAAAAATAGTCCGTTTTACCTACCAGAGAGGTAGTTTTATAGTGTGCAAATACTGGTTGTATCTAATTGACCTCAATCTTTAACCTAGAAGCCGCTACATCAGCAGGATAAAATATATAGAATCAAGAGAAAGAAAACAAAGCAAAAGAACAAGGGAGGAAGAAAAGAACAAAGAAATATAAAAGATTTAGAACAAACTGATGGAACATGCCTGTAACCCTAGTACCTAGGAGTCGAAGACAGGAAGATACCAAGTTCAAGGCTGGTTTCAGAGACTTCTCAAGACCCTCAGTAACTTAGTGAGACCTAATTTCAAAATAAATAAATAAATTAATTAATTAATAAACCAACAAACAAATGGTCCAGGTGGCACACACCTGTAACCCCAGTACTTGGTAGGCTGAGACAGAAGGATCACAAGTTGGAAGCCAGCCTCAGCAACTTAGTGAGGCCTTCCTCTACTTAGTGACACCCTATTTCAAAATAAATAAAATAGATTTGGGGATGTAGCTCAGAGGTAGAAGGCCCCTGGGTTCAATCCCCAGTACCACCACCAGCAATAATAATAATAATAATAATAATAATAATAATAATAATAATAAAATGTAAAAGGCTGTTGCTATAGCTCAGAAGTAGCATGCCTCATGTTCAAGCCCCAGTATGCAAATTGTAAGTAAATAAATAAATAAAAAGTTTTAGATCAAAGGCTCAGAGAGCCAGATTTATTTAGGGTACATGTAGAGCTAGCTAGAAGAGACTATTTTGACTGAACAAATTAAATTATCTAACGTATAAGTGGAGGCATACACCATAATTAATGTCTAAATTAAAATTGTGCGTAACAGCCACTGTGCTCGTTGCGATCAGCATAGAAACTTTAATCCGGGTTGACACTCTACAGTTCTACTTTTAAAACTGAGGTACAGCAGAGTTGAACAGAAAACCATCAGTAAGAATAACACAATAACTATACAGTTACACATTTTCATTTGAAATAAGATATTGATCACCGGGATGATGCATGTTTGTTATGCGCTAATGCATTTCTACGTCCCAAAGCAGAATGATAGATCTGGAGTAATTATATAAAAATTGACAGCACATTTATCACTGTTCGTGATTATTTCAAAGCATTGGCATTTCTGTGAATTATGACATGTCATCCTGTTTGTATACAACTGTTAAATCATTGATGGCAACAATTGATCATTAACTAGAGCCTATGCTGAAGGGCGGCACCTATACGACTTTCATTAAGGGAATGCATTTGGTGGTTCGGTTGTGCAATTAATTTGACAGACACACTGAAGTTTTAAAGGTGACTCATATTTCATTCATTTTGTTTCCATCTGCAAAATGTTATTGAAATGAGCTAAGTAGGCATGCTGAGAGTGTGAAGTATTTTTCAATACAGAAATAGCCTGTGTGTTGCAATATTCGTGTTGGGGAATACCAACTACCTGATCTCTGGAAAAAACAGATCTCCCAAACACACAGTCAACCAAGAGACTCTGCTATCCAAGTATTTAGACAGCTAGCAATATGACTGGTTAGTAACCACTCTGGGACTGAAGTAGGGAAAAATAGAATAATAAAAAAAGAGAGTACTTTGGTTTAAAGTGTCCCCAGGATTATTTTGAGGTATTAAGAAGGTGGAAACTTGCCGGGCGTGGTGGTGCAAGCTTGTAATCGCAGCATTTGGGAGGCCGAGACCGGAGGATCCGGGTTTGAGGTCAGCCTCAGCTACCTAGTAAGGCACTCTGCAACTTAGTGAGACCCTGTTTCAAAATAAAGAAGAAAAAATAGGGCTGGGGGTGTAGTTCGGAGGTAGAATGCCCATGAGTTCAATCCCCAGTACCGCAAAAAAAAGAAGGTAGAAACTTTATTTAGAGGTGGGGGGAGTGCTTTGAGGAGTAATTTAGGATTAAATAACTTTATTAGGATGGAATCCCATGACTGAGTCCTGGTAGCTTTATAAGAAGACACACACACACACACACACACACACACACACACACACACACACACACACTTCCTGTCTCTGTTATGTGATTCCTTGAATATCCTCAGATCTGCCAGCAAGGCCATTGCTAGATGATGCCCCCCAGACCTTGCATCTCCAGAAACATGAGCCCCCGAGCCTATTTTATATTATACACCCAGCCTGTAGTATTTTGTTACTAACAACATAAAATGGATTAATACAAGAGCAACATAAAAAACAGAAATGGGCATAAATAATGAAAGGTCAAAGATATGTAGAGAGGTCTCAAAGAGAACAGGAGAAAAAGAAAAGAAATTCGGGAGCAAAATTTCTATTTGAAATTGATTTGATTCTACAGGTATCTAAAGAGGATCCCCTAAGGGCCAGTCACCTTGACCTTCCTTGTCAGAGCAAGATCTTCACTAAAAGGCTCTTTGACTCTTTTCTCCTTTTCTGTTTGCAACATTACCATGCCCCCAATTCAGGTTCCTAATTCTTTCTTCGTGAGTTATTTTAAGAGGCCCATAACCACTGTCTAGCTACTTAGTTTCTCATCTCCTGCATTTTCTATGTACCAATGCCAGGTTAATATCCTTAAAACTGTCTCTGAAAACATTACTCCTCATTTCAACCTCTCAGTTACCAACAGGAAATAATGCAATTCGATTAGATTGCTGGTACCTTGCATTAAGCTGAACAGTGGTGTAGTATTGTGTACCTCGTATCAGTATACAGTGGTATAGGAGTATGCTGGTCAACTAACTGGCTTTCAAAATATCCACAATTTTTTGCATTTGCTGATTTCCTCTGTGTAAATTCTCTCACCATGGCCGATTTGAAATCACCACCTGACATCAGAGAAGCCAGAGGTAAGAGACAGGCATAATTGGCTTTCTCAAGTCACTATGAGCGGACTCCAACCCACCACTGTTTGAGAATACAAATTAGAACAAAATACTGCCTTGCTTTATAATGAAATAAAGTTCTAACAATAACCTAGTGGCTTCATCTAAAATGAGAATTCCTTCTTTTGACTTACTGTAGTGTGTATCATCTTCATAACTCCCATGATGCCTTTCACTTCAGTGTTGTTACACATTTGCGTGAACTGCATTCTGTAAGTTTAGAGGAAATGGAAACACACTATTCTTCACCTCTTTGTACAGTGAGCATCTCTGGTGTAACTCAGTGCCTTGCACAGAGTAGGTACTACACAAACAAATGACAGGTGAGGATAAGAGTAAAGTGAACTCTAAAGCTAGTTGTTCTAGTTACTCAAACCTGACAATACCATCATCACAGTCAACTTTTATTTCAGCCTCTGTGTGAAATTAAGACAACAGACCCATCTGCATGTATGCCCCCAGGTATTTCTCTGGCTATATCTGCTGAATTGTCTTTATTATGTGATCCGGGCTCCACTCTAAAGATTTCCTAGTTACATTAATTAGATTATGCTGCATAACAACAACCTCCCACCCCAGAATCTCAATGGCTTACAAAACCAAAGTTGATGTCTTGGTTGTGTGTAGGTCCACTATGGCTCTACAGAACTGCTCATATACTTGCTTCATCATGTCTTCACATCAAATCATCTGGGCTGGAGAGGCAACCTCTGAGTGGAGCGGGCTGCTCTTGTGGCAGAAGGAAGGACCAAGTGGCACCCATACAAAGACTCCTAAAGCTCATTCCTGGGCGTAGTCAATGCCACAGCCACTAACATGCTAGTAATCCAGGTAGATTCCACCAGCCAAGTTCGACTCCTTCTATAGAAGACATCAAAAATTACAAATGAAGGAAACACTTCCATTCATGTACATATATGAAATTACCGATGCCAAGCTCAATATCATGTACGGGGAAGGGGAGGGCATGGGAAAGGAGCCAGGGGAAAGCTCCGTTATGATGTGAAACTACAGTACAAAAGTAAAAGTATATTTTACAAAAAGAAAATTACAAACAGTGGGTCAGGATATACAATCTTCTCACAGGAAAGGAGTATAGGTATTTGTAAGCAATAATATGTTCTATCACACCAGTCAAGCCAATTGATTGCCTAATTGGATTTTAGGACTGTGTCCTTCTCCAGATAAACCAGAGGCTCTGGAAGCAGAGCAAGGGCTCAGTGCAGGATTTTCCTGATTCCTAGGAATCTCATTGCAGGAATCCCTTGTATCCCTAGTGATGAGGTTTTAAACAAATCCAAAGTAAGACTTGGTATGACTATATAAACCCAACCCTTCTTTTTTCATAGACCAATGAATCTGTATTGCATGGGGACATTCCAGAGTGGGTGGACTGGGCTCCAAGTTTTTTTTTTTTGTTGTTGTTGTTTTTTTTTGTGGTACTGGGGATTGAACTCAGAGGCATTCTACCTCCGAGCTACACCCCCAGCCTTATTTTTCTTTATTTTGAAACCGAGTCTCACTAAGTTGCAGAGTGCCTCACTAGGTAGCTGAGGCTGGCCGCGAACCCGGATCCTCCGGTCTCAGCCTCCCGAATGCTGGGATTACAAGCGTGCGCCACCACGCCCGGCTGGGCTCCAAGTTTTATAGGGAGCTGCAAGTAGGAGTAGGACTGAGGGCCTGCTCCTCAGCCTTAGGGATGTGAGTCTGTTCCTGAGAATTTAGGAGTCCTCCAAGCTCCCCCTGGTGAGGACTTGAAAAGCAGTTGCAGACCTCACCACCAAAAACCCACCTACAGGGCTTGATCTACTCATGGTGCATTGCCTTCACACACGTGACAGCTGTTCCCATTCTACAGAATGCTGGAGAGAAGAACAGAGCCCTACAAGAGCCAAGTCAAGAGGCGGGCCAGCCAGGCAGTAGCTGAGGCCATTTATTCATAAGGAAAGTCAAAATATCACTGAATGGCATTGGAAATACAGTACCTAATTTTCAGCACTCCATGTATAACTCTTAAAAACCAGAAATATGTAAGTTGATCAAACTCCTTTAATTGAACATTGCCAGAAAATATCCATCACATATCCCATGAAGGCCACCTCTTGTGTGGAGTAATTCATCAATGGACTATGCCATGCTCCTGAGAGTCACTCTCAGAACCAATTGGAGTTCTGAGGTCAGGTAGGTCGAAGTGCAGAGCTGTCTATAAGAATAAGTGATTCTTCTATCCTACAAATGTATATGGCACCAAATGCCTTCCGCGAAGTTGTTAAGATCAAAGCTATTGCGAATAACAAATATCCATCATAAATAAACTACTTACAAATTATAATTAAATAATGAATGAAAATTTAGCTTCAACTTGCTAAATTATATTCAGTTGAACAACTAAGTACTGAACAAATATTTAAGAAACCAAAGTTTGAAGAACCACGTGAATGACAGTCTATTCTATGGAGTTGTAGGTCACATTCACAGGTCACATAGCAATCTTTGCACACTCAACCTCTCTGCATAAAGTCCCACCCTGCTCAGATTTCTCTGATATTATACTAGAAATCCTGTTCTCTGTGAATCTGTCTTCTTGTTTGCCATATCATATAGGCCATTTTATTTCTCCTTTACCCATGCTTTCTATGGATCCTGTCTCCTATCTTAGCCAAGAGAAAAAGCAGAAAATCTGCCACTGGCACCCTGCAAAAGCACAACCCTCCCTACGCGCCAAGCGCTACCGAGAACTCCAGCACCTGCCAAGGTCTCCACTGCTTGCCAGTGCCCCACGTCAAGGAGACTGACATTTGTGCAGAGGGCACCTGTGCCTGATGTCGCAAGTCCTATTATCTATACTGAACTCCGCATCTCTTGTCCTGACAAAGGCAGCTGGCACTGCCTTTGGTTGCTGTAAAATGTTCTGGCATGAATGCTGCTGATCGCATTCTCAGTAGTCCAACCTGTTCAGTATTTAATTCATCTTTTCTTGTTCCTGGCTCTGTTAGCTGTGACATGAGCATGGAGGATTGGCTGGGAGACGAGGAAGCGATGGAAACCATGTTGTCTGTCACTTCGTATGACCTCGGAACCTGGCTGTGCCCTTCCATCGGGTGGAGGTTGCACAACCAAGGTAAGCGAGGGCTGATCCCAGCCTGAAAACGGGCCTTTGTGGGATGCTAGAGCTGGAGGCAGAGATAGCATTCAGGGCTCCCTGGCATTGAGTATGTTCCCTAGCCTCAGTGAGAAGATAGCCACAAAGATGCTAAACCAGTACAGCCAGATTATGGTAAATTCTCTTTTAGAATAACAGGTGCAGATTGGTAGTACACATTTTTTTGGAATGGAAACATAGACCTTGTATTCATCAGCATTCACTAGAATTACAGAACTCACAGGATGTATGTATGATAAAAGGGGATTTATCAAATCATGTTCTAACCAAAGCAGTGTAGTCCCAAGTGGTCACCTGCACGTGGAGAGCCAGAGAAACCAGCAGATGAGATGGCCGAACAATCCTAGAGCTGGAGTCTCTGAATCAGAGTGACTGATAATGCAGTCCCAGTCCAAGACGAAAAGGCTAGAGAACTCTCCCAAGAAACAATGGTGAAAGTCCAGTTCAAAGAGCAGAAGGGCTGAAGGCCATAGCCCAGGCTAGAGCAGACACACTTTTCTCAGGAGGAACCACACATACCTTCACACAGCTTTCTCCTTCTTTTTTAGGTTCTGCACCTTTCAAAACAGTGCTGCCCACATTGAAGGCAGGACTTTCTCTTCAATCTGCTATTAGATAAGCCCATCGTCTCATCAACACACCCAAAGTCACATAATCTTAGGTGCTTCATAATCCAGTCAAGTTGACAATCCAGATTAACTGTCGCAGATCTCAGCACAAAAGGGCAAGTGTAGAAGTATGTGGTTCCTTCCCTTTGGAGCTCTTTTGTATTCGTCCTCTATGGGAACTGTCATAGGCAGATACATATCACACAGGATGTCACTGACAAAGAAACACCCCACTCAGATCTGCTGCCTCTGCTCCTTTTGCCATCAGTATCATTAACAAAAAAAGGGGGATGTGGTGTGCAGTCTCTTCCTACCAATCCAATCCATAGCAGTTATGTTTGGAAGTTAGGGAAGGTGGACACTCTATAGATAAATAGATTGGGGAACCGAGAGAATAGTCAGTCCAAAGCAACAATTCCACATTTATAAGCACAGTCTAACCAAGTGCAAAGAAACAGTGTTGTAATCTGGCAGGATGATAACCAGCTTCGGACTCTACACAGATCCTCTGAGCTTCTTGGCTCAGCCACAGAACCTCTGCAATGGGGCACAGTCCTTCAAACTGTCTGGCAGCGATGTGCTGCTCACAGAGTGTGCACGCATTTTTCCCTACCCTTTGCAAATAGGGACCATTGAACTAATTCTGACCAAAGGACAATGATGGAAAGGACATGTGTCCCATCTGAGCCAAAGCATTTAAGAACTGATGAGCAGTGCTCCAGATCTATGTCTCTGCTATAGAAACTACACAGAGCACACAATGAGTTGTGTGGTTTGTGTCTGGATAGAAGCAACTATGCAGGTTCCTGCCCTCCACCAACCTCTACTGGTGGAGTGAACGAAACATAAACCTTCCTTTAAGTCATTACAGTTTGGAGATTCACTTCTTACAGCATCATATCCTGTCAAACATACTTATTTTTGACTTGGGAGATTTTGCCAGCCTCTATGTAATAAAACCATGTATTTCCCCAGCCTGTCTGTCCTTTACTTAAGATCTCATCTCTACTTCCTAGTTGATCCTTTGACTTTTTCCTTATTTCTTGGGCTATCTATACTCAGATATGAATTTGACTTGCTTGGCCAGTATTCACTTATTAAACCCAAACCAAGGGACTGAGAGGGCTGACAAAGAAGAGAATCAGGAGAGATCCACCAGGCATTGGTCCAGAGTCAGAGGACACTTTCAGGGAGTGCAGCCATACCTAACCATGCCTGCAGCGAATTCTGTTTACTCTCAAACCATGACCTTTATTATACATTCAAAAAGATGACATATTATTGCTGTGCTAAAATTTCAATCACAAAGACCAACTGTTTTCCAAGCTACATTTGAGCACTTTTCCAGAGACTGAACATCAGATATAGCATCATACAATTCTTATCTATGTGTAACCACCACTAGAATCAACATTATTATAATAAATAGGATCTGGTTGACACGGTTAACACCCTGGTGCTTAGAAACAGGAAATGGAAATGTTCTCGCTTCTACCTAAATGTCATGTACAAATTACACTGAACAGATAAATGTGATGACAAAAATACTAATAATTATGAATGGAAAAAAGTCCTACTCTTTCACCATTTGAAAGGCATCTAAAATATATTTATGAGATACATTAAAGAGCTTATTTTCCTTGTGTCCAACTCTAAATGGACCAATTTTGGTGTTCTCTGGGGTATATTTTTATAACAGTATCAATTTATTATAAAGGTCAATACTTTTTTTCCCTTTTAAATTCTTTCAAGTGGATTTTTAAAGACCATTTTCTGAAGTATTTAAAATTCTAACAAACCATTGCAAAATTACCAGGAAAGTCCTGTGGGATTTAAAAAAAAATACCATTTGATGCAACATGAACCAGGGTTACAGTAAAATATCATTAAGAAAAGGTCAGCAGTCAAAAACAAAGAACAAAGGCAAAAAAACATCAGGCATCTTGGAAACACTAGAATCAACTGAGTTTATTCAATGTACTTTTTCAGAGTATAAAGCCTGAAGTTCTGAAGTGTTGGTTTCTCAAGGCAATGCGAATACTCATCCTGCATCTAAGGCAAATTCCATATTCACTCTTTCTCCTATCATTTTGATAAACAGACATTTACTTGGTTTCATTTTCTTTCTTTGATATTGTGTCTTTTCCCTCAAAGGGAAAGAAGCTTTCCACTGTTGAGGAACCACTTCTTAGTGGTGTTTGCAACCTCTACCATATCCTGGTAGATAGAGCTTGAGTACAAAGACTTGTTGAATGAGTAAATAAATATTTCTGGGTCCTAAGGCAAGTATAGAAGTTAAAAAAAAAATCCATCCATTAGGAGACTTGTTTGCAAGGCACCAGTAACTGGTTACATACTTCTTCTTTTGAGTTTTACAGACAAACTTGCTATTTTGCTGTTGAGAAGACATGGATGGAGTTTTCACCCCAATCACCATCTTCAATTCAATATTCTCTACCAAGAATATATCAGAGGAAAAGGACTATTGTATTGATCAGCTGTGCCTGAGTGTAGAACTCTCTCTGCAATGAGTCCAGTAGAATGTGCTCTCTGTTGTTCTTGGCAAGCTTTCTCTGAAGCTATACTTGGTGGACAGTTCCTCTTGATGGTTGGCATGCCCATATCAGCAGGACAATCCTTCTTGTCCTTATCCCTCACTAACTGGCTTGCTCTGCCATGGAGGAAGATTTCCAGGTGTCCCTGGGATGGAAGGTGATACTCACATATTGTTAGGATGAAGGTCTATCCCATCCAGTGTGCAATTCTGGGAAGATCACTATTCATACTATATTTTGGGTCTAAAACCACAACTAATATTCCAGTGTTCCTTATTCTGGCCTATGCTTTCACATGCATGTTTTCTCCTCGAAGCAGTAGCTATTTAAATAGGGTTTGTGTACACCAATGAGGTCCTACCATCCATTTCTTTTTATAGAAAAGTCTATTCCTGTAACACTTCCCCTAAAATAGTTTATATTTGCTTCACTTATGACAATTTAGCAGCATTTTTTCAATGTACACAAACAGAAATAGAGTTATAAGGAAGCACAAAAATTTTAAAATACTAATTACTATTCTGGCTGAGGCAATCACTGCCTATCTTGTCTCCTTTTTAAAAAGAAAAGGGAATATGAGAAATTAATAAGTAACAATTTTAGTATTGCATTAATGCAGTGTCAATTTTATAATGGGCAGTAGGACCATCTTGAAATTGTCACCTAGTTTAAAATGATAAGAAATGTTGCCTGTCAAGTATAAATATATTTTTATTGATGCAGGTCAACCTTATCCATGGTGAAAGATCAGCTTGTAGGAGTTGCCTGTCATACCCATGTCAGCAGAAAGACAATGAGGAATTATTTTTTTTAACCTCGGCTTAGGGCACTTTCTGAGCAGCATGGTAGCATTCCAATGTGTTTTTGAATTGATGCCACCTGGATAACTACCAATTAGGAGCACAGTGAGAGCAATAGCAAAATCATTGTGGCCAAATGCACCTGCAGAGAAAGGTCCTCTTGGGCACTGGCACAGTGTCTTAGTCAACATTCTCACTGATATAATCCAAAGCAACTGACCACACAATGTAGAGGAAAGAAGATTTATTTGCTCACAGTTCTTTGGGGACTCTGGATTCAGTCCACGTGTGGCAAGGGACTGAAGCTCAGGGCATGGTGATAGGAAGCAGAGAGAGGGAGAGAGACACCATATGGGAAACCAATCCTTGTCTTATCCAAAGAGATCTGGGGAAGAGAAGTTGACCCAACATATGGATTTCAGCCAGAACATGGATGCTAACCCAGAATCTAATACTGACCTCCTATATTCTCACAGGCAAATTACCTAACACTTCTAAGCTTTAGTTTCTTCAGACATGAACTGAATACTAAGGACTTCTGTGACTAATTTCCAGAGCAGCTATGGGTAATAAATAATGTGTCACCTTTCACTTGCCATGGGCCCAATTCAGTTCAGCTCTCCTCTAAGAAGGTTGGAAAAGAGTTTCTAACTTGGGAAGCATGTACTCAGTTACATTCCAGGGTCATGACTGGATTCTTCTTATGAGATAATGTGGACAAGACATATTTTCCTAATGGAAACTGAATTGTAGTTAACTTCTATATCATATATACAAGTAGCTGCATGTGACACTCATCTTCTTAGCTCTCACATTGCCTTGCTCATTGAGAATTGTCAATTTATGTTTGCTGAATTGTCCTCTAAATAGACAAGTAACCACTGCACAAGAAACTGAATGCCAGGTGTGTAGACACATAGGTTTGCTCTATTGAAATAATGCACCAATGAGTTTAATATATCAATAATAATATATTATATTATATTATATATCATATTATCATAAACATGTATCATTATTTCTTGAAAAATTACATAGATAAAACAACTTGTTGAGGAAGTGAAGTTTATGTAAAGTGGTCATACTTTTTATATTGTTTTAATAGAGTCTTTGATAATATATTACAAGATTTAAAAAATGTAATATCATTAGCTATGATGCCACCTTTTGCAACCCAATGTTTTTCAAAGCTATGCAGAAACAGAAGGGTCAGAATTTCTTTTTATTCTGATGATCTACAGCATAAATATACATAAGCAATATTTATAAATATGCAGATATACTATCATTTATTAAGCATCCATATCCTGGCTGACTTATGTGTGTTACTTTCTATACTTCTCAACAATTCTACAAGGGGGTAAATTTTCCTTATTCTTAAATTAAAATTAAAAGTGTTTAAGTAACATTTTTGACACTGATATACCAGGTGTTGGATAATATCTAGAATACTTTAATGTTATATATATACAAAATTATCAATGCCACGCTCATATAATATAATTTCATATATAAAATTATCAATGCTAATATGAGGAAGGGGAGGAAGGAGGTGAGACCTGGGGGGAAGCTCACCAAGGGCTGTGTGTGTGTGTGTGTGTGTGTGTGTATGTGTGTATAACCCTATCCCACTGAATTTCACTATGATGTGTACTTACAAGTTACCAATGCAAATATATCCAAAAAATAATATTTAATTGAATATTTAGTAAATATGTGGGCAGTCTATAGGTAAAGGCTCACCAAATCAAACATTTAGGGTAGTAAAGGTTTGAAATTAAAATAAGTGCCTTCTTCCTATTTAAGTGTATGACAGAGGCCTGATAACTTTGTTATTAAGAAAGAGTTCTGTCATGGTATTATGCTTCTCAGATTTAATTCCATTTTTTCTAAGGGCATTTACACAAAAACAAGACAGTTTCCAAAGAGTTTGATGTTTATGTATTGCCTAAAGTCATGATTCTCCCTTTGGATATGACAATTACTTCCATCACAACCAATTGAGAAATGAAATATAGAAGCAAAATTGCTTCTAAATTAATGGCTTTTAAAAGTTTCCTGCAGAGTTGTCAGACAACTCCAAACAATTTTTATGTTCCATATCAATTTACAACATGGAGAAATGACAAAACTAGACTAAAAAAAAGTAAAAGGAACCTTTGTAAATAAATTAAATTTTGCCATCTAGATATGCAGCAAATTACTAAATTAGAGAAAACAATTGAAACCAATACTTATGCTAATAAATATAGCAACTATTGATTTAAGCAAATACTAGTTTATTTCCAAATCAGAGAGCCTGGCTTAGTTGACAACAGTTTCCCTAAAGTGACCCCATCTCATAACATCATTAGCACCAGGAACAAAGGTCCCATTGCCATGCTGTTGTAAACTGATTTAAGATTTACAGACTCCAGCCAGGCGTGGTGGTGCACGCTTGTAATCCCAGCATTCGGGAGGCTGAGACGGGAGGATCCGGGTTCGCGGCCAGCCTCAGCTACCTAGTGAGGCACTCTGCAACTAAGTGAGACTCAGTTTCAAAATAAAGAATAAAAAAAATATATAGGACTGGGGGTGTAGCTCAGAGGTAGAATGCCCCTGAGTTCAATCCCTAGTACCGCAAAAAAAAAAAAGATTTACAGACTCCAACCTCTACAGATGTCGGACAAATCACAACTAATCAAAGTGTTCTCTCCCACACATGTGTGCATCCCTTGTGATCTAGGCTTCTCTACCTTGCAATTGCAGAAGGCTAAGTGTTCTGTCTTACAGTGTACCTAATGTTCAGAGTGAGTGGCATTCAATAGTTCTCAACTGACGTTAGTAAGAGAATGGAATTGCTCTTGAAACATTTACAACCATTAAGTTGAATGCATACATACAAATTGTACCAGAGCCCACATGTCAGACGTCACCTTTTGGTGACAGGCATCACCTGGCATCTAAGCATGTGTGTACCTTCAAATTTTGTTCTTGTTACAAATAATAATAATCCTATGCTTATCTATTGAAGGAGGAATTGTAAACATCAATGTTATGAAGAGTCTGATATTAACTAAAAAAAATAGATCAATCAGTAGGGTGCAAATAGGATGTGGTTGTTGAGCAAAAGAAACTAGAAAGGATCTTGGTTAATCAAGATTGGATATATGATCCTGAGACTTTGGTTCACACACCCCGTCCCAGCCTCATAGACCAGACAGGTCCAAGAGAGCCTGAGGCAGCTAATGTGAGGAGAAAGGTATAAAGTTAATGATAACTATTAAATCCGTGGAAGTGTGTGCAATGAATATTTTATGTTTAATAATTAGACGAGCAATTATACCCTTTACGAGTTAATGACTAACAGTAGCAAGTTAAAGAATGACTTATTGTTTAACCTGATTTAAATATTACACAACATATACATGTATCCAAACATCATATGGTCACCCAATAATATATACAATTTTTTTATGTTTTTATGTGTCAGCTAAAAATAAGTATAAATTTTTAAAAAAGAATGATTTATGGTGATAAATGATACAAAGACTAGAACAAATCATTGAATTTTAAGCTTTAAGTCTCAACCATCAACAGTGACTAGGAAAAGATTTTGTGATGTTGGTGCTTAGCACAGCATCTGACACATGCTTACGGCCCAGTAATCACTGGATAAAATATAGACTAGCAAGATGAGTATGTAACCTTTGGGATAAGTGGTGGGAAATACAGTTGCCCAGAACCTAGAAACCAGACTGCAGTCTCATTTTCTTGTAAGCAGAGGCTAAAATGTCCAGGAATGAAACAGGAAATCTTTTGAGAATGATCGTAGAGTTTTTACATCTTCTATTGGCCCAACTCAGAACTGTCAGCTGGGAATAATGGTCAGGGGTCATTTGCCAATGTCACTGCTAGAGTGGAGGAGGTTCACCTGGCATCTGGTGGGTACAGGCCAGAGATGCTGGAGAACATTCCAAAGAGCACAGAGCAGGCCTCCACGAGAAAGAATCACCAACTCCAAATGCTAATAATGCTGCAGTTGGAAGACCCTGGCCTAAATGAATGGATTCCTACTCATGTGGTTTCCTCCCTACCTTTATCTTTCTGGAAAACTCCAACCTATCCTTCAATGTCCAGCTCAATTGTTACTTCTTTTCTGGAGCTCACCCCTCTTTCATATCTCTAAGGGAATTAAATAGCTCTTTACCTGGGATCTGAATTCCCAAAGCACATTTTATTTCTATCATTCTACTTGTCATAGGATCATTGTTATTTGTATAGTAGTTAGGCATCTCTTCATTTAAACGGAAGCCATAAAAATAGAGGATCCTAGGTTCAAGGCCAGCATGTAGTAACTTAGAGAAGATCTTGTTTCCAAGTAAAAAAATAAAACAAGGCTGAGGGTGTAGTTCACAGGTAGAACCATCCTGCATTCAATTCCTAATACCAATACCAAAAAGAAAACAAAAACCAAACAACAACAACAACAAAAAAAAACAGCTACTACAAATTAAGCATTTACCATTCGCAGAACATTTTACTAAATGCCTTAGATGATCTCATTTAGTCCATGCACAAGAACATATCAGGTAGTGGTGATTATCTCCATTTTACAAATGAGGGAAATGATGTTTGGAGGAGTTAAGAAATAGATGCAAGTTCATGCAACTAGAAACTAGCAGAGCTAAGACCTAAGGTGGAGATCAAGCCAGCTGAAGAAATACATGTCCCCTAATGACATAATTTAAAAGCATTTGGGGAGGAATAACCATTTTTACACCTCTGAAGCATAGAAGAAAAAAGATGCATGGACAGTGCGTAGACCCTACCCACTAGATTTGAGGGAGAAGGGAAATATGGATGTTGGGGCTCACAGGATGCCTCAAGGAGTTGAACCAAGCATATTGTCCAAAAGGTATAGAAAGACGTGGTCAGAATCTAAGCAAAGAGGAATGGATGAACTAAAATGATATAGTCAGCCAGGGACGGTGGTCCACACCTCTAATCCCAGTACCTGGGAGACTGAGACAGGAGGATCACAAGTTTGAAGCCAGCATCAACAATTTAGTGAGGCTCTGTTAAAAAAGGGGGAGGGAGGCAGGGCTGGGGATGTAGCTCAGAGGTAGAATGTCCCTAAGTCCAATCCCTATTAACCCTGCCCCCCCCCAAAAAAGATGTAGTCACTCAATAAATGGATGGAATTAAGATGAACAAATGCTTGTGGTCAAGTATTCCAGCTTGTGATGAGAGAGATATCAGCCCAACAGGAGAGATATCAGTCCAAACCAGGGGCAGGAAAAGGAGGATCCCAGCACAAGCAGTGCAGGACCCTGGCCCAGGAGGAGGCAGCCAATCACGCCACTTCCCAGGAGTGATCTAATCCTGTGAGCTGACAGATGGTGACAAAAGGGATAGGCAGGGACTGAGGCCTGCTACCAATTTTGAGTGGTATGTCAGGGAGGGAGAGTAATTAAGAAGAGCTACATACTTAAGGATACTTAGGCTGAAGCACATGGTATGGGAGCCAACGGAATCCAGTTAAGGCCAGGCAGCTGGAACTGGGCACAGGGATGAGCTCAAGAGCAGTGAGCTCATGCACAAGAAAAAAAAAGACTGTAAAGCTGGGAACCCGATCCCGACTGATGACACTCTTGCCTTTGAAATAGAAATGGTGGGGTCAGTGTTGAGATCGAAGTCAGAGTCCTCCAATGGTTCAGAAGAGAATAATAATAATTATGTTATAGGTAGACATAGACTACATTATGCACAGAAAAAAAAATAATTACACAAATTCTAAGAGGGAAAAATTAATGAAATGCAGGGAAATATAACATTTGCCCAAATGTAATTGAAACTTTTTTTCCAAAATTGGAAATTCAAAAGAAAAAAAAAAAATCAATGTCCCCCTCACCTCCTCCCACCTGGAGAGGTTCTTCCTCTCTGTTTCCAGGCATCTTCCCCAGGGGCTGACCAGCTTGATGGCTTGGTGGCTCAGAGCTGGTCCCACCATCAGAGAAGAAATTTCACCACTCCACACAGTGCCCCATATTCTCCTCCAGCCTGACCCCGCCTCCCTAGGACTAAGCAGTCAACAGACTTCCATCATTATTATAACAAGAGAGCCTGGCCCATTAAATTGCAGGATGGGCACTTCATTAGCCAGAAGGCTAGTTACCCAAGGAAAAAAGTCCTCCAGTGGTCTACTCCAAATAGTTCCTTCCCTAACCTCCTAGTAGGGTAGTCCCCAAAATCTTTTTTTTTATTATTATTATTATTATTATTTTCTACTGTGAATTAGCTATATGCGCTTGACAATACAGAAGTGGATACTCAGATTCCATTCAATGTGACATTAGGGGGCACTTTGCAGTTAAGAGCCTCTTTCCCTCCACGGTTTGTAATCACCAGTCATCAATCTGACCTCCCACCACAGAGGAGCGAGTTGGCCTACTTTCACGTGGTTGGGTAACAAGACTTTTATTATGACACTAGAGATAGTTACAGATGCTTTAAATGACACATTTTTCTAATCTCTCACCCAACGTATTTCCAGCCAACTCTAAGTAGAAAGGAGGAAAAAACTGATTACACAACGCCAGTAGCTACAGTCACTTAAGCTACATTAATAGGTTCTATAAATAACTTTGTCCTCCCAGAGAAAGAGAGAGAGAGAGAGAGATTAATTGTAAGTTTATCAAAACAATCAGAGGCATGACCTGTTTCCCACATCAGGTTGCTACAACCTGAAGAAATCTCAAATTAGTTCTAACAACCCCACACAGTGTACTGCATAAAAAATGGCTGCAATAAAGGCCCGTTAACTAAAATTCTGGTGCAATCCATTTACCAAGAACACTTGTCAGCTCTTCTTTCTATAACTACTAATATTGCACTACTTTGCTTCAATGTGTCTTTTTTTTTCCTTTTCTTTTTGCCAGTGGATTCGATTTTAGGCTCGATGTGTTAGTATCATTGATTTTTCTACTTTTAATAATTTGTAAACTCTAAAATAAAGAGCATTTCTCACAGAATATTTTAAGATAGAAGATACAAATAGTTGACCTCTAACTTGGTGATCACTATTCCTTCTTGCAAATTCTGCTCTTTGATGCCATTCTGTGGCTTTGATGATGATTCGATTGCCATTTTCACAGCTGTATATCATGCTGGTCTGGCCATCAACAATTGTTCAATGCTACGGCTTGTAAAATACAACTTAACACAGAGACAGTAACATTTGTACCTTAGTGCCCATAATATACAGCCTGTGGTCACTGAACTCAGTGAGCTGGAAACTTATTTCCTGGATCTGGAAGTCTCTCTTCTCCATTTTCACATCAACTGAGAAATGAAAAATGCTCAAATAGCATATAATCAATATTTGTCCCTCCCCCAGCCCTTATCTACATTAACCAAACATGCCTTAGTGCAAACCACTGTACCGGAAGGCAGAGTATATACCTGAGATTATCCAGTTCTAGCTTTAAAATTCTTTAAAATTGCAATTTTCCCGAATTTTAGTGGCACTGAGTTTTCTACCAAATTAAATTTGCATCACAATACATTTCAGATCCCTCCACTCTGGGACAAATGCAGCTTATATTAATAGGAATTAAGGTTATTCATCCAAACAGCTAAAGACTGCCCTGGTTTAACTCTGAAAGACTTTGATGGGTATCCCTTTATTTAGTTATTTCTTCTAGAAATGAATCAGCATTGAAAAATTAGGCACTTTGTTATTTTGCCTCAGTCATCCCAGAAACTAGGTTACTGCTTCCAAAATTCTGAATCAGAAATACCCAGTGATTTTTTTTTTCTTTTTTTTTTCTTCTTTCTTCCCTTCAGTGTAGTTTTACAAATCGCTGGTGCTGTGCTGGATATGGGCCACTTCTATAGCCTGCTGAACAAATGATTAGACCCAGCAGAGGGTGCGCCAGCTCTGCTGCGAAGTGAGCCCTCTCCCCACCGTGCTAGTTAAGAGCCTGTGATTTATCTGCTCAGCTTCTCTGCACTCTGGCCACTTGATGCTAACTTGTTAAGGCCTGCATTCGTGTCTTTTCGTTGTTTTTGGCCCCAGCCAAGCTCTCCTGCTTGCTGCCTCTTGGCTCACCTGTGGTTGACAAACAGGCCCTTCTCAGTCCCCAATTATCTCTTTGGAGTCACTGCATATAGACTCACACAGAATTTTTATTTTTTATTTTTTGAAGTCCTCTATGTTCTGTTTTGTTTTGTTATGGTGAAACAGCCCAACATAGTTAAGTGGGCTCCCAGTTCATTTATGTGTCTTTGAAGCAATCTCAAAAGGCTCTCTTTGCAATTTCAATGTGAAATTTTAAAATACTCTACTAGCAGCCATTGGTTTTTGTTTAATTTTGTTTTCAACTGTAGTAGACTTAGATACGAGAGGGTGGGATCCATGGTTGGCTGAGAAGGTCAACAGGCATGAGGATGTGTGTCGAACCACAGGGAGGCAGTTGCTGGGTACGCCTGTGGGTATCCACATACTTGGGTTATGCACCAACGTGGAGGATACTTAGATGCTAACTTTCTTAGATGCTAACTTTCATTGAACTTGGGAAGTGAAGGTTGACCCTTAAGGAATTCACAGAATCCCAAGAAGATAGCCAATGCAAGTAGGCAATTGACAAGCCATTTTGATGGCAAAGATAAGGATAGGATTGATTTCCTAAACATCCTGAAAATTAGCAAATCAGCAAAGGTATGTGTTTCAGTCAGCATTCACAGACCATGATCCAGACATCTGACTTGCAGAACTTTAGAGGAAGGAAGATTTCTTTGATCATGGTTCCCGAGGTTCAGAGGTCATAGTCCATTTCAGGCCCCAGCTTCTGCTGCAGCTGCAGTTCTTCAGGGAATCCTGATGGGGAGCAGAGAAAGCAAGGGGAGGGGCATACATATTCTCCAAGGTCACACTCAGGAATCCCTTCCCAGTAACCAAGTCCTATCCCCAACACAGCTGCCTTGTCTAACACATGAAGTCCAAACCCTAACAATATGCTAATCTTTGACCAATATCCACATATACAAAATAGATTTCAGGCACATAAATTATGATTCCATCAATGGAGGGAATATGTGAAATGAGATTAGGAAGTCTTTGACAAGCATTTTCACCCAGTAGTTTTCTGCAGCAATCATCTTATTCATTTGATGCTAGAGAGAAGGCTAGACAAAGGCACTTGGTACCACATCCTAGGGATTATTTGCCAACTGCTGCGTTCTGTGTACAAAAGCTTACAGTCAAGAAATTAAATTTCTTTGACGAAAAGGAAGACAAAAAAATACTCCTAGAGTAAATAATGCTGAGAACTCATATCTGAATCCTGCACGTCTGGCTGGATTCTAATTTTATCCTCTCCTACTACCTGCACTGCTCTGTAAAGTGGGGCAGGGGGCATTTATTATTTGAGTTAATGTGTAAATCATAATTCCAATATGAAATCAAGCAAAACCATTTAAAAATCAAAGTTAGTGTTAACAAGACGATCTATTTCATCCCCCAATAGAAGCTAATGAATCATTGTGAATTTATTGTGGCAGAAAGACGGTGGCTGCTGGCAATTAGACTGATGAGCAGAAATCCTCACAAGTGGGTACTTTAAAGCAATTATTTTCCATTTGGTTCTAAAAAAGCCTCTGAGTACAACTAAGCTTTGATTACCTGGCATCTGAAAATATACATTCTCAGAGGGGTATTTGCAATGATTATTTTAGTGGAAAGAAAGTAAACAGCCACTGTTTGTGAAAGCTCAGTTGTGAGCCTCTTTAAAGTTTGAAATATGAATTGTGTAAAAAATGGAGATCTGACTTAATGGACTAGCTCATAATTACATTATGTTCCCAATTGGAAAAGATTCGAATACTTAGTGGGTACCTGAGGATCAGAAAGCTGAAATATATTTTCTCAAGGACAATTCTCTACCAACTCAAAGCCACCATCATTCTTTTGCTAAGAGATTCCCCAGTCCCAGGCTTCAACTTTATGCCTCAACTTTATTTCTCCTTGGCCCCAAGTTTATGGAGAAGTGCTGAATTAAAGAGTGGCAGATGTAGAGCTCACCTTGTATAAACATCAATAGTTTCAGGAGAGGCAAGCCAAAGAGCATCCTAAGAGGGAAAAGGGTAGAGAAAATATTTTATTTATTTTTCAAGAACAGAAAGATCAGGGGTTCTCATCAAGAGACCCTGTGCCTGTTCCTGTCTAATTTAAGCTTACTGGTTCATTGTGGAAGTCAATAGGCCACATTTTTTTAAAGAGCAAGGAATGTAGACCAATTCATGGTTAAAGACTACAAAAATAAATTGTTCAAATTTGAGAACTGAGTTCAGGTCTGAGGACAGTAGGTCTGAGGACGGTAGGCACAAAGACAGATGTAACCAGCTTTTTCACTTGTCATAGGCATTACTTTTCTCCAAATGGGGAAACAGTAAAAAGAAAATGCAGTTCATCCACTTCAATGGCTGCACAAAGAAAAGGAAAGGAAAGGAAAGGAAAGGAAAGGAAAGGAAAGGAAAGGAAAGGAAAGGAAAGGAAAGGAAAGGAAAGGAAAGGAAAGGAAAGGAAAGAGGAGGAGATGTCGGACACTGTGAATCCAAAAGTTACAAAGGCAGAATCGCCATTTTCATAACCACTTCCTTTTGTCAGGCCCATCAGTTTGACGGAGTGCCACCATAAATGTGCAGACCGTGTTGTCACCTCACACAAATGCTGACTAGCCCACAGTCCCACAACTAACAAGTTGTAGAATTTGGACAGTTTCCTGTCTATTTATCTGCTTTATTCTTGACATGAAAATGTTTCATTTTGGAAGAAGTCCAAGATTTAAAAAAAATTAAGCTATTTAAAAATTATAATCTCAATTCCTAAAGAAATTATTAAATATTTTTCACAACTCCTTGATCTCCTTGATTTTTTCTACATATTTCTTTGCATATGTGATACCATTTTGTGCTCTACTTTAATTTTTATCATAAGCATTTCTCCATATCCTTAAAAGTCTATGGATGAATATCAAATTTAACATCTGCAATTATTTTAAATGTATTATTTACTGAGACATTTTTTATAGCTGAACATTTTGAAAGTTTCCATTTTTCTTTATTCACTAGTATAAGTTATTTTACTAAAACATCAGAAGTTGAATTTCTGGCCCAAACAATATGAGCATCTGTAAAACTCCTTACTCATATTCCCAAATTACTTTATCAGAAAGGTTAAAACACTATAATTTCAGCTTCTCTGGAGTGTCCAGTTTGTGAAACATGCCAACTCTGGGTATTTCCTTGTATATTTAATTAATATAATGTATGTTTCATTTTTATTTGTAAGCTTTGGTCATGCCATAAGCCAAATGATTTTCCAGTGGTTATTATTTCTTTGCATCCAGTCTTTGGTGCAGTAAGTATGCCTGAGGATTGCTTATTCATTTATTGGAGTCTCAGAGTTTTTCTCATTGATTTTTAAGACCATGTCTGTCATGCTTACTACTGTAGCCCAGGAACTACATGTGACAAAATAAAAATGAATTGAATTATTTCTTTATATAATCAGTATTATCAAGCACTTCCATATCTGTTATAATGATTTTTCTTTGCCATCTTTTAATGCAAAGTGCATTGTTTAAACTCTTGAAAGCATATGAATCTCTACCTTTATTTTTGTAACTTCTTCCATTTGGTTGAAATATAGAACTGCCTGATGTAAAGCCCTAGTAAACAAACACTCAGTCTCCTAGACATTTCATGGTTTAACATCTATGAGTTAATAATGACATGGACTTTATTTTGATATAGGAATTAAATACAACATGACTGTATAAGAAGGTTTCACTACCAACCTCACTAACTCTCCCTGGGGAGAAAGGATGGGGGAGCAGGATGGGCATACAGAGGGAAACACTAACTGATGTGTCAGGTATGTTTGTATTACTTTGAATCTCACTATGTTATATAATTACATTGTACCAATAAAAGTATAAAAAATAATGATGGCCTAATCACACCTACTACATAATCCTACCCTTCCTCAAAGATTTTCTAATAGATTATTTTCATATATTTAATTCACATATGTACTAAAATGTATTTTTGTTATTGTTCTGTTTCTTTGATCTGAGGATGCTTATGATTATATCACATTGAGTGTTATGTTATAGGTTTGTACTGTTCTAATATTATGCAACCATAATTTATCTCAGTTACCTCTTCTTCATGTTAAATAATATATATTTATATATCTCTCTATATACTTTTCATGATGCTGGAGAAATAATTCAGGCCCTGCTCATGGCAGGCAACACTTTACCATTGAGCTATACCCCTAACCCCATGTACCTATTCATTTTTTTTTTTTTTTTTTTTTTTTTTTTGTGGAACTGGGGATTGAACTCAGGGGCATTCTACCTCCGAGCTATACCCCCCAGCCCTATTTTTTATTCTTTATTTTGAAACTGAGTCTCACTAAGTTGAGGAGTGCCTCACTAGGTAGCTGAGGCTGGCCTCGAACCCGGATCCTCTGGTCTCAGCCTCCCGAATGCTGGGATTACAAGCGTGCGCCACCACGCCCGGCCATGTATCTATTCATTTTCACATAATTCTACAAACGTATCTTAATCATAAAGTCTTAAAATTTTATTAGAGTAACATATGCACAATTTTTTTTTAAGATGAAGACAAGAAGCTTGGAGTGGTGGCACACACCTGTAATCCCAGTACTTGGGAGAATGAGACAGGAGGATTGAAGGTTCATGGCCAGTTTCAGCAACTTAACAGGGCTCTCAGTAACTTAGTGAGACCCTGTTTCAAAAATAAAATAGAGATAAGGGGTGTAACACAGAGGTAGAATCCCTGTGGACTCAATCCCCAGTAACACACACACACACACACACACACACACACACACACACACACACACACACAATATCCAAGGAATATAAAAGGCTCCTAATGAAACACAATCAAATCCCAATTTGCCTTTCTCACCCCATTCCCAGTTCCCACAGAAAACTATTACCAAGTTTTATTCTTCTAACCACTTATATTTTAAATTCATCTGACAATCATCTCCAAGCCTCTAAAGAATATACTTATGCTAATATACTTTGAAATTCATCCATTTCTAACATTATCTACCTTCAACAAAACAAGATAAGATTCAGCTACAAGGTTCTGTAAATCCCTCCCCATTTCTTCTATCATCATCCAATCACTAATAAAATTCATCTTCCAGTTACCTTTGTGGCTTCAAATCACATATTTTAATATGCTCTGCTTGTTCAAATCACTAAAAATTCCCTCCAGATTTCTGGCTCCACGCAGCAAAAAACTTAATGCTCCTATCTGTTTTTTCACCCATCTACCCTCATTCTACTTCTAAACTTTTTCCACTTCCACATTTATGTTACCTTGCCTAGCTTGATAATATTTGCATTCTTGTCCTGCAACCACAGTTGCATAAACTTTCACTAACCCATAGTATGAGTTCAAAAGACTCAGTAACTATGACTGTTTAATTGTTCTCCCTTCCCTGGATAAAAGACACATGGGTTGTTTGACCCTAAAGTCTTCCCTCAGTAAAAGTCCTCTCTCACTAGGGAAAATTGCCCCAACAGATATTTAACATGTGCACTTTATTTAGGGAGCCTGGTGGGAGGGCATGGACTCCTACCTGGAAAGTCTAATGGGAAAGAGTTGGGGTCACTGGAGGCTTTTTTTGTGGGATGGGGGGTGCTGGGGATTCAACTAAGGAGCATTCTACCTCTGAGATACACCCCCAGCCTATTTTATTTTCTATTTTGAAACAGAGTCTCACTAAGTTACTTCTCACTGGCCCCCAAACCTGCGATCCTTCCATTTCAGGCTCCAATTTCAGTGTTGGTATTACAGGCCTGTGTAACCACATCCAACTTTTAATATCATTTATAATATTTTTCAGATGGCCAAGGATCCCAAGTATTTATACCATTTGAACAAATTTTTGTTAATAAACAACTAATACACAAAATTTACCAGAGAAGTCAATACATATGACAACGCCTTGTTGTGATTCTACTTTGGTAGAAATATTTAACTTTATCACTTTCAAGATCTCATATAAAATAATTCCATATAAGGAATTTTATAATCCACATGTAATTACCCATGTCCTCTATTTCTTTCAGTGAATAGAGTCTAAAAGAAAATATTTTATATGGTGTGACCAAGATTTGCAAAGTGTCACTAGTGAATATATGGCCACATGTTAGCTGGAAATACAAGTCATCCTGGCCATAAAGTGACAATCAAAAATACCATTTTCCTTTTATGTTTCAGTAGCTTATGGAATCTTTATTCTCTGGCCTTCTGAATGGCCCTTTCCCATCCAGTTGGCTTATACTTTCTACTTTTCAAAAGGGATTTAAGGCACCTTAAAATAAAATTCATATATACAACAAAGCTCTGGAAAAAATAACATATCAAGGCTATACAGAGGAATAGAAGAAAACAAAAATGCTAAGCATGAGGTTTTATATAATTATTGTGATTGCCTATTCAATTTTGTTCCACATCTCAGAGGCAAGAAAACGAGTGTGTTGAATACTTCAAGTTGTTTTTCTGAAGAAAGTAAACCAATATTTTTTGTACTGGGGATTAAACCCAGGAGCATTCTACCTCAGAGCTATCTCTTCATCCCTATTTTATTTGTTTATTTGGAAACAGGATCCCACTAAGTTTCTGAGGCTGGCCTCAAACCTGCAATCCTCTGCCTCAGGTTCCCAAGTAGTAGGGTTATACATGTGCTCACCACACCCAGCAAAGCAAACTAATTTTAAGAGGGAAAAAGAGACAAAGACAGAGAGAAATAAATTCTAAATGGACTTATCAAATGAGACTGTATACACAGAATAATAGTGTACCTTTGATCAAAATTATCTATCCAATACAATTACGATAATGTACCTTTGACCAAAATTATCTGCCAAATACAAACAAAACCAAAGATGAGACGCTTACATTTAGTTCAGTGAAGGTGGTTGTTCAGAGCGTAAGTTAAAAGGAAAGAATTATATAATTTCCCATGGCTCTGCTGGATTCAAGGATATGAGTAGGATGAGTCAGAGAAGTGAGCGATTATCATGAGTCTCAGACCAGTTTACTTACATGGTACCACTCTCAGTAAAGCTTTAACTGAGGGTTGATTGGCAGACAGTTGGAGGTCAAGTACTCCAGAGAGAGCTAGGGAAGCAGCCCTATTTGTTATAAATTTTAAAAATCCATGTGTTCAATGCCATACTGTAAGTGGTGAGACTAAGGCAGGTGGTCCAAGGACCACGCTTTGAGAGACACAGCCTGGGCAGTAGGCATCCAGCATAGTCACAGATGGAAGTTCTACCATCTCCTACATGTCTCTGAAAATATATTGATTTCTTTCTAAGCTTTAAGTCGCTATAGTTGCACTAGTCTGACAACAAAAGCATATGTTTCCAGCAGTACCATATGAAGAAGCTTGTAAATTCAGGTCCCGGAAGCAAGTTTATGTCTATTCAAATTCTGAAAATATATGCATAAATTACAAATATTTTTCAAGTGGGCTGTTCATTCTCTAAATTTAAAAAATCATATCCTTGGCATTTCACTATTTCAAAGCCTTCAAAGTCAAATCCCCAGTGTAACCTGTTTTATTTTTTTAAAAAAGTTAATTTTCTTTAAAGTGTTGTGATGATGCTAACGTATTTTAAAAAATCAATTAAACTTAATCCAAACATCTCAAGAGAGAGGAAGGTTTACTCTTTTTTTTTCATTTAAACCACAGACACAAAGCCCTTAGTAAATGTATTTTCACGCTGTGCTGGGAATATGTTATGTCCAAGAAAACTGTTTAAATGTCATCCAGCAAAGTGCAAATCCAGTGTACAGTTTGTAGGAACAAATGTTGGAAAGTCTAATACACCCCAATTAATGGCAAACTTTGGTTCCACACAATGATATTATATGCCAAGAGAGTATGCTCGCCAGATGAATTTATGGGATAACATTGAAAACTTGATTGTAGAGTTTCTTGGCTAGAAATGGAATGCACAGCCTATTAAGACTCTTCAAACTTAAAAAAAGAAAAATAACCAAAGTTTAGAAATGCATTTTACATTATACTCTGAAAGAAAATCATAATCCTGTATGAACAGCCTAATAAGAATCAGATAAAACCAAACTGTCTACTAACTCTAATATGCCCACAGCTGTCTAAACATACCCAACTGTCCAAGAAAGTAAAAATGCAAGCTCTCCCCACAAAAGGGCCACCATAACAAAGTGACAACAATTGGCCCAATTAAATCTATCAAGCATTTTCTTTAAAGTTAAAATCTCACCATAAGTAAAAACCCATCTCCCTGCAATGCATTTCTTTTCTCTGACCAGTTTTCCTTCTATAGCATGAGAAAAACATCTGAGTCATCTTTTCCAAGTCTATCTCCCATTAAATGGATTCGTAAGCAGCTACAAAGTCCCTATTGTACATGATACACTAAAAGGAGAATCAGAACTAATTAAAAGACACATTTATAAACCAAATAACACCCTGGGTGAATAGTTGAGAACATCAGGAATGCTACTATAAAAATGAAACGCACAAACATGGGAAAAAGTAGGAGGTTGAAATTAGATATAACTTAATTTAACATAATTCTATTTTACTAAATTTTAATTATAAACTTAATAAAAAATATGACCATCTAAAGATGTAGACAATAGTTTTCCTTATATTCCAAGCCCCAATAATGTGAATTTATTGATCTGGCATAAAAGAGAATATGCTAAAGATTGTCTTACAATATAATTGAGGAAGAAAAACAAAAATAAGTAAAGGAAAGCATTCCAAAGGAGCATATAAACATATGAAAGAGAACATGCTACAAAACATATCTACACTATTAAGTAAGAACTAACAGGCTCAAGTTGGTTCAGGACGGCTTCCTGAAGGAAGTGATTTTTCTGGACTCTGGGAAACCAAGCTATTCTGCAACAAATCATGACACATTGATGAGGCTACCAGAAAAGCTGGAGAAGATGCAAAGCAAGTTTGTAAGAATGCTGAGTCTGCAAGAAAAGAAGACAATTTCCTACACATTGCAAGAGTGTGTGAGGAAAGAAAAATGGCATTTCTTTTTCAAAAGCACTTATGGAGTGGCAGAAAAAGCTCTGTGCTAGAAATTAAATGACCTGGATTTTTGTGCTGGCCTTGTCACTTTCATGGCTTTGGTTATGTCATCAGAATTCTCAGTCTCCATTTTCTCATCCAAAAAAAACAAAAAATGACAACGATAATCATGCATAGCCTCCCACCTCCCCTTGTTATTGTAGAGGTCAGAAGATATGCTGTATTTGAATATGAAAATGTGAATGCTACTTGGGTGCAAAGGGTTTGAACAAGGAACATGTAAATATGCCTCTGTCAAAACATCCCTTGGGGCCTAGAGTGGAGTGTTACCTAGCATGGGCCAAGCCCTGGGTTCATCCTGGGCTCTAGCCTTTCCAGACATTCTCCTGGCTAAGCCTCACTCATGCTTATTTCCCCTGTCTGTATCCTGAAGGTTCTCAAATCAATATTTTTGACTCAGATCTCACTTCTTATAAACATCGAGAAGTTTTTAACTTCATGATAGGAACAAATTTTCTGAAATTCACATTTTCCTTTGAAAGCTCAAATATTATTATTAGAAATAAATACTGTTTAGCGTTTTCCTTAAAGTAACAGGATCACTTTGTTCATTTTGGTAAAATGGTGGCCACACTCCTGAAGCTGAATATACATAGTCATTCTTTCCAGTAAAAAAAAAAAGGTGTCCTACAAAAAAATGTGGCTAGCTCAGAAGCTTCTAACTGAATTACACCAGTGATTTTCTTCCAGATTATCACAGTATTGAAATTTAATACAGTAATCATTTTTGCTGTTTCATCAAACACATTCTTTTTTCATAGTTCAATTTATATATATATATATTATTGGTACACTGCAATCATACATCTTGATGCAATTCAACACATTCTTTTTTTTTTTTTATTTTTGCGGTACTGGGGATTGAACTCAGGGGCGCTCTACCTCCGAGCTATACCCTCAGCCCTATTTTTTATTCTTTATTTTGAAACAGAGTCTCACTGAGTTGTGGAGTGCCTCACTAGGTAGCTGAGGCTGACCGCGAACCCGGATCCTCCAGTCTCAGCCTCCCGAATGCTGGGATTACAAGCGTGCGCCACCACGCCTGGCTGCAATTCAACACATTTTTAAACCAAATTGAATGGATTGTGTGGGGTTTTTTGTTTGTTTGTTATTATTAATGTTGTTGTGTGATGGTGAAGAATACAGTAAGAATACAATAACTACTAGCACAATTTGGTGCCACTGCCTTGTTTATAATAAGACACCATCCCTTCCCTTTGTCTACTGTTACTTTTGCACCAAATACCAAGGTCAGCACACTGAAAAAGGTAAATAGAATTTAAAATTATTATGAAAACCAGTCATGGTGGCACAAGTCTATAATCCCAATACTTGGGCAGCTGGTTCAAGGACAGCCTTTGCAAATTAGCAAGACCCTTAGCAACTTACTGAGACCCTGTTTCCAAAAAAAAAATTTAAAAAAAGAGCTTGGAGATAGAATGCTCCTGGGTTCAATCCCCAGTACAAAAAGCAAAGGAGAAAGAGAGAGAGAGAGAGAGAGAGAGAGAGAGAGAGAGAGAGAGAGAGAGAGAGAGGAAGAGAGAGAGAAGGGGAGGGGAGGAGAGGGGAAGGGAGGGGAGGAGAGGGGAGGGGAGGAGAGAAGAGGAGAGAGAGATAAGGAAAGAATTAAAATCATTATTATGAAAATCATTTTGACTCTGAAAATTCTCTGAAAGGGTCTCCATGGACCACACTTGGACCACCACCACCCTATCTCACCTCCAAATGGACACCACCAGGAGTCCTCTACTAGATTCCTGACTTGATCATAACTCTTGGCCAACTATTGTGGGGTCACCAAGAATTTATCTTCCCAAAGATTTTATATTAAAGCTTACTCACACCCTGGGAGCTTTTTCCTAAGTAAATATTCACCTAAAAAGCAGAAACTCATCTTTATAGTTGAATATAAACCCTACTCAAGAGGCAGATGCCCAAGGAACAATTCAAGAAGGTATCTGAGTGAAACACCTCTCCTCAGGCTCTGTGAGCTCGAATCAAATCTGCCATACAAGCAGCTTCTTGATGGAAGAAAAAAAAAGCAACAAAAAAATGAACAAAATAATGAAATTTGAACTACAACTAAAGAGACCTCAGAAAGTCAAGTGGACCAGGGAGAGCAAAGGAGCCTGACCACGTGGCATTGGCGCTAAACCACAGAGTGCCTCAGTGGCCATTAAGCTGCAGCCCGACATAGGGGTCTACTAACACTGCTGCGCACCCAGCGACCAGGCATGGAGTAAGTGACTCCAGAACTGCACATGCTAACCAGGCGGTGGATCCCTGCACCTTCCACAGTGACCGGAATGCATGGTACAACCAGGGTAAGCCCCCACGGGACCACCCCAGCTCACCTCTCCCTCCAGTGCCAGAGCAGTGATCAACTGCACTGCAGAGCTTGAATCAAAACTACCGCAAATGCAGCTTCTTAACAGAGGCAAAAGAAAGCAGCACACACACACACACACACACACACACACACACACACACACACACAAAGTGAATAAAGCAACAAAAGAAGCTGAACAGAACCCAGGGAGAACAAAGGAGCCGGAGCCGGCGTGTGCAGCAGGGCATGTGCTGTGACCGGCAGCTGCCATTTTAACAGCCGCCATCCTGCCAGCCGCCAGCTTGACAGGTGTGATCTTGACAGTCGCCAAAAGCAGCATCTATTAGCACCAAGATATCCAACAACCTCCTGCGTGCACCCAATGACCAGAAGTGGAGTAAGCGACTATGGAATTCCACACGTTAATCAGACAGCATATCCCCACGGGATCAACAGTGATCAAGAACACCTGGGACACCCAAGATCACCCCTCCCACTGGAACCAGAGCAGCAGGGATCTGTAAGTTAAATTGCACCCCCGGGGTGCGGGGTCCCTATACAAAGGGCAGACTCAGTTGCTCACCCTTCAAGTGATTGGAAAGAGCAGAAGTGCGGGAGGGACCCAGTGCACACAGGGCATGGGGAACTTCCAGGCCACCACAACCCCTCAATAACAGATCTCATCAACCCAGAATGCCAGAGATTATCAGAAGAATTCAGATCTTTAATACTAGAAAAAATACACAATTTTCAGAAAGAATGTAGGGAGAGTTGGAAAGAAATAAAGGAACAAATAAACAAAGAATCTGACACCCTGAACAGGAACCAAAAAGAAGCACTGAAGAAAGTGAAAGATGCAATAACTGAAGTGAAAGCATCAATACAAACTATAAACAGTAGATTAGATCACATGGAAAATAGAATATCACTTTTAGAAGATGACCATTCCAAAAATGAATTCATTATACATAATTTAGAAAAAAAAATTTGAAACTATGAATTGCACATCGATGACATCTGGACCAATTTTAAAAGAGCTAACCTAAGAATAATAGGCATAGAAGAGGGATTAAAAGTTGAAACTTATGGAATAAACAATCTTTTCAAAGAAGTAATATCAGAGTATTTTCCAAACATAGAAAGAGAAGTTGACACATAGGTACAGGAAACATACAGAACTCCCTCAAGACAAGACCAAAGAAGAGGTTCACCACACCACATAATAATCAAGTTGACTAATGTAGAGGCTAAGGAGAGAATTCTAAAGGCAACAAAAGTAAAAGGCCAAGTGACATTTAGAGGCAAACCAATTAGAATCACTCCAGACCTCCCAAACCAAGTCATGAAAGCCAGGAGGGGCTGGAGTAAAATATTCCAAACTCTGAAAGAAAATAACTTGCAGCCAAGGTTCTCATACCCAGAAAAACTCTCTCTCAAAATTGACAGGGATATAAAAATCTTCCATTACAGACAGAAATTGAAAGAATGTATGTCTTCCAAACCAGCACTAGAGAAAATACTCAAAAAGATTAACTACAAAGAAGAACTAACAAGTAAATGTCAGAACCAGAGAAACAAAAATTTCCAGGAAGCAAACAACTAAGCAAAGAAGAATAAACTCCACCGAAAACAGAAGTCAAAACTCAAAATGTTAGGAATTAATAATCATCTCTCAATAATCACACTGAAAATAAATGGTCTCAACTCCCCAACAAACGGCACAAGGTAGCAAAATGGATTAAAACCAAGAATCCATCTATATGTTGCCTGCAAGAAACACGCTTTACAAGTAAGGATTACCACAAACTAAAGGTGAAGGGCTGGAGTAAGGTAATCCATGCCAATGGAACTCGAAGACAAGCAGGAGTGGCAACCATGATATCAGATAAATTAGACTTCAAGACTAAGCTTCTCAGAAGAGACAAAGCAGGTCATTTTTTACTAGTAAAAGGAACAATCCAGCAAGAGGAAATAACAATTATCAACATCTATGCCCCAAACATAGGTGTGGCCATTTTCACAAAACAAACTCTGTATGATATAAAGACACACATAGATCCCAAAACACTAATACTGGGAGAATTCAATACTCCTCTCACATCACTAGACCAATCTTCTAAACAAAATGTCAGTAGAGACACCTCAGACCTAAATAATACCATAAACCAAATGGACCTATTAGACACATATAGACTCTTTCACCCAACTACAGCTGAATTCACATTTTTCTCACCTGCACATGGAACCTTCTCCAAAATAGACCACATCCTTGGCCACAAAATGAGCACTGGCAAATTCAAAAACATGTAACATAATTCCCTGCATCTTTTCAAACCACAATGGAGTGAAACTAGACATCAACTCTAAGAAGATCCGGAGTAACCATGTAAACACATGGAGACTGAACACCACATTGCTGAACAAGGAAAGGGTCATAAAAGAAGTAAGAAGAGAAATTAAAATATTCCTAGAAACCAATGAAAATAGAGACACAACATATCAAATCCTCTGGGATACTTTGAAGGCAGTACTAAGAGGAAAATTTATAGCATTGAGTGCCCACATAAGAAGAACAGAAAATCACCAAATAAATAACCTAATGACACAGCTCAAAGCACTCAAAAAACAAGAAAACTCCAACCCCAAAGCTAGTAGAAGACAGGAAATTATGAAAAATCAGAGCAGAAATTAATGAAGTAGAAAATAAAAAAATAATACAGAAAATCAACAAACCCAAAAGCTGGTTTCTTGAAAAAATAAACAAAATAGATAAACCATTGGCCAACCTAACCAAAAGAGAGAATCAACCCAAATTACCAAAATAAGAGATGAAAAAGGTGATAAAACCACCGACAGTGTGGAAATACAGATGATCATCAGAAACTATTTCGAAAAACTATACTCCAACAAAACAGAAAATCTAGAATAAATTGAAAAATATCTAGACACATATGATCTTCCAAAACTGAGTCAAGAATATATAGGAAACTTAAACTGAATAATAGCAATCAAAGAGATAGAAACAGCAATAAAGAGTTTACCATCCAACAAAAACCCAGGGCCAGATGGTTTTCCAAGTGAATTTTATAAAACAATTATAGAAGATCTAACCCCAATATTTCTCAAACTATTCCATGAAAAAGAAAGAAACAGGACCCTCCCAAACACATTCTATAAAGGCAACATCGCATTAATACCAAAGCTAAATAAAGACAGCTCAAGAAAAGAAAACTATAGGCCTATATCATTGATGAACTTAGATGCAAAACTGCTAAACAAAATACTAGCAATATGCATTCAAAACCACATCAAGAAAATTATACGCCATGACCAATTTGGGCTCATCCCAGGGATGCAAGGCTGGTTCAACACATGAAAAACAATCCATGTAATTCACCACATAAACAGAATCAAAGAAAAAATCACATGATCATCTCAATTGATGCTGAAAAAGCATTTGACAAGATCCAACACCCATTCATGCTAAAATCACTTCAGAGAATTGGAATAGAAGGAACGTACCTCAACATCACAAAAGCAATATAAAATAGGCCCACAGACAACATCATATTAAATGGAGAAAAACTGCATTTAGAGTTCCCACTAAAAACAGGAACAAGATAAGGATGTCCATTATCACCTCTTCTGTTCAATATAGTACTTGAGACTCTTACCAGAGCAATAAAGCAAGAGAAGGAAATCAAAGGGGTAAAAATAGGGAAAGAAGAACTAAAACTATCCTTTTTGCAGATGACATGATACTATACTTAGAAGACCCAACAACTCAACCAAAAAACTCACAGAACTGATCAAAAAATTCAGCAAAGTGTATAGATACAAAATCAATCTTAAAAAATCAGAAGCTTTCCTATATGCCAACCATAAATGCACTGAAAAAGAAATCCAGAAAACAATTCCACTCACAATAGCACCTTGAAAAATAAAATACTTAGGGATAAACCTAATCAAAGAGGTAAAAGACCTCTATAAAAAAACTATAAAAAGTTGAAAAAATAAATTGATGAAGACCTTAGAAAATAGAAAGATATACAATGCTCTTGGATAGGCAGAATAAATATCATCAAAATGGCCATCTCCCAAAAGTCATCTACAGACTCAATGCAATATGCATGAAATTACCAAGGTTGCTCCTCACAGACATATAAAAAATCAGTCCTTAAATTCATCTGGAAAAACGGAAAGCCCAGGATAGCCAAAGTAGTCCTTAGCAACAAGAACTATGCAGGAGGTATCACAATACCTGACTTCAAACTCTACTACAAAGCCACAGTAATAAAAACAGCATGGGACTGACACAAAAACAGACACATAGACCAATGGAGCAGAATAGAAGATTCAGAAACAGACCAACGTGCTTACAGTCAACTAATTTTTTACAAAGGAGCCAAAAATATACACTGGAAAAAAGATAGCCTCTTCAACAAATGGTGTTGGCAAAACTGGTTATCCATATGCTGGAAAATGGAAATAAACCCCACTTTCTCATTCTGCACAAGAGTCAACTCAAGGTGGATCAAAGACCTGGAAGTTTGGCCAGAGACCTTGCAGCTACTTGAAGAGGGCATAGGACCAACACTTCGACACATAGGCACAGGTAAAAACTTTTTCAACAAGACCCCAAAAGCACAAGCAACTCAAAGGAAGATCAATACATGGGATTGCATTAAACTGAAGAGCTTCTGTGCAGCTAAGGAAACTAGCAAGTATCTCAACAGAGAGCCCACAGAGTGGGAGATTGCCAGTTACTCTTCTGATAGAGTTCTAATATCTAGGATATACAGAGAACTCAAGAAAATCACAGATAAGAATACAAATAACCCAATCAAAAAATGGGCAAGGGATCTAAATAGACACTTCACAAAAGAAGAAATACAAATGGTCAATAAATGTATGAGGAAATATTCCACACCATTAGCAATCAGAGAGATGCAAATCAAAACTACCTTGAGATTTCACCTAACTCCAATCAGAATGGCAATCATAAAAAAACATGAATAGCAACAAATGCTGGTGAGGGTAGGGAGAAGTGGGAACCCTAATACATTGTTGGTGGGATTGCAAATTAATGCAACCACTTTGGAAAACAGTATGGAGGTTCCTCAGATGAATGGAAATGATCCTACCATATGATCCAGCAATATCTCTCCTGGGTATCTACCCAAAAGAATGGAAACCAAATTATCAGACCGATGCATGTGTATCTATGTTTATAGTTGCACAATTTACTATTGTCAAACTATGGAAACAGCCAAGATATCCATCAACAGATGAATGGATTACAAAACTATGGGATATGTACACAATGGAACTTTACTCATCTATCAAGAAGAACAAAATCATGTTATTTGCAAGGAAATGGATGGAACTGGAAACCATTATGTTAATTGATATTAGCCATTCACAAAGAGTAAAAAATCATATGTTCTCCCTAATATGCGAATGCTAGAGAGAAGATGGGGCACAAGAGGGTCTCCAGATGAAAAAGGAATAACCCTCGATAAGCAAAGAAGTTGACATAACTGAAGGGGATGGATGGGGGGGGGGACACCCTAATGCACAGGATGTACTTTCACAAATATATCAAGGTCAATCACTAAACTGAACTTGAGAAGGAGGGAGGGTGAGGGAGTGGGGTGGGAATTGGGGAAGGGGTTAAATGAGAAATGTGTGCGTGTATGCCTTTATCAGCTTGTACCTAACAAAGATGCATAGTTACAATGCACCAATTATTATTTAAAAAAAAAGAGGCAGGTGCCCAACACATACATGTTCAGCATGAGGGTCAGAGAACAGGCTAAATTATTTGACATCCCACTTTCTCCTTCACAGTCATCCCTGAATTTCAGTTTCTCCTATAGCTAAAGAACTCTGTACTCTTTGAATTTAACTTTTGAAAATTTAATATTCTTGTTACTAACAAGAAATTGTCCCCATTTATATTCTACAGAATTCAGTAACCTTTAGATACAAGAAAAGATGTCATTGATTCCCCAGTGAAGTACCTAATAAGACTCTGCTACTCCTGCCAACATTAAGACATTAGTTCATTTCTACTTTTGCAAATCAAAGACTATATTACTATATGGGAATAAAGATGAATAAAGAAGGGAGAAAATATCTATATGTTTGGGAGAAACAAGGTCCTAGGGACAGAGGGATGAGGATTTAAGGGAGCCAAAGCCTCCCTTGGGACAAAACCTACCACATTCTGCTCGTATATAAAAGACAATGCCCCTGTATCCAGTTCCACTAGAGCCGGACCCTGCAGTTCCCACACCTCCTTGGTGCATGGGATTGAGGTCCCTTCTCCTTTCCTCTCCCTTTTTCTGGAGCAGCAGGGACATATTCAGATATAGGAGACTGATGTCTTTATTCCAAATCATGTGGACTTGTACTGAAATTCTGTCCAGACCTGCGACAGCACTTTAATACCTGGATCTTGAGCAAGGCTTGGTCCGCTGGAATCCTGCAAGGCAGATGATTCCAAAAGAAGGAATAGGTGGCATTTCCCACTTTGCATTATCATATTCTGGAAATTATGGGTGCTTTGGGTTTTGCCTTTTTATTAATTATAGAGAAAAATTTCTTAGAAACATGCGGCCTGACAGATACTGATCTCTTAGCTGTAAAAGAGCAATGCCTCAAGACAATAAGCTTTAGCCTAGAAACAGGCTTTGCAAGTTTATCTAAATTACTGCTACCTGCTCTCCCTGAAACCTGCTAACTACCTAGATAAAACAGAACACTGCTTAGAGGGGCTAAAAAAAATTGTAAAGATTATAACTAATGGAAAAGAATTTCTATATACATGTTGTAAACTTAAGTGGTTGTGATTAACCTTTAGAAAAACAAGTCTGTAAAATTTTCTGTTCTATATGCCTCACTGTAAAAAAAAATAGTATAAATCTGCAACTGACAAAAAATAAAACAGATGCGCTTCTCCACTGCATTTGGGTGTGAGCGTATTCTCGTGACCTCATCTCATTCCTCACTAATCAAGGGACCCCCCAACCCCGCTGCCATGAGGGCTGCCTCCTGGCACAGACCCCAACTCCACGGGCCTCTTCCAACTCATGACCCCTGAATCAACACATTACATTCTTTGGTTTAATTATATCTCTGCTCTTATTCAAATCACCTCATCATCTCTTTTTCGATGTCATCCGTAATCCCTCAGATTCACAGCCTGGCATATATCAGTGTCCCGTTACCCCCATCTCAGATATTCTACAAGAACCTGTGTGTACCTCTTTCAAAGCCGGGGGAATATTTTGCCCTAACCATTCATTTATATGTTTATCCTTCCCCCTGAGCTTTAAGTTCTTTGAGGCTTGAGACGAGGGTTTAGTTTTTATCCCCCTCTGTGGCAACGAATGGCAGCAAATGCAAGGCAGTTGACAGAGATTCATTACTGAATGTTCAGTAAATGTTTGATGAATGTTACATGATGGCACACCAGATTGGCAGCAGCATTGAGTTAAAAGGGTTAAGTTGTAAAGAAATTCAGATGGGAAATAGGGAGCACTTCAACAAGTTTTTGCTTATCTCTTGGAAAAGGGATAAATAAACCAGAAGAAGGGAAAACAGTTAAAGTTATGATGAAATATGCAAGAAATATAAGAGGTTTAAAGAAGGTTAGTGAAAGTGGAGAAGTGGAAAAAGAATCATGATGGATGGAAGAGGTGGATTAGTTGCCACTTCGTTCCAGATGTGGTGGTTAAAAGGAACAAAGATTTCTGTATTTTTGAGATAATAAAAATGAGGCAGTAGCTGATCCTGAATTGTTATTATTAGGAATAATATAAGAATATGAAACCTTGATTTGAAATCTAGTTCCTTATTTACCAATTATGTAATATTGAAAAAATTCCTTAAACTACCTAAGTAACTTTTTTTTAACAAGAAGATGTGAAAAATGTAAAACTTACAACTAGGTCTCATGTGCTGTAGTAGAACAATGTGTTATATAAATAGCATCTAGTACAATGCCTGATATGTAATTCACTATGCTTACTTATTTACTCATTATTTGCCCTTTTGCCATATTTAATTTTCTGCAACTTTTTATGTCTGCATGCTTTTGAAATAGGACTAGATTCAATAGTTAATACTATTGTAAACCTATACTTATACCACAATGGCAGTTGATGACTGTCTTTCAAAAATCCTTGATGGCATAGTAGTTGAGCACAAATAAAGTAAGAGGCTTTCCTAAATTATCACCAACCTCATGGACCAAATTGTTTGTCTTTTTCACCTTTTGTTGTCTCTCCCTTAGAACTGGCCATGAGTTATTCATTAAGATAAGGACCCTAGCTACTTCAAGGATATAGCAGAATTCCATTTCCACACACTAATTACAAAAGGAGAAGCAACATTTACTTTTCTTGTTGGTTTGTTGCTTTTTCCCCCTAAAGGTGAGACTAATGCTCAAGGGACACTAAAAGGAATGTTCTGTCTCCCATGAATACAATGGCTTTCCATTGTACATCCACAGGGATCACTGGACCCTTGCAAAGCATGGACAACTGGTCACCATCCTCACATCAGAACATTTCCACAACCAGTATCCATGGTTATGCAACCTTGCAGTCTGTCCTTCATCTCCTCACATTTCTTTCTTCCTCTTTCCATCTCCTCTCACTTCCTCACTGAGACTGGCACACCTACCAAATTAGCTACTTATCCACTCTCTAGTGATTAAACATCTGCTGTATACAAATGTGCACATGTCCTTACTCATATTTTAAAGAGTATTCATTGTTTGAAGTATATTGCACTTGAAAGACTCTCACTTAGGAAATTCAAGTACCAGTATCTACTACTAACTGAAATGAATGAAAGTTGTAAACAATTAAAGAGAATTCAATTTAATACATAGTTTAGATTTATTATAAAAGCTGCATTGCTATTATAATAATCTGACCAGTGTTCATTTCTTATTTATTTAGTATAAGATATGTATTCAGAAACACAAATTTACAGGTAAGATTCAAGGATTCTACATTATTTAAATAGTATGCATCTAAAAGAAAAGATGGAAAAACCATGTTACATTTATTACTTTAAAAAAAAAACAGAGTAGAAAAAGCAAAGGCATCTTAAAAGGGTATAATATCATGGCCCTTTGGAATGTACAGATCCTTTCTCACCACTCTCAACCTATCTAGAATTTTAGAACAAAAATGGGAAGGCTTCTGTATTCCTGTATTTATTTGACTTTTCTTAAATCAACTACACTGTCAAATCTCTTCCAAAGTGATCATGTAAAATCCAATCTGAAAACTTTCCTGGGACTAAAGAGACAAAGTTTAGCATAAAAAGTAAATTTTAAGCCAGGTGTGGTGGCGCATGCTTGTAATCCCAGCATTCAGGAGGCTGAGACCCGAGGATCTGGGTTCGCGGCCAGCCTCAGCTACCTAGTGAGGCCCTCTGCAACTTAGTGAGACTCGGTTTCAAACTAAAGAATAAAAAATAGGGCTGGGGGTATAGCTCGGGGGTAGAACGCCCCTGAGTTCAATCCCCAATACCGCAAAAAAAAATAGTAAATTTTAAAGTTTTAAAATTTAAAGTAAAATTTAAGTTGTAAATTCTCTAAATATGATCCAATCACTAATTGACAACCGATCTATAGGAAAATTATCTTTCCCTAGAAGCAACTTCTCTGTGAGATTCTGAATTTGGTGGCTTCTATACTACTTCCCCCCAAAAGGTTAAATAAACAAAACAGAGTTATCTCAGGTTGAAAAAATAAGCAAGATGACTTTATTGGCATCGTGTGAACAATTTTAAAAATTCCCATAAGAAGTACATAGCTGAACAAAACAAGATGCTGTTGGCATGAAAAAAAAAAGGGGGGGAGAATTGAGGGCAGCAAATGTTACTGTCTCTAAGTACATAACAGCTATTTCCAATATCTGAAGGGATGATATGTGGGAAAGGCCTTACATTTGTTTGGGGGAATTAGAAAGGACTAAACTAGCCCCAGAGAAAACTAGAAACAATTGAGAATAATTGTTGTTTACTATAAAGAAGACAAATGTTTTTTAAATGTCCTCATTTTTTACTTAAAGAAAAAATATTGAATTAAGTAAAACTTTAAAAAACCACAATCCTGCTACTCAAAAACAACCATTGTTAACACGGATACATGTCCTCTCAGTAACCACATTGGACATATTGTTTTGAAATAAAGATTCTTTCATAAAACCACAGAACATCTGTCCTTGTAAATAAATATGTGTGTGCACTTTGTGCTTCTAACCATTTATATTATTAGGATGAATTTCTAACAATCTCATTTATGCTTGATTAGGGAATATGTATCTTATTAAACATTATCATACTACTAATTTGCCAACCAGGAACATTGGATAACCTATGCCTCCACTAGGAAAGTGTTGTTTCCACATCATTAGTAACACTAGGCATTAACATTCTTCTTATTTTTGTAAATTTGATAGTGATAGGTAAAAATAATAACTCCTTATTTTAAATGGGGCTATTTGATTATCAGCATATATATCAGCATATATTAATATATTATATATATATATTAGCCTGTTGGCTAAAACATCTCATGCAACATAATTATAAAATATCCAGGAAACTTGCCTGTCTACTAACCATAATCTCCTGCATAATTTTTATTCTGAATCAAAGGAGTCTAAGCTGGAGCTCAATGGTGTCTGACTGCTTCTATTGGCTGAACTCTGCCATCGCTATCGAATAAATCCTATTTCTCCTGTTTGAGTACTTCCCTAATTCATTTCATCCCTGCTCTGTTTAAACCAGAGGAATAACAGAAGAACAACTACTTTTTATTATGCTATCACTTCCTTTTTCTGGAATACCATCTTAGTGACCAAAGCAGTGAAGGCTACTTATTACCCAGTTCTTGGTACCACCTGTACTTGAGGGACCATGTGAGAACTTGAACAAGTGCATGGACCTTGACTAGAAATTATTCCCATCAGGAGGGGAAAGAGACACAAATGTATGAGCCTAACCTGGAAGTTTATTTTTAATATACTTTTATTGCTGCATTGTTATTATACATCATAATGAGATTCAGAGTGATAGGAACAAACATGCACATAGCACGTGGTAAGTTTTCCCCTGGATCCCACCACACTTTCTCTTCTTCTCCATACATGTTATTGAGATTTACACTAATAATTTCATATATGTACATAGCATTATTTGAACTATTTTCTGCCTGGGGCCAGCCCTCGAGGCAGTGGGGTAGGGGGTCCTTCGATAGGTGTGGATTGAGACAAGGTCACCAGAATATTCTCACACCGCATGTAGTGTAGAAGTGGATCTGTTTATTGCTTGTTAGTAGCTGTTTTTTTTATACTATCATTTTGAAGTGAAGCATATAGAACTGGAATTTTTACAGTCTTATTTTTCTAAAGGTTGAGTAGGTACATCTTTAACTAGAAAAGCCATTTCCAATGATATTTCATGGGATTAAGAAACAGTAAAGGTTACAAAATACAATACGTATATAAAGATTCTTTTAGTACAAAGCAGTGTTAAAGATAAACAATGAAGAGCCTAAATCCAATAGTTTAAATCTTTACTATTTGTTTAGCTCCTTTAAGCAGTGTTCTTATCTTTTTCTCAGGCAGCTAGAGAGTTAATGTATCCTGTGAAATTTCAGGGGGACAAGGCGGAAGTGAGTAAAGACTATCTGTCTTAAAGCCTTCTTTACTCATAGACAAAATATTAGACCTAAGTCTCTTTGGCTTATTTATTTTCTTTCTTTACCTGTGTGCTGAGAGAGAACATAAGGCTGTTTAGTAACTAAGCTTGCAAAGCCCATTTCCTGATTAATGTTTGTATGTGGTTAATGAATTTCTTATGGGTTGTCATGAGGCACTGCTTTTTCAGCTAATATTGAGGAATCATAATCCATCCAACCATCTTGTGTTTCTAAGAAATTTTCCTTTACAATTAATGTGAAGACAAAACCCAAAGCACCCAAAATTTCCAGAATATAACATAATGCAAAGTGGGATATGCCACACACTCCTTCTTTTGGAATCGTCTGCCTTGCAGGACTCCAGTGGACCGAGCCTTGCTCAAGATCCAGCTATTAAGGAGCTGTGGCAATTTTCTTCATCAAGTATCCTTCCCTCACCTTACCTCCCACTCCCAAGCCCTTTCCATCACTCAACTGGAGTTTCTCCTCCTTTACTTGAAGTTCCTTTTGTTTCCCAAATTCTCTCTAGCTTCCCTTAGGTCTAGGGTACTGGCATGCTCTAGACCAGCGAGCACAACCAAGGCCCATTCTAGAGCAGGTTGAAATACTGAGTTGTATATGGTAAAACGGTTTGGATGTAGAATGTCCCCCTGGCCTTCATGGAAACAAGGTAGCAATGTTGAAAGTAGTGCTTGACTACTAAGGAGGGGTCAATGGAGGTGTGGTCTTAGGGATTCTATATCCTTCCTCCTCCCCCTGCTTGCTGTCTGCTTCTGGCCTCCATGATATGAGAGTGAGGCCTTGAATTCTCCCTCTCCCTCTGCCTCCTGCTGCCATACTTTGAGCTCTGAAGACCTAGCCTGACATGAACTAACTTCTGGAATCTCCAAGCACTGTGAGCAAATAAATCTTCCTTCCTCTAAATTGCATAGCCAGTCATTCAGGATTATGGCATTGAGAAAGATGACTGAGAAAGAAATTAGTACCAGAGGAGTATGTTTGTTGCTGTATCTAAGTCTTACCATGTGTTTTATGAATCTTTGGAACTGTTTTGTGAGAGGAAGTTGGAAGGTCCAGAATGTGCCTAGAAAGGTAGATGGTAGAGCCTGCTCAGGAGATTTCAGAAGACAAAGAGGACTCCCTAGAAAAATGAAGAGAGACTACATGTGTTACATCCTGGCAAAGAACTTATCAGCATTTTGCTGGTCTCCTGAAACTTCACATGAAACAAAATTTAAAGCTGATGAACCGATTAAGCTGGCAGAGGAAATCTCAAAACAGCAAAGTGTCCAAACTGCATTATGTATATTAATATCTAAGTTTGTCAAATTATACATTGAATTTGGGGAGTATAAAATAAAGAAAGGGGACTTTATAGTGTTATAGTTTGGCTGAAAAGTCAGTGTAAAATTGGGACCCAGAGAGATGATATTGTAGAAGAAACTAAGATGGAAGAAAGGAAGGAGGAAGTCATGATGGAGGTGGAGCCAGTGGTAGCCCAGATGAAGGTGACCCCAGTGGCTGCAATTAAAAATGGCAGCAGCATTTTTTTAAAAAAATGATTAAAAAGAGTGATTAAAAAGAGTGTGACTAAAGCTGGAGGTGGTGATGCAACCTATAATCTCAGTACTTGGGAGGCTGAGACAGGAGGTTCACAGGTTGGAAGACAACCTCAATAATGTAGGAAGACTCTCAGCAACCTAATTAGATTCTGTTTCAAAACAAGTAGCTCAGAGCTAGAATGTCCCTGGTTTCCATCCCTAGTACCACAAGGAGAAAAAAAAAATTATGGTGTGACTTACATTTCCTGCTGGTAATCAATCTCAGTACTCAAATAATGTTGGCTTTGTTAGAAAAAAAAAAGGGGGGGGGACATGGAATTTTTCCCAGAAATTACAAAGGAAGGCCTGGGAATCCAGGCAACATATGGCAAGGTCAGAATCCCTGCAAGCAGACCAAAATGGTACAATCTGTGAGGGTGAAGCCAAGGTTGTAAGAAAAAACCCTGAGATTTAGAAGTGTCAGAAATGTGGAACAACTATGAGGAAAGACTGTATGAGCCATGAAGACAGGCTAGAGGAGCCAGTATGCCATCCATTGCAATCAACTAAGCCATAGAAGTGGGGCTGACAAGGGCTTTTAGAGATTGAATCTTACCACCATCTGCCCTAGATGCCAGAAGTGGAGTTTCAGGATCAAATATTTGCCCTGCTTGATTTTAATACTATTTTGGTCCCATTCCTCCTTTCAATGGCCCTATTTCTCCCTTTTGGAATGCAAATGTTTATTCAATGTCATTGTACATTGGAAGCACATAACTTGTAACTTGGTTTTTGTTTTTCCAGGGGCTCACAGCCCAGGGTTCACCTGGAGTCTCATAGGAAGCTTTGGATTTGGGGACTTTTGAGTGATACTGGAACTATGGAAATTCTTGGAGATGGACTAAATGCTTTTTGCATTGTGAAGTATCCATGAGGTCTAGGAGGTCAGAGCAGAATATAATGGTTTGGATTTAAAACATCCCCCATCCCTCACAGAACAAGGTAGCAATGTTGGAGGCAGAGCTTGGTTGCTAAGGAGGGTACCCCTGGAAGTGTGGCCTTGGGAATTATGTAAAATTTCTCCTCCCCCTGTTCTCTCTCTCTACATCTGGCCTTCATGATGTGAGAATGGAGTCTTGTGCTCTCCCTCTCTCTCTGCTTCCTGCTACCATGCCTTGACTTATGCAGACCTAGCCTGACATGGACTGAACTCTGGAATCTCTAAAAATGGCGAGCAAATAAATCTTTCTTCCTCTAAGTTGTGTGGTCAATTGTTTTGGATTATAGAAGTAAGAAATATGACTGAGACACATTCTTACCTTCCTTTCCAAAGATTGGACACTGTCAGAGCTTTCGTGGATCAAGGTGAGCTCATATCTTCAAGATAAAAGACTGAGGAAACTAGTGCAGATGGTTGACTTCACACATCATTGAAAGTACTATAGCCTTCTCACCTATTTGCAATTCTGTAAAGCAAATAGGACAAACCATACTTTGGCTATCTCTTTTACAATATATTATCCTGCTGTGTGGGATAATGCATCATTACATGGACAAAACATACTGAAGTAGAAGAGGAATCAAATAGATATTTAAAAGTACATGCATAGCTACACACCAGAAACATATTACTATAGAAATAAATTACATAAAAGGCCTCCTAAAAGAACCATTAAGAAATCTAATCAGGAGAATGAAACCTTCTACATGTGTGATTTCATTTTTGTTGATTATCTTAGGCCATTTAAGCATAGCCAATAGCATAGGGAACATAAGTGTCATCTATGAAAGGTTAGTGATGGGTTTCTAGTAAGAATTTTCTCATGAACCCAGAAACCCAGAAAGAATGTGAACCCAACAAATCCATCTACATGCAAGAGAAGGGATAAGGCTATTCTTCATATATATACACACAATTGCAAAACTTCAGGGGACTTTTAAGGTCCCATCATGGGAACCTTGTCCTTAAGACTACATCTAAATTTAATTACCTCCCAACAACCCTACCTCCAAAACCAGCACAGTGAGGGTTAGAGCTTAAACATATAACTAATTTGAGGAGGACACAAACATTCAGTGCATAACAGGACATTAGAAACATTTTAAACTAAGTGAAAATGAAATATTTTAAACTAAGTGAAAATGAATATATGCCAAGATTTATGGGAAGTAGCTAAAACAGCTTGGAAGAGTACTTATAATGTTAAATGCATGTATGAATAAAAAAGGAAGGTCTGAAATCAATCAAAAAAGCTTCTATGTTAGGAAACAATGGTAGTAGGCTTCGTAAAACCAAGCAACCAGAAGAAAGGAAATTTAAAGACAAGAGCAGAAATAAATGAAATAAAAGGGGGAAACAATAGAGAAAAATAGGTTATTTGGAAAGACCAATAAATCTTATAAATCTCTGGTCAGATTGATTATGCCAACATAAATCCATCCCATATTCTAATTTATGGTAGAGACCTCTAGGTCTTCAAATTTTGTGACCTTAGGTCTTTGGGCTTTATGTCTATAACTCTCTACTTCCATCTAATGTCAGAGAATGAGCAATGCATTATATTTCTTCTAAAAATGCTCAGTTTCAGCATTAATTCTGCTTAATGGCTGCTTTCGACACATGCAAGCAACAAAGTCTGGTAATGTTCGCATTTGATGCAAAGGGCTAAATCACAAGTTGCTCACAAGCATCTAAAGGTCATCTGTTCAGAAACCTCACCTTAATTCTAGATGCTGTATACATTGGGGCTACCTCTAGTTTCTGACTTTCTCTGGCCTCCTTCCAGAATCTACAGCGTTGCTTCCCAAAACACGATCTCGACCTCTGCACTGCAATAAAGTCAACCGGGAAAACAAAGGGGATTTGGCTAAGTCTCCTTTTCTTTAGAAGAAGCTTGACTAACTTCCCTTGATATGTTTTAAAGCCTGTTCAGTTTTACAAGTGTTTCAAACCCAGAACGTTTCTCACAGATGAAAAAATCTCCACTTGTTCAGCAGCTCTGTGAATCTATATTGTCAAGGAATTTGTAACCAAATGGAGACAACATGAAATAAATACATAAAATAGCAGATAATCTAGAGCTATAAGAAATGCTAAGGTCCCTGTGATACCTGCTATGGATTCTATATAATTGTAGAGAAAGGGGAGATGGATGAGAATTGGAATGGCCGTCATATGTTAGGTTGTACCTAGAAGGAAAACGCAAGGTGCTTCAAAAACGGGAGCCTCATGGATAAAGGTATAACAATAAGGACATTTGAAGGGCCAAAAAAGATTAGTGTGACCCGAGTGCAGAATGCATTTGTGATGAAATGTGGTTTAAGACTTAATACAAAGTGGAGGAGTCCAGACAACAGATGCAGAAAAATGATAGACCTGAGGAAAGCCATCTATGGGGAAGGCAAATTGTAGAGGAGGAAGAAGCTTAACTCCGCGCAGGCTATCAGGATTTACACCTGATTCAGCAGTGGAAAGAGGGAATAAAACATAGACATAAAATATTACCAAAGATTAGCTAGGTGTGGTGGTGTATGCCTGTAATTCCAGTATTTGAAAGGCTAAGACGACAGAAGAATCGCAGGTTTGAGGCCAGCCTCAGTAATTTAGTAAGGCCCTCAGCAACTTAGTGAGAACGTATCAAAATAAAAAATAAAATAGGGCTAGGGTTGTAGCTCTGAAGTAAAATGTATATGGGTGCAATCCCCAGCACCACAAATAAATATATATTTTGGGGGGGGAGGGTTATATATATAACTAAGGTTTAAGTGACTGTACTTAGTGACTGGCAGTAGGAAATAAAGAATGTGGCTATATAAACTAAGAAAGTAGCAAAATAGAAAGAGAAAATATGGAAATGATTGGTAGAAGAAGTAAGAGGACAAGCAGAAATCCACAGAGCTGGTGGAACAACAGAGACAAGAACACAAGTCTTTCAAAGCTCTGTTCAATATTCTGCCTAGGAATACTCTCCAAAGCTGAGTCTTCCTCATGAATAATTCTGTATTTTTGTTAGGTGTCTCATGTAAGAATTACATTGATAAAAGTCCCTTTGGAGAAAGAAATTTATTGTTCCAGAAAAGGACACAGACAACAACATTTCAAATTACTGGTCCTGTTAATGTATTACTCATTTTAATTAGTCTGTGGGTCTATAAATGACTGTAAGACACAGTTTTCATGCTGGGTTCAGAAAGTGCTCATAAACAAAGCTAAGCATTTAGCTAGACATTACCATACTATGTAAACAAATATCACTCCTAAAACTAGAAAAGTTTGTGACCAGTCATCTACAAATTGCTTTCATCCAAAAATTGTTTGGAAGATTAGAGAGAGAAAAATGAAAAATAAAAGGAGTGTCACATGACTCATTCTTTTGCACCTGTTGATCTCTTGCTGACCTATTTCTTGGTGATTATAAAAATAAATGATTTATTGAAGTTGCACAGCACCATAACAGCATCACTTTCCCTAATTGTCCTTCAATTCACTGTCTTTTCTAAAGAGAAATAAATAGGGAGAGATGCAGAGTGACATTTCTCTGAGCATGGTTCATCCAGTACCTGAATGTGGCTCAAACATTTTCCTCATAAATAGAGGTTTTGCAGACTTTTACATAGTACCCACATCTTTCAAAGTTACTGTAGCAAATGAATGAACCCTGGAATGAAGCCAGGGTTGTATCTACAATGGAAGTAATCCTTTGAGAAGTCTGGCTTAATCTCTTTGCCAAATCATAGTTAGCTCACTTTAAAAACAAAACAACAACAACAACAAAAACAAAACAAAACAAAAAACAACTACACTTGGTAGTCAATGGAGGAAGAGAGTGGAATACTTGAGTTGTAGGGTGAGAACAATCACCCTAAATCATAAATAAAGTGGTACATGCCTGTAATCCCAGTACTTGAGAGGCTGAGACAGGAGGATCGCAGACTCAAGGCCAGCTTTGGTAACTGAGGGAGACTTTTAGCAACTTAGGAAGATCTTGTTTCAAAATAAAATAAGGCTGAAGGTATAGCTCAGAGGTAAAACTTCCCTGGATTCTATCCCCAGTACCACAAAAAAGTGGGTACCACACAGGATTGTCCTTCAAAGTTTTGAGGTTTTTCATCAAAGAGAAGAAAATTTCCTTCAATTTCTGTAAGATAAAAATTGGACTTATGCATCTGTCAAATATGACAGAAATCATCAACTACCGGCTTGTGATAAATAATAGAATTGCATTCAGTTTTCGTGACCTGGAATATGTAATTTAACTGTATGGTGTTGTGACTGCTTCGGGTTGTAATGCAGTGCACATTTCCTAAATTTCAGTCATTTCCTTGGGAGGTGTTTGTGTCTGATAACAAGGCCCAGCTCAGGACACAGGTATGACAGAATCCCCAAACACTGTTCAGTGGGACCCAACATAGAACACTACTTCCACACCATGCTGGGTTTTTCTCTTAGAAACTGCCATTGTTAAAACAATAATGTGAATTAGTCTATAAATAGGAAGCCAAACTGTATTTAATTATCAAAGCCTAAGAAATGGATTCTCTACTTGGAGAAGACAGAAACTTTCTAAATAGAGTCCTGCGTCACTTAATGACAGGGCCATTGGATGATATAAGTTATAGAACCACCATCAAATATGTGGGCGACTCTTGACACATACATTGTTAGGAGGTGCATGCCTGTAGTTTTTGAGTTAAAGAAGAAATAATCAATATTGAAACTTCTGATGATTTAAAAATTACTATGAAGCTACAATCTAGACACAGTTTTGTGAGAAAAATCAGAGACAAGTTTATAGTCATAAGTGCTCTTATTGTTGAACAAGAAAGAATAAAAATAATGAGATAAGTGTCCATCTTAAAAAACTTGGAGAGCAAAACCAACCTGAATGATTAAAATCTAGCTACATACCAAGCCGGGCGTGGTGGCGCACGCTTGTAATCCCAGCATTCGGGAGGCTGAGACCGGAGGATCCGGGTTCGCGGCCAGCCTCAGCTACCTAGTGAGGCACTCCGCAACTTAGTGAGACTCGGTTTCAAAATAAAGAATAAAAAACAGGGCTGGGGGTGTAGCTCGGAGGTAGAATGCCCCTGAGTTCGATCCCCAGTACC
>PVLC010000403.1:8734-78668 GCA_004027655.1 Graphiurus murinus
TTTTTTTTTTTTTTTTTTTTTTTTTTTTTTTTTTTTTTTTTTTTTTTTTTTTTTTTTTTTTTTTTTTTTTTTTTTTTTTTTTTTTTTTTTTTTTTTTTTTTTTTTTTTTTTTTTTTTTTTTTTTTTTTTTTTTTTTTTTTTTTTTTTTTTTTTTTTTTTTTTTTTTTTTTTTTTTTTTTTTTTTTTTTTTTTGGTACTAAGGATTGAACATTGAACCCAGAGGCATTCTACCTTCGAGCTACACCCCCCAGCCCTATTTTTAATTCTTTATTAGGCTCTCACTAAGTTGCAGAGGGCCTCACTAAGTAGCTGAGGCTGGCTGCAAACCTATGATCCTCCTGTCTCAGCCTCCCAAGTATTGGGATTACCAGCATGTGCCACCATACCCAGCTTTGGAGCTATCATCTTCTAAGAGTGAGATTTTATTTTCCATGTGTCTAGTCTACTATTTATAGTTTGTATTGATGCCTTCACTTCAATTATTGCATCTCTTCAAGGCTTCTTTTTTACTCCTGTTCAGGGTGTCAGATTCTTTCTTTGTTTCTTCATTTCTTTCAGTATTTCTGAATTTTTTTCAGAAATCCTGTATCATTTCCACTATTAAAATTCTGAATCATCCTTCTGACAATCTCTGCAGTTCTGTGCTGGTGCATTCTGTTATTGTGGGGTTATGGGAGCTCATTGTTTCCTTGCTATTCTTCCTTCTCATGATTTCCAGTTTCTTAAGTTTATATCTTTGTTGCTTTTCATAGCTTTCTCTCATTTCTGTAGATTTCTTATGCCTATTTTCTTTCTCTGAATGGTATCTTATTGTGAAGGTAGATATTTACCACTAGGTATGCTTTACAATAGATTAGCATCTACCATATGGTTAGTCTATGTTCTCTATTGTGCATTTATTACCCTTTGATACCAACCTTGAAAACTATGTCTACTCTCACCCCACTGTTGTTCTACCTATAGATCATCAGTACTGAGTTGCGGTTACTCTGGAGCTCCTTCTGCCCACTGTATGGTGGTGATGGTGATGAGTTTCAGGCGTTATGGTCCAGGGTCCTGTTTGTCACTTCCATTATAGGGAGTTGGCTCAGAGGTGTAAGCAGAATAGTTTGTGCCCTATGTGTTTTTAAACCTCATTGTGCGAGCTGTTGGGCGATTCCTTCTGTCAGCTATGATTAGTTTATCCTTGGTGTTTGTTAGTCCTTTCTGGTGGTTCACTTCTCTGGTCCAATCTCAGCCTGCAGGTTGGGTGTGGAGGAAGGAGCCAGAGTGGTGGGTGCAGGAATAGGGAAAAGTAGAGGATATGATCAAGTAGAATGAGAGTTTGAATGTAGTAAGGTAATATATGGTAGAAAGTAGAAATAATGAATATGTAGGAGGATTCTAGTAGTCAATGTAGAGTATTTAAATGTGGTGATATGAAATGGATGTAAGACAAGGAAAAGAAAAACAAGGGTTGGAGGGAAGAGTGTAGATAGGAAAGAGGGATCAAGCTTGTAAAAGGGATGGGGAAGAGAATAAACAAACACAAAAAATAACAAAACAACCAACCAACCAACCAATCAAACAAACAAATAAAAACAACCCTGCAAATATATAACAACAGAGCAGACTTGGCCTCTACAGTCTGCATGGATATTTTCAGCCGTTTAATGTCTACTCACTATAGGAGGTTTTCAAGCATGTTCCAAGCATTCTTATTTGCTCAGTGACCTATAGTGGTGATTTCCATATTTAGACCACTTTTGGGCCTCCTGCAGTGATTAGTACCCTGGTCTGATGTCTCTCTCTGTCAGTGCAGGCACCTAGTGCTGCTGGTGCCTCTCTGTTGCACACTTGCGTCTCCAAGCTCCCCACAGGGCCTGCACCTGTGCTACTATGCAGGTGGTGGGTGTCACTGGGGCTGGACCCAGTATAAGCAAAGGGCTCTGCACTTTCTACAGGCCCTGGGCCTACTCCCCACCCCCCTCTCTCTCCCCCAAGACAGGTGCAGGACACTGAGCTGGGTGTCCAGTACAATTGCGAGGCATTCTCCGGAAGTCCTGTAAGGACTCTGTGCCCTGTGTGCTATGGGCTTCTCCTGAGTCTCTGCTATGTCAGGCAGCAGCCTCCAACCCAACCACTGCAGGGGTGGACCTGAACGTCTCTGACCCCATGAGTCTATTGCTTGTCACCGGAGTCCCTGTGGCTGTGCTTGGTTGTAAAATACAGTCAAGCACCACTCTGGATCTCTGAAGGGAGACACAGGCTGAACTGCTGCTCCCACAAGTTCTGGCCAGGCATCTGGGCAGTCGTATCTCTGTCAAATGTGGTGATGCTGACCACTTACAATGTGAACATCTGCAGTTGCTTACTTCACATCAAGTCACTGGCTTGTTTGCTGGGGGTCTTTAGAGACTAAATTGTTAGCAGTTCCAGCCCAGAGAGGACAGCCATGGACAGGCCAAGATGGCATGGCCAACTGCTGCTGGCAGCATTCTCCAGGTGCAGCTCACGGGGCACTTTGCTATCCCCTGTTCTGTCTTCTGAGTTTTGTTCCACCGTGGTTCAATTTTTTGTTGCTTTGTTCATTTTTTTCCTTGCTACTTGTTTTCTCTTGTCAAGAAGCTGCCTTCATGGCGGTTGAGTTTTGAGTTTTACAGCACCTGAGATGTGCTACTTCCCTCAGTCGCCATCTTGCTGATCTCAAAGTAGGTCTTTTGATAGGCACTTTTAAAATAGTATCTATTATCTATTGTCATTATTATCAAATATATGTAAGAAACATTTTTTTTGGTATTAATGAGCTATACCCCCAGCCTTTTTTATTTTTTTATTTTGAAATGGGGCCTTGCTAAGTTGCCCAGATTCCTTGAACCTGCCACCCTCTCACTTAAGCCTCCAAAGTAGCTGGATCATAGGCATACACTACTGCACCCAGCCCTACTGCTTCCAACACTAAAATCTATTCCTTAAATGAGCAATAATAGGTATATGCATACTCCTGAACACAAGAATTCTTCATATAAAGAAAGAGCACTTTATGGGCTTCTTATTAATTCTCCAAGGAAAAAAGTTATAGTATCTTCTTTTCAATGTCCAAATTAATTTCACTGAAATAAATGGAAATGTATGGCAGTACTAATGTTTTTGTCTTTTTAAGTAACTGAATCATATTTTTGAATGATTGATGTGATTCACCAACAGATGATTTTATTTCAGATACTGTTTGAAAATACCTAATGGCTGAATAACAGAATGTTTAACCAGGCCTAATAGACCTTTCCCAATTTTTGAGTTTCAAGATGTTGAAAACCTTCATATCCTCTGCTACTGTTTACCTGACCACTTAGAGTTATAAATTTTGTTTGGCTGCACAAGAAATCAGGAAATCAGGAGTTTAAACACAGTAAGACTTTTATTTTTTTCTCATTCCATGGCGTATGGAGGCAGGCATTTCAGAGCTGGTTTGTTGGCTTCCAGTACCCATAGAATCCTGGCCCCACTCAGCCATTCTTAGTGCATGCTTATTGCCCAGGAGCCAAGCTCATTGCATCACTTCCTTTTCTTAGTAGACATCTGGCATCAAGTGTACTCTGCAGGAAGGAAAATGGGAAAGTGTAAGGGAAAATATTTGTCAGCCTCCTGCTTTTAAAGAGGTTTCCTAAAAGTCCCACTCAGTGATATCCACTTACATATCATCAGTCAGAACTCATGGCGATTTCTATCTGCAATGGGAGATTACTAAGAAATTTAATCTGTTTTTGTTGTTGTTGTTTAATCTCTTTGCTGTCCCAAAGTGGAAGAAGGTAAGATTAGAGACAATTAAATTTTTTTGGCTACATAGAGCATAGGCAAAAATTAATGCTACTTAAAGTGGAAGAGCTATGTGGATGTTCCAATTCTGAATTGACAAGCAAGACTATTTTACAGTTTTAGTGGTGGAATTGGATACTGTAAAGTAATTTGACAATAGGACACAATAATATTGCTTTGACACAAAAAAAGTTATATTCTTTGGATTATCCAAGTAGAACGAAGAGTTATGTATAGATTCCATTAGAAGACCTCTCCTGTAATTAAAATGGTCATGGTCCAATGAAGTTTTGTAGGTTCTTTGTTAACTATTGATTTGCAGATTTTGAAAGGTAGGCGAGACAGGAGGATTGCAGGTTCAAGACCAGCCTTAGCAACTTAGCGAGATTCTCAGCAACCTATTGAGACCCTGTTTCAAAATAAAAAATGAAAAGTGCTAGGGGCGTAGCTCAGAGGGAGAAAGCCCCTGGGTTCAATTCCTAGTAACAAATAAACAAACAAACACAAAACAACAACAGGTAGATATTTATGTTTTTCCTAACATAAAGAATAAGCATCTCCTGATACTTATAAAAAATACCTAGCTTCTGAAATTTTTGAATACCTATTTTAAATACTCATTTTTTAAAAATACTTATTTTCTCTAAAAAAATCAACATTTATACTTCAGTTCTTTTGGGCATGTATACATCAATAAACAAGATGTGCTAAGGAAGAAAATAACTATGAAGTTAGAATAAGTGGATGAACAAAATGACAAAAATTCCCAATATGAGATATGAAACAGAAAGATAATATTTTCTCAAACAAGGGGACAGATTATCCACCTGAGAAAATCTGACCTTTAAGTAAAAACTCAATTCAGCAGGTTAGTTTCAGGGAGTACTAAATGGGTGGGCAAATGCTGAGGAGTGAAAATGTGAGCCCTTGGTGCTCCTCAGCAGCTATTATTTGCATACCATTACCAGAAGACATCAAGAAGACGACCCTTTGCATACTCACCAATAGTTAGTCTATTAACAGTCATACAAAATATATTTGCAGCTTTGGTTTCATTGTCTGTAAAATGGGTAAAATCAAGTATATCTACCCCCATAGAATTATAAGACTGGAGAGCTAACATGTGAAAATTACATAAAATGTTTGGTATATTCTATAAGACTTTACTATTATTTATCATTTAAGTAAATCAGAAAATAAGTTAATAACATTCATTCTTTGGGTGGAATTAGCATAAGGTTGTCAAACAGTGATTTATTCTTCTTGGGGAGAATGAAGAATGATGGCTTGAGATTAAAGTTCTGCCTCCCAGTGTTTTTGTTGGCAATGAGAAGATTATTTCACTTCCATTCACTTGTGGGCCTCAGCTGGACTATTGGAGAGGACTGAGGGAAAGAGTTACATTCAGAGTCCAGACCAGTTAGATCTCATTACCTGGACCCTCTATTTTCTCTACTTATTGGTAGAGTTTTTTTTTTTTAATCCTTCTTGTTTATAAATTTTCTGATGCAAGTTTCAAGACCATAAATTACCTGATGAATCTATTAAAGATAAAGAAAGTTTTGCTTTGTACTCTTGAGCTCCTAGGCCAGGTTGGCATTGCTAAGCAGAAGTAGATCATTGGATATTATCTTAACAGGAGAAAAATTACTAACTAGTGTAAACAGGAAACCATTTATCCTTTCCCAAATACTATAAGGTGGACAGAGCAGATAAGATGTCAACTAGTGTAATAAAATGTCAACTAGCATAATATGATTGTAAAAAGTGTTCAGGTTCTGACAAGGACATCCTCAGGGAAGTTGAAGAAAGCACATAGGGTAGAGCCTGGGTCTAAGCCCCAGCGCTGCCTTTTGCTGGTTGTGTCTCTGCAAGAAACTTGGTTCCCATGAGAATGGTCACTTTGCTGATCGACAGGGATTCACCTAAGCTCCTATAACCAGCAGTGTTCAAAATACATTGGCTTCAACAAAGTAGGTGCTTATTTCTTTCTCTGTATAAGTCCAGATGTAGGTAGTCCATGCTTGGGTCTAAGATGCCTGCTTTTGTTCTAGCTGTTTCATTGCCAGTAGAAAGCAAGTAAAGATTCAAACATATACACTCAGTCTTTTTTTTTTAGTGTACCCTCAATCTTTTTAAGGGAAAGACAACCACTTTCTCACATTCCATGGGCTAGCACTTAGTCTTATGGCCCCCTCCACCTGCAGGAGTGGCTAAAATAGTGGTCTTTACCTAGGTAACCATGTGCCAACTGAAATTCTATTACTATGCAGAGAGAGGATGGATATTGAAAGATAACTAGCAAGATGCCTTATCTGCTCTGTCCACCTTATAGTATTTGGGAAAGGATAAAATCACAGCCCAGTAAAAAAAACAAAAAAACAACAACAACAACAAAAAAACCAAAAACCCACAGGACTGATTTTAATCCTATTTTTATGGTGCCACAATGCTCTGTAAGAGCAATCCATTCAGCCTGATTGTGGTGGGTGAACTTCGAGGACATTAGGCTGAAGGGATCTATAACTCCTCTGCAAAACTGTATAAAATGTATTTTTATTGTAGAGAAGGAAAAATTTTGCAGATTAGATTGCTTTTGGAAAGTGAATTCTTGTTTCTTCTTGGGAGTGTGTGTATATCTGCATGTCTCTGTTGTTGAAAAGTGACTCAGAGATGAGCAGGACTAGAGATAGAGAACAAGGAGGTGTAGCTTCATCTGATGTTTGCACAGTGACCTAGAAATAGAAAAGATGTGGAACACTAGAGCCCTCCCCAAGCTGCCTTCACTTCCATGCACTCCCCAATATTGGTGATTTTCTCAGAGTTCTCCCATAGATTATTTAGCCCATGGGTTCTCCTGATGTTTACGTGTGTGTGTGTGTGTGTGTGTGTGTGTGTGTGTGTGTGTGTGTGTGTATGTGTATGTACATGTGGTGGAAAGCAATGAAGATATAGTTGAGACAAAGTCTAGGGTAAGTACATTTAATCCATGGGGTAGAGGGTACTTATTCATGAGTGAAGGATTATGGAAGGACTCTCGCTGAAGATTTTTTTCTTTTTTTATATGTATGTATGTATTTTTATTTATTTATTTATTTATTTATTTATTTATTTATTTATTTATTTATTGCAGTTCTGAGGATTGAACACGGAGGCATTCTACCGCTGAGCTACACCTCCAGCTCTATTTTTTATTCTTTATTTTGAAACAGGGTCTCACTAAGTTGCTGAGGGCTTCACTGAGTCCTCACTGAGACCTCACTGAGGCTGGTGGCAAATCTGAGATCCTTTTGTCTCAGCCTCCCAAGTACTGGGATTATAAGCATGCACCACCATGTCTGATTCTCCCTGAAGTTTTCAAGGGACAGAAGAAAGTCTGGGAGCTGGAATTTGCCCATAAGGAAACTCCTATCATGGGTTTAAAGATTGCCTTTCCTTGGGCCCTGGAAACAATCCAATTCAGCATATAGTTGTCCATATATCCCCTCTAGTTGTTCCTCAATCTTCAGTTGAGTGTAGCTTTGTGTAGTAATATGTGAGAAACTAAGGGAAGATGTGATGTAGAGATGCCTGGCATTTTCTATTTGAGGCCAACATCACTATTCCAAAGGAAAGAATGGTCTTATTTTTCTCCAACCAGGAGAAAAGCAAAGAGAGACCAAAGCAGAATCAACTTGGAATCAAGTTCAATGTGGAGACAGGCTACAGCCAGATGATGTCTAGAATGGAAAGGAGCCAAGTCCCAGATTTTGAAAGGTAAATATTTAAATACTTATTTTCCCTAAAACAAATGGCATAAAGCAATTTTATAAGTGGGATGGGACTCAAGCCATTTAATGTAAATATTAAAAGAAAGCATATGCCAGCAGACTGGAGGATGTTGCCTGGGAGCAGACACCTGGGTTACAAAGCAGGTAGACCCGCCTCGGTGGGTGTGTCTGGAGTGGATATGCCAGTGAGCTGTGGCCACACTGATCCTGAGTCCACTTTGCTTTGGGAGGCTAGGAATGGCCTGTTGGATGAGTTTCTCTTCTACTCTGGGAAGGAGGAAGGACCTGCAGTAACTCTGTGTCAACCAGCAAGCAGCGTGGGAGTGCTGAGCCCAAGTAGATGATCAGGAGCTGGTGGTCAGGGAGTAGTGATCACATCCTGAAGCCCTCTTTCCTACAGTGGCAAGTCAAACAGAATGTTAGGAAGTGGTATACCTTCGAACCAGGGGCTCAAAAATGAATACACATAGCTTTGACTGCAATTTTTCATTTAGGTCAGAGAACTAACATTCCTCAATTATGGAGAAGAGAGAAAACTTTTCTGGTAATACTTAGATCTTCTCTGGCTTTTCTGGGGATGAATGGCCCACCAAGGCATATTCTGCCTTCTCTGCAAGAGGAGATTCGTGAAATTTCCACCCAGCAAGTGTTTCCCAAACTTTACTTGTCACAAGAATCACCTGAGCTGGGCCTGGTGCTGCACACCTGTAATCCTAGTACTTGGGAAGCTGAGACAGGAGAATTGCAGGTTGGAGGACAGCCTCAGCAAGTAACGAGACTCTCATCAACCTAGCAAAACCCTTAAAACAGAATAAAAAATAGGACTGGGGGGTGTAGCTTGGAAGTAGAATGCCCCTGGGTTCAATTCCCAGTAAAACACACACACACATACATACACACACACATACACACACACACACACACACACACACACACACACACACACACAGAATCAGCTGGGTTCCATCTCAAGTTGATTGAATTAGAACTTCAAAAGATGGAAATATGAGAATCTGCATCTTTAACAACCACTCCTGTTATTTATTTTCTTTTTCTTTCTTTCTTTATAAAAATTATTTACATATTTATTTTGGTACTGGGGAATGAACTCAGGAGTATTCTACCTCTGAGCCTGCCCTTTTTATTCTGCCTGCCCTTTTTATTTTTCATTTGGAGCAGGGTCTCGCTAAGTTTCTGAGGCTGGTCTCAAACCTGTGATCCTCCTGTTTCAGTCTCTCAAGTATTGGGATTACAGGTGTGTGCCACGATGCCTGGCTCCTGCTAATTCTTTTGCCTGGGGGCTTTTGAGGAATATGATGCTCTGTAAGCAATGTAGTAATGTTAGATTGTTGGGGTGGTTCTGTATGCAGGAAATAGGTGCAAGCGAATGGAATTTGGATGGGGATATAGGACACTGGGATTTAGGCAGAAATTAAACACAGATGAGTAACATAGAGATTCGAAGAAAAGCAGAATCATGTTAGTGAATTTCTAAGTTCTCTACCTTAGTGCTTTTGCTTTCTGGTCCTCTCATATAAAATGCTGGGGTTACCCTTTCTTTAAAGCAATGTCAGATATCTGGAAGACCACTCTGAGGTGAAGGGTAGTCTCATATTCTTTACAATCTTCTTTTCAACCACATCTGCTTGAATTTGCTTTGCTTATTTGGCTTCTATATGAGGTTTCATTTAGATAAAATATTCAGTACCCTTTTTTCTAAAATTGAAAACAACTGCATTAAATTATTTCTATGATCTTACAGCTCTAGGATACTAAGTGTGTCTGCAGCACCAAAGCCAACAACACAGATCATTATCACGGAAAAGAGCACCAGGCTCTCTAGGATGCAGGCCACATTCTGAGCCTAGTTTTTTATTATTGGGCCCTGCTGTTCAAACCTGCTGGCTTTCTTGTCATGGACTGACATTTAAGCAGAGAGGAAATAATTGTGACATCTCCATGATTATAGCAATTTAAAGACAAAAAAAAAAGGCAAAAACAAAAAAAAAAAATCCCAAATGTTGTCATTGTGTAGACAAAATAGTAACTGGTTAATTGCCTGAATTCCCTCCCCGCCCCCTTTCACTAGTTGTTTTGGTATCAAGTAGCTATAGTCAAATGTAAGCCTGTCTAGTGACCTGGCATAATACCAAGTGTGCATTCAAAAGCAGGTGTAGCCAGCAATAAGCCAGGTGCTTGGTGGGAGAGCCTGCCAGGACGTTACAGATGACACTTCGCCTATTTGGATGCTACACACAACTACATTTTCAGAAATAAGCATCTGTTTACATATGAATGTAACCTTTGCCCTCTTACTTACTCTTCAACCTGGGGAAAAGACTGCTCCAGGTATGTGTGGCAAAATTTGGGTTCAGGTCCTGTTCCATGCTTATTGTGTTATTTAGACAAATCACCTGTAGTAATATCTACTATGCAGCACCACTGTGAGGATTACATCAGATAAGGCACATGAAAGCCCTTTGTAAATAGCACAAAATCTTACAAATGTAAAGGTGTGTTTATCGTAATGAATAATGGTACCATATTCAAGCAAATAACATTAGGAGAAAAGCCACTATTATATTCACAAGCTATACAAATGATTATATATAATCAGACAAAAGCTACTATTATGTTCACAAGCTATATAAATGATTATATATATATAATCAGACAATATACATGTATTAATATATCCACTGTTAGTTCATTCATTCTCTAGCTCTGGCCTATACAGCATTAGTCCCTGGGGGAGAAAAGAAGTAAATGAAGAGAGATTAGTTAGATAGAAAATACATTTAGGGTTTGATAATCAAGCAGTTCAATGTCTATTGAGGCAAGACTATGTTCCAGAAACTAGGTTCCTCCCTGGGAAAACAAAGTGCTCAAACCCTATATCTCCAGTGGAGGGTTTGTAGTCACAGAAGAGGGACAGTGGCTCAGTATGTCTGATAAATCCAGAGGGAAGAAGAATTGGTTTCCAATTTGGCGAGTGAAGACTTGTGGAACACATTTGCTCTCAAGGCTGCTTTGCAGAGTGTTCACGGCTCTCTATATACCCCTTTGACTGCACTAAATCATATTTTGCCTGGATGCTCTAGAGTTTCCCAAATGTCCTGAATAAATTTCACAGTCCCTGGGCTGAGCCCATTTAGTCCTTCTGAGTAGGATGACTAAATCGTAGACAACTAGACTTGCAGACTAGTAGTGATGGTCCTGAAATGGTATAGAAGGAAAAATGACTTTTCAAATAAAAAATGAAATAGTAGCTGGGCGTAGTGGCATACGCTTGTAATCCCAGTACTTGGGAGGCTGGAGGATCTGGGTTCACGGCCAGCCTCAGCTACTTAGTGAGGCCCTCTGCAACTTAGTGAGACCCTGTTTCAAAATAAAGAATAAAAAATAGAACTGGGGGGCCGGGCGTGGTGGCGCACGCTTGTAATCCCAGCATTCGGAAGGCTGAGACCAGAGGATCCGGGTTCGAGGCCAGCCTCAGCTACCTAGTGAGGCCCTCTGCAACTTAGTGAGACTCGGTTTCAAAATAAAGAATAAAAAAATAGGGCTGGCGGTATAGCTCAGAGGTAGAATGCCCCTGAGTTCAATCTCCAGTACCGCAAAAAAAAAAAAAAAAATAGAACTGGGGGTATAGCTCGGAGGTAGAATGCCCCTGGGCTCCATTCCCAGTACAGAAAAAAAAAATAGTGTTGGTGCACCTCCTTTGAACATGTTCTTTTAAAGCATAGTAGAAAACACAAATGATTTAGTGTCATGTATGGCCATGTTGAGAAAACATGCCAAGTGAGATACCTTTGATCCCCAACAATCAGTGGATTGCTGCCCGTTGCAGAGGGAGCCTCACATATCAGGACTTTATCATGTTGTGAGGTTGCCTCGCACTGCACCTGGCATTGGCTTCCATCGTGTAGGCCAGTGTTCATGATTAATTCCAAAGTGCTTCTCTTGCTTTAAATAAACATAAATAAAAAACAAATGTAGTTTGCCTACACAATCCCCTACAGGAAGGCTGAAATTGGATAGTAACAAGAGTTTTCCAGTCTAAGAGAAACCCTTCCCTTTGAACCTCTTTGACTTCTCTCAGAAAATGGTGAAAACAGAAGATTAAAGCTTCCCTTTTTGAGGGCTCCTCCTCCCCCTTACCTTTTTTCTTCATCTGGAGGGCTCTTAGGTCAGGCATTTCATATATTTTGCAATCCTAAGGGATCAAGCAAGGACAAAGGGCAGGATTTCCTGCTTGGGGAAGGGCCTTCCCTCTGAGCTCCAGGAAGAGGTTACTTGACATTGATTAGTCCCAGGGATTCTTTTGCAGAAGTCACCCAGTGTGTATTTTCCCTCCTCACGTGCCTTGTAGTCAGGTACAGGTAGACTCTGCAGAGAAGTCTGTGTCTTTGTGGGAGGCAACGTCCTCCTTCTCTGGACACATTTGCCCAGTCCAGGCCCGTGGTAAGGCTTGTGCTTTTGTTTCATGTGGCTTTGCAATCTGGACTTTTTTTTTTTTTTTCTTTTTTTTTTTTTGGTAGCTGATTTTCTCAGCTCTTAGATACAGAGGAGATGAATATTTCCTTTACTGTTCTCCAACACTATAACATTACTATCATATACAAACTGAATAAACTGTAATTTCTTTTTTAAAGGGCTTTCCAGCAAAAGGCAGAAAACCTGCTAGACAAATTCTAAAAGAACTGCAACACTGTAATTTCTTTCTTTCTTTTTTTTTTTTTAACTAAGAAAAGGGTAGGTGAAAAAATTTTGGAACTTCTTTGAATCATGTGTTTCTTATAACTAAACACCGTCACATCTCATAGTCATAATCACTCTCAAAATTCAGATGTATGATTACAATGCACCAATAATATATATAGTTTACACTAGAAAAACAAACAACCCAATCAAGAAATGGGCAACTGAATTGAATAGACACTTCATAAAAGAAGAGATGCAAATGGCCAATAGATGCATGAAAAAATGTTCAACATCATTAGCAATTAGGGAGATGCAAGTAAAAACTACATTAGACTCCATCTAACCCCAATCAGAATGGCAATCATCAAGAAGTCGAATAACAACAAATGTTGGTGAGGATGTGGGGAAATAGGAACTCTTCTACACTGTTGGTGGGATTGCAAACTAGTTCAGCCATTATGGAGATCAGTGTGGAGATTCTTTAGAAAACTGAGAATGGATCTACCATATGGATCCAGCTATACCACTCTTGGGTATCTTTCCAAAGAGGTTGAAACCAGAGAACTACATACACATGTTCATAGCAGCACAATTCACAATAACCAAATTATGGAATCAACCCAGGGGTCCATCAACAGATGAGTGGATTGCAAAACTATGGGAAATAAACACAATGGAATTCTACTCAGCAATAAAGAAGAATAAAATAATGTCATATGTAAGAAAATGGAAGGATCTGAAGAATATAATGTTCACTGAGATTAGCCAGTCACAGAAAGTGAAGGGACATTTTTTTTTTCCCCAGATAAAGGAAGAGAAACTTTAGTGGAGCCAGGAAAGTGATCTAAGGGAAGGGGAAGGGGGAGACTGAGGTTCATTACTGGAAAGAGTGAAAATTCCAATGCCAATCTCAGTCTTCTGTATGGGAAGGAGGGTGATGGGAAGGAGAGGCAGGGATGGGGGGAGCACCAAGTGCTGTGTGCATGTATGTCAATGTCAACATGATTTACATTATGATGTCAGATGATAATGCACCAATAAAAGCACATTAAACAATTTAATGGTTAAAAAATATCTCAAAATTCTTTTTTTTGTGGTACTGGGGATCGAACCCAGAGGCATTCTACCTCTGAGTTGCACCCTCAGTCCTCTTTATTTTTACTTTCTCTTTTGTTTTGTTTGAAACAGGGTCTCACTAGATTGCTGAGAGTCTCACTAAGTTGCAGAGTCTGTTCTTGAATCCCAATCCTCCTTTCTCAGCTACCAAGTACTGAGATTACAGGCGTGTGCTATCACGCCTGGCTTCAAAGCTCTAAGACTAAAGTTATCCTGGAAAAAAAAAAGGAGCCCCATAATAATAATAATTAATAACAACAATAATATGACAACTAGCATTTGCCTAAGACATGGACTTTTTTTTTGTACTTAGGATTTTTTGGTACAGGGGCATTCTACCTCTGAGCTAATAGGTTCTCAATAAATTGCTGACCTCAAACCTGTGATTCTCCTGTCTCAACTGGGATTACAAGATGCGCCACTGTGCCCAGCAAGCATAGACATTTAAAAAGTACTTTCCTATAAATTATCCATGTATTTCTTCATACCACCATACCATTATCAACATCATTTTATAGGTAGAAAATCAAGGCTTACACAGGACAAAAGATGTGCCCAGGGCCACTCAGGGGACACATGAAGGAACTGGGATTTGATGCCAAGTTTCTGACCTTAGGGCTGCTAAGTTATACAAGTTCCATGCTTTTCTCTGAGAGTTGTGCCATCTGGCCAAAACCATGTGGCAATAAATTCGCAGGAGTAGCAACAAGGATCCATGATTCAGTCATCCTTTTGCTGACTATAATTATGTGATCTTGAACAATCTCTGAACTTATCTGGGTCTTAGGTTCCTCCCTTCTGAGAGCAAAAGCTTGGACAAGGCTGGTGTTTTTCAGCAGCGATGGCACTACACAGGTGTGTCAACACTTTGAACTCCTGACTGGTTTCCTGCAGGTGGAAGCTGACATTTGACTCAGCAATCATCCTGAATTCCCATTTCAAATTCCTGAGTTCATCTAAATATCATTTTAGTTTAAATATTTCAAAAGTGAATTAAAAATATAATTGTAGGAAAATCCTTCCTGGGCAGAACCAATCAGAAAATGTTGGAAACTAGTTTGCAACCTTTATCCTTCACTCACTTTGGAATAGAACGAGATTAAAGTTGAATAGGCCAAAAACAGTTAGAAAGTGGAAGATTTTTACATATTCCAAGAGTTGTCAGTGTGCTGTTAGTGCCTGGTCCACGTGAAGGGGGGACAGGGGCTACTTTTCCCTGACTCATACCTGGTGAAAGGACCTCAGGGACATGACTTGGAGAACTTGATTTGTATCCCCTACAGTTTGAGGGGAACCAGTGGGCCAGTATCTGACTCTAGCCTGGGAGCCCAGAACAAGGGCTATGGAGTGGGTGGGGCTTTAGAATCCCCTAAATGGGAAGTAAAGGAGTAAGTAAAAGGAGTAAGCTTCTGTGGCCCAGAACAGTCTCAGAAGGAGAAAGCAAGCTTGGGGTGGCCTTAGATTCTACCTCAGAGAGCTACCTAGGATAGCAAGAAGACCTCAGCAGAGGCTGGAGGTCAGTACTAAGGAAGATTATTAGTCACTGATCTGCAAACATTCATTTGTAACTGTCACAAGAACAGCAGATGGAAGTCCATAGAAGTGAGAGGGTCTCCCCAGAACCTGTGAGAACAGACTGTGAGAAAAAGCGTCAACTTTTTACAATTCTCAGGCCCAGAGAGGCCCAGTGCCATCTGGGGCAACACCCGTCTTAGTTTCCTACCCCTTTGCCTCCCTCTCTTTCTCCTGACCTTTTAATTTTGGAGGTGTTTCCATTAACTAGCAAGGGCAAAGCAGGTAGGAAGCTAAAGAATAGACCAGCCCCCAATCCCTTTCCCATTGCTGGAGCCTTGCCGGGATGGGAGAAAGTACACACTGTGAAAGGGCTCAGAGTTTTCATTACCCCAGACTCAACAGATGAATAACTGAGCTGAAAATGTGTGGAGGAATAGAGAGCAAAGGACTTTCTGCAAAGGACTTTTCTTTTCCTTTTTTCGATCTAAGGGGGACGAGAAAAGGATGGCACTAGATTGCATCCAAAGGAGGGGAACACCAACCTCAAAGAATGAGCATGCAGGGACAGTGGGAGAAAAAAATAAGATTATTTCCTGTTATGCTTCATTAGTCCTAAATATTGAGCATAGTGAGACATACACATATACATATACATATACACATACATATACATATGTGTGTGTATGTGTGTGTGTGTGTGTGTGTGTGTGTGTGTGTATGTGTTCAGTATTGGGGATTGAACCCAGGGGTGTTCTAGCTCTGAGCTACACCCCCAGCCCTTTTTATTTTTCATTTGGAAACAATCTCACTGAATTGCTGAGGCTGTCTTGAACTTTGCAATCCTCCTGGTTAGCCTCCCAGGTACTGGGATGCAGACATGTGCCACCATGCTTGGTTTGTATGTGTTTTTTCTTTGTTTCAAATAGGTTGATTTGACAAGTGTTCCTCAATTTCAGAAGCTTGAAAACCACTAAAACTCAATGATGTTGAAAGTTACTTCAGACACTGGTAGCAATGCCAGTTATTACATAGTGGAAAGAACCAGCAGAATATTTCCTCTGTCCCTTCACCACTGTATTCAAATTTACGTAGATCTTAGGGCATGAAAGTAAAGAAAATGGAATTGTTTCCTTCTTCACAAAGAGATGACAAAATTTTGATCAAGGCCACCCCCATCCACCTATCCTCCCCTCAATAAAGATAAAACTTACATTTGGATTAAGGGCAGAGAAGAGGAAATAAAGAAAACCAGTGGAGGTGGTAGCAAAAGTGAGGTTAAGGAACAGAAAAGAAAAGAGGAAGCGGAGGGAAAGCTTATTGTGGGCACAGAGCAGCCTTCATGATCGGGAGGAAAGAGAAATAGAGGCTGAGAAGGAAGAAAGCCCCTGGCTCTTCATTTCCCATCTCTCACAACAGGACTCCCCAGCTCTGTCCCTTTCTCCCACTTCCTTAGGGTCATGGCTAGCACGCCACTTGAATGAGGCTGCACACAATTACAAACCTGTCTTCTGGCTTTGGACCCCTTTCAGTGTCTGTCCTCTCTCATAGGGACTCTGACTTCCTCCTGGAGGTCTCACTAGTGTCCCTTCCTAAACCTCGTTTCTCATCCTGCTGGACAGTGTAGCAGAGGTTTCCTGTAGCCACAGCTTATAACCTAGGGCATCTTCTTATAGTATTGATTTATTTACTGCCAAGTCATTTAAAACGATTTTACATTAAAGCATATTATGTTGTAGATTGTTAAACTGGTATGAGTGTTAAATCCAACAGGAGATTCTATATAAATGTTAAGCTCTCAGCTGCTTCAGAGTTAGTTCACTCAGATCCTTAGGGCTATTAGTTCACCCTGATCTGCTATTAGAGGCATTTTCCTGGACGTGCTTAAGGAAATTTGGCCTAATTTGTTTCTCTTCTCAGGAGTATCTATATTGGGCATTAGATTAGCAAAAAGTGTCCAAGAACCAAAGAACTGACACTGTAATGACAGAAATGAAGGCAATTTAATGGGAGGTGGACGAGATCTTTTGGTGGGTATGTGAAGTGACTCTAATTTCATATATTCTGCCAATTGGCAGGGCTAGCTCTGTTTGTAAATCTAAATGTGGGCCAGGTAATCAAAATAGAAAGCACTCAATGAGAGTTTATTAGACCAACATTTTCCAAAGTATGTTTCATGAACTACAAGCCTCATAAAATGCCTCTAAAAAGAAGGGTTTCATGATCAGATAAGTTGAAATATGCTTTAACCTCTCCTTGGAGAGTTACAAAGTACAAAGATGTTAGAGGCTTTGAGAAATCATGCAGCAAAACAAACAAATTTGACTCTGTGATACCCAAGTATAGTGGACTCTTTTTTTTAATATGCTTTTACTGGTGCATTATAGTCTCGCAACATAATGTAAATCATGTTGACAGTGACTTATTATATAACTGTTTAAATAAATCTACCTCATAATTAGTATTCTGGGGAATATGTCTGGGGAGCCCTCAGACTGGAAAATAGTTACCAGTCTTTGCATCATCCAGGGCCTCATTTGCCCTTCTCCCCTTTTATCTCATGTTTTGAGCACTTTTTTTTTTCTGGTAAATAAAACTATAGGTATCTTACAGGTATATCAAAATTACCTAAACATAACAATATTCACTGTTATAGATTCCTTACTTTTGGCTGTCTACCTGCAGGTCCATTCTGTTATGTATATTCAGTGTGAATGTTACCACCTGATTAGTCTGACCCATGAGTTTCCTTAGAAATGCCTATGGATTCATCAACAGCCAATCAGAACTTCTGGGCAACATAAGCTAGTCAGTTGCCATTCCAAAATAATACAATTCTAGCCCAAAGCCAAGAATTATGGTGTTATAATTAACTTGTGTATAGACATACATGGTACAAGTATAATTACCTTTAGAAGTTTAAAAATACTGAAAACAGGCCCAGGATATCTTGCTAACTTTATAGATTCGTAACAGTGTGTGTATTATAGGTGAAATACCAAAATAGACCATTCTACAAATGCTATTATTGTATTTACATAACATATATTGTTTTTGTCCTCAATATTCTATTAATCTAAAAAAGAATTCATATTATGTAATGCTCAAGACTGCAACAAGCTGGGCGTGGTGGTGCATGCTTGTAATCCCAGTACTTGGGAGGCTGAGACAGGAGGATCCGGGTTCGTGGCCAGCCTCAGCTACTTAGTGAGGCCCTCTGCAACTTAGTCTGACTCTGTTTCAAATTAAATAAAAAATAGGACTGTGGGTTTAGCTCGGAGGTAGAATCCCCCTGGGTTCAATCCCCAGTACAGAAAAAAAAAAAAAAAAAAGAGTGCAAACAATGATAACATTACAAAAAGTGTGAAAAAGTAAGAAAATTATAAAGCATGACAAACTCTTCAGTCTTTAGGTAGAAATTTTTGTTTCCAGTTAAAGACTTCAGAAGAATCACATCCATGAATTGTTTTTTGTAAATGACAAAGCACTGTGTGTGTGTGTGTGTGTGGTACTGGGGATTGAACTTAGGGGTGTTCTACCTCTGAGCTACACCCTCAGCCCTATTTTATTTTGAAACAGGATCTCACTAAATTACTGTGTGCTGCTGGTCTAGAACCTGTGATCCTCCTCTCTCAGCCTCCCAAATACTGGGACTACTTGCATGCAAAACAACACTCAGCTATGACAGTGCATTTCTATGTTAGTTATCTCACTCCCAGCAATCAGGTGATGTAATCTGGACACATTCTGAAGCATTGATGAGTACTACACTATATAACTTTTAGAAATTTTTTTTTTGTAGATGCTAGAAACTTAAACTAATTTATGCAAAAAGGCATAAGGAAGTACATTAGAAATACTAGATTTTTTTTCATAGAATCCCAGAAGAACCAAATAACCAAGAAACAGAAAGAGCAGAGATGTACACTTAGAGCTGGATCATAAACACTTAGAGCCCAAGATTAGGTTGTTAGGATTTTTCTCAACCTCATGTTCCTCTCTGAACATTGGCTTTGCTCTCCCTCATTTCAGTGGCTTTCTCCACCCAGTGAACGACATTCTTACCAGACACACATGACTTTTATATCTATGTGTGGAGCCACTGGAGAGAGATTATTTTAGCTCACACTTTAGTCCAAGTCTGTGAGACACAAAGAAGGATTGTGGGCCCAGTGCTGTTAGGTAGTTAAATTAGAGATGAGCAGGGCAGGGAAGGAATGGGACAAAGAATCCAGCCAGACTCTGGAGAAGAGATAAGGAGACTCACTGCCCAACTGTTTCAGAACTCCCCTCCCTAGGGTTTCACTTAGATTCCCAAAAGAAAGATTCCAACATAGCTGAAATGGCACAGGCGCGCTAAGCAGTGGTGTGAAAAGTCAGTCTCCTCTCCCATGAGGGGAAGGTTTCCAGAGTGAATAAATCTTGCCCTGTGGAGAATTCAGACTGTTTCTGAGCCTTTCTCTGGAAAGTAATCCTCTATCATGGTCTTCTATTAAACTGTACCCTGCTTCTCTAAATAAAGTCCTTATATTCCCCTATTCGTGCTTTCCATTTGAAATATTTCTCTTGGGAAGCAAGGACTGAGAAAGAGAGACCACCACCCTATAATATTTATTTCTAAGAGAGATTACCACCCAATAACAGTGGGGGAATCCACAATAGCCTGGAGGAGGGCCCCAATGTGTGTGGTGGCTTCTATAGCAAGAAAGTAGGTGAGGGGTAATTTTTGTGAGAGCGAAGCATGGGAAGAAATAACTTGGAACATTTATGCTAGACCTAAGCCCACAATAGCTGCATTCATGCTCATCCAATAGCAAGACAATAATCACATATCAAACATATATTAATGGAAACTCATTGGGTCATTATCTTCAAGGTAGCCATATCTTCCCCAACTAACATCAAAGAATAGAAGCCATGGTCTGCTCAGACCTGGAGTGTGCATGGCAGATATTTGCTCCTGAACTCCTATTTTAGGGTGAGACTGATTAGAAAGGAACTATGAGGAAATAACTCATGACCACAAGAGAAGGCATTGCTGTGCCCAGACTATTTCCTTATGTGACATTTGACCACGACGAGATAAGGCTGAGGGCTTGGGCTGGACTTTAAACTCCAACTGCCAAACCTGTTTCCTCCCTAGGAGTATCTGTCTGCAGATGTTGCAGCCCCACCTCCAGGAAGAAGGGACAGCAGAAAAAAGTGTGGGAAAGAAAAGCCACAACGCTAAGAATTATAAGGAGAAATTGTTGGCTCTGGGCGGGTATAGGTTATAGCAAGCCTCCACACCAATCCACTATGTCCTGTAGAAACTTAGTGACTTGTGCTGTTTGAATTTTCTTATTTCTTTTTACTTCTCTTGATATTATTCTTGAAAGCAAGGAAGTATTTCAGCTGTGCTAAGGGAAACCTTCCCCCCCCACCTACTGCCTCAAACCTTCTGCTTTTCTGTGCCCATATTTTATGGTAGGAACCTAAGAGTTATGTGCTAGTTTTGGTAATGAGTCTAGAGTAAAAGTGAGAGAATTCTACGGGCCAGGAGAAACTCCCCTTTTATGGTTGGTAGTGGTGGTGACAGGACTGCGGTGGGTGTTTAGAAACTGTGATGATTAATTCTGTATGTCAACCTGGCTGGGCCATGGTAGATGTTTCTGTGAAGGCATCTTTTAGATGAGATTAACATTTAAACCAGTGGACTTTGAGTAAAACAGATTACCCTCCATACTGTGGTGAGTCCCATCCAATCCGTTGAAGGCCTTGGAAGATTAAAAACTGATCTTCCTCTGGTAAAAAGGAATTCTGCCAGCAAACTGCCTTTGGACGCTTCCTTGTCTCTTCAGCCCACCAGCCTACCCTACAGGTTTTGGAATCGCCATACCTCCACAATTGCATGCACCAATTCTTTAAAATAAATCTCATATTCATTCACTCATTCATTCATTCATTCATTCATATTCTCTCTCTCTGGGTTCTGTTTCTCTGGAGAAACTTGACTAGTACAGAAGCCTTTCCTACAATTAAATGTTATACAGAGATTGCCCCATCGGAGTTCTTAAATCATGAAGGCTATTAATACACAAGGCCCTATACTTGAAGAGTATAACACAATAAATTAATTTCCTAAATATCAGTGACTGTTTCTTATTGATTGAGGGGTTCTGTCTACTAGAATTTGTGTGTGTGTGTGTGTGTGTGTGTGTGGTACTGAGGCTTGAACTCAGGGGGACATTCTACCTCTGAGCTACACCCCCAGACTTGTTTTATTTTTTATTTTCAGACAGAGTCTTGCTAAGTTGCCGAGGACTTCACTAAACTGATGAAGCTGGCCTCGAACCTGTGATCTTCTCCTGTCTCAGCCTGGGTCTGCTAGGTCTTTGAACCCTAGGTAGAATTTGGGATGTGTAGGGATCAGATGAAAGGGGCAGTTCACAGGGGACCATGTGGGGCATTCAGGGAAGCAAGGAAGGAATGGGGGACTTTGGTAAGCACCTAGAAAATACGAAGGGAATTATAAAAATATCATATTGGAAAAGATTTGTGTGGCCTTGATTCTCAAGCTAAAGAGTTAGGCCTCTTCTATAGAGGCAAATAGAAGCCAGCAAGAAGTTTTGAATGAGTGAGTGAAGTATTTGTAAGGAGGAAGCTGGCCACCCAACATAACGTGACTTCAGAAGGAAGACTGAGGAATACATTTTAAAAGTTTTTATAATTATTTCCATATTAATTTCTTTGTTCTTTGATTCACTGCGCATGTGTTGAGCCTCTGTTAGTGCCAGATACTGTACAACTTCAAGAGAAATAAAAGGGTGACTATGCCCTTGAAGAGTTCACTGTTGGAGGGAGAAATGAGCTCAGCATCAGAAATATAAGCAAATGCTTGTGGAAGCATTTTCCTGCTGTTAGAACTCTGACTCACATCAGATTTTGACACAGAACTGAGTGTTCAGATTTTTTGCAGCGTGCCTAATAGAATAATTGTACAAAGTGTGTTTGTAACCTGCTCCTGCATCTTCTCAAAATAACAGAAAATAAAGTCTCAAATTGAGGTGGGGAAAGTCATCCCCACAATTGCAGGCCTGCTTTTTAAATGGCTCATCAACACCCAAGTCAGGAGTGTTTGCTCTCGGGACCCACTTGGGATCAGGCTCAGGACCTGCTGGAGCACCCTTGCACCCAGCGAACTCATGCTGATGATTGTGAGCCTGAGATTGGACTTGGACCTGTAGCCAGAGTACAGCATTTCCTTATCTTTAATCTTTGCTAAGGTCATGTTTATTCGTCTTGCACTAAAGTCAAGCCTAAGGTGCACTGCCTAAGGAATTGTTCCTCTTTGGACAGCTGTGGGTCTAAAACACCCTTCTGGGAGGGAGGAGCATGTACAACTCCAGGAGCTGCTGGAAAGGTTCTGTGTCCTCGGGATACCAGCAGAATCCAGCCCTGGAGTATCACCTAGCAGCTTTCATTTTGGTCATTCATTCACCTGGAAAGCTCAGCACTATCTCAGGAACCTGGTTTCTGGGAAGTCAAACAACTTGGTAAATGATATACTCAAGGGCTCATAAAAATGGAACTAGACACATGCGACAATGCTGATATCATGAAATAATGAGCAGAGACCTGTTTCTTTTGAGTCCAAAATGGGCCAAACTGTGTGTATGAGTGTGTGTGTGTGGGGGGGGGTCAAAGAGGAAAGAGACTTTTACTATTTTTCATTGTTGGAACCAGCCATTCTCAGCTCCCCTGTAGAGTGTCCTCAGAATCCTAGCATGGACATAAAAACACCTTTGCAGATGTGGAAGTGGGAAAACTGGCTTTGGAGAGGTTTCTGGAGTGTTCTCCAATTTGATCCTCCCTCTAAGTCTCTCCTTTCCAATTAATGAAATAATTGCAGAGGACACCTGCTTATGAAGTTCAACTTAGGATTTTTTGACTTTACAATGGTGCAGAAATGATTCCTACTAAGTAGAAACCATACTTTAAATTTTGATCATTTTCTGGGCAAGTGATACACAGGGCAGTACTCTCTCCAGCCTGGGGTCAGCTAGGGGCTTGTGAGGAGAAACAGCCGACACTGTCCTGTGTGTGTGTCACTAGGCTGTGATGCTCAATAAATGAGATATGTCAAGTACATTTTTGACTTAGCGATATTTTCAACTTATGATGGGTATAGGGATATGACCCTGTTGTAAGTAGAGAAGCATCTCTAACTATTTTGAAAATAATAATAGCTACCATTTACTGAGGACCTAATCTGTGCCAATTTAGTTACACATTTTGTCTTTTTAAACCTTACCGTCGCATGCCCATACTGTTCAGTGGTCTTGTCCACTAAGAATCAGGAACAGGAACTCCCCAAGTTCACAAAACTAGCAAGCGAGAGTCACTACTTACACATAGGCCTACCTTCTAGCACGGTCTACACTTACGAACTCTGCCATACTGAAGGCGATACCTGGGTCATTTTAACTGATTTACCATGGAGGTAAAGTGCAAGCTCTGCAGTCATGCATGTTTCAAGTAGGAGGGAGAAGAAGGTCTAATTTTCTTGCTGCGGAAGATTCCATAGCTCTCTCTATTGAGACAGAGTGCAGGAAGGGTGCATGAAAGAATTTTGAGTCATTCTTTGTAAGCACTGTGTCAAAATTTTTTTATAGCATAGATAGGAAGCAACTTGATATTTTCGGAAATTGAAAATTTATTTAAAAAAACAAATAAGCAATGAAGTATATTTCCCTAACTGTTATGATCTTTGCAGATTAACTTCTGATATATTTTTAAATAAAACTGCTTTCCTGTTTAAAAATGATTAAAACTATTTTGGAAAGTAAAAATGAAAAATAAGAGTAAATCGTTTAGAATGCTACTACCCAGTAATTGCCAGTTAACACCTAATAGACTTGAGCCTTTCTCTTCACATACTATTTAGATTGTCTTATAAAAATGGCATTGTGATATAAATGCTATTTCTCAATAAAGTAATTGAGTTTAATAGAAAAAAAAATCAAATGAAACACAACTAGAGGAGTTGTTGAACTTCAAAAGTGTGTTTCTTCTCCTGAGATGATTGATATGCTAATTATCCTGATTTGATCATTATATGTTGCATCTTATATCAAAATATTATACTGTGTCCCATAAATATGTGTGCTTATGTGTCAAAAACTAAAAATCCCAACATCAAAGGCTGCGAAGAAGATTTGAAAGTATTTTAAAAAATAAATTTCATCTGGGCATAGTGGCTCACACTTGTAATCCCAGTATTTGGGAGGCTGAGACAGGAGAATTGCAGGTTCATGACCAGCCCCCAGCAACTTAGTGAGACCCTGTTTCAAAATAGAAAATAAAATAGGGCTGGAGGTTTAGCTCAGAGGTAGAATGCCCTTCAGTTCCATCCCCAGTACCACACACACAAAAATTTAATTTAATTTAATTTATATTATTTACACTGTAATCAATAAGTTCAAATTGAATTAAGATATACTTAATTGTAATTGACACTATATTATAAATTATAAATATATGTTGTGGTTATTGTTGTTTTTTGGTACTGGGGAATGAACCGAGGGGCACTATACCTCTGAGCTATACCCCCATCCCTATTTATTTTTATTATTTATTTATTATTTTTGCAGTACTGGGGATTGAACCCAGAGGCATTGTATCTCCAAGCTATATGCCCAACTCTATTTTTTATTCTTTATTTTGAAACAGGGTCTCACTAAGTTGTGGAGAGTCTCAGCTGAGGCTGGCTGCAAACCTGTGGTTCTCCTGTCTCAGCCTCCCAAGTACTGGGATTACAAGCGTGCCTTACCATACCTGGCTACTTTTTGTTTTTGAAACAGGGTCTCACTACGTTGCTGAGGGTCTCACTAAGTTGCTGACGCTGGCCTTGAATTTGTGATCCTCCTGTCTCAGCAATTGGGATTTCAGGTTTGTGCTACTACACCTGTCTCAAATACATGCATTTAAGTGTACTAAGTTTAATTATAATTAAGTAATTTTAAGAGGAAGTAAATATTAAAATTTCATCACTTCCTAAAAGAGTATTTTTCACTTATTTTAGGTAGTATAAAATGAGAATATTATCCAGGTATGGTGGCACATACTTGTAATTCCAGTATTGAGAGGCTGAGACAGGAGGATTGCAGGTTCAAAGCCAGCCTCAGCAACTGAGTGAGACCCCACCCCTCTCTAAATAAAAAATAAAATAGGTCTAGGGGTATAGCCTGAAGGTAAAAGGCTCCTGGGTTCCATCCCCAGTAACACACACACACACACACACACACACACACATAAATGAGAAACTAATATTGTTACTCATCCATTTCCCTTTTGCCCATCATTTCTATTTGCTGTTAGTTACATTATAGTCAGCTTTTTGTAGTTATAATAAACACTTGGAGTAATCAACTTAATAAAAGAAAAGGTTTATTTTAGCTCATAATTTTGGAGGTTGCTGTCCAAGATGTTTTCAGGCCCCTCTATGGAAAAGCGGCAGCACATCATGGCAGGAGACCATGATATAACAAAGCTGCTCACCTCATGGCCTAGAGGCAAAAGACAGAAAGAGGAAGGGCTCAGGTCCTGCTGTCCCTTTCAGTGGTGGTCCCCGATGACCTAAAGACCTCCTACTAGGCTCTTTAAGAGATTTTGCCACCTCCCAATAGCACCAGCTAGGGACTAAGCCTTTAAGCCTTTGGAGATGCAAACTATGACAGTTATTATTTTAATTATCCAGGTGTATAATGTTTACACCCCATAGCTAATTTCCATCATTTTAATAGCATTTCTTTAAGTGGAAGTGTTCCCCTCTGACCTATATACAAGAGCGTCTCTGACCTTCACTTTGCTTAGATTTCATTGTCAGATAATTTTTCCAGAAGAACGAATTGGTGCCTGTCTCTATCACCATCCTCACTGCTGTAATCTGAAACAACTGACCACACAACTTAGAGGATGGAAGATTTATTTGCTCACAGTTCTGGAGATTTCAGAGGTTCAGTCCATGTGAGGCCAGGGTCTGCAGATCTCAGGGCATGATGGTAGGAAGCAGAGAGTGGGAGAAAGCAAGGGCTCTGCTCTCACTCCAGGGAGGCCGAGAACAAGAGAGCAAAGACAGAAGCATAGTCCCTCAGGCTACATCGCCAGAGACCCACCTGCTACACCCACACCCTACCTGCCTAGATTACTGCCCAGTAAATCACGATGGATTCATCCACTGGTGAGATTACAATCCTCATGATTTAATTACATCAACTCTGAAGATTAATACTTAGCTCTTCAGGAAACATTCTGTATCTGACCCTAACAGTGCTATTCCTCCATTCTTTTATTTTTGAAAATACCTGTCATTGTATTTATACTAGAAAGATGTCATGACTGAATGCTCTTGAGTCACAGCCTCTTCTCATTAACATTTTTTTTTATATTTCTCTAGTCTTCAGGCATTATATGTTACTATGAAGACATATGAGGCTAGTTGGATTTTTTTTCTTTGTAGGTATGTTAATCAATATTCTCCAAAGAAATAGAACCAATAAGATGTGTGTGTATGTTTGTGTGGGTGCATGATTTATTGCCTCATCTGATCATGGAGGCTGAGAAATTCCAAGACCTGCAGTCAGTATGCTGGAGACCCAGGAGAGCCAATGTGTAGTTCTAGTCTGGATCTGGAGGCCTGAGAATCAGGAGAGCTGATGTTCTGTCCACAAGCCATCAGACTTGAGACTAAAGAGAACCAATGTTTCTATCTGCATTTGAGGGCTAGAAAATACCATGTTCCAGTTCAAACAATCAGGTAGGAGGAGTTCCCTGGTACTCAGTCTTTTTGTTCTATTTATGTCTTCCATTGACTGAATGAGACCCATGCACACTGACAATCTACTTTACTCCATCCACCAATTTAAATGTTAATCACATTCAAAAACACGTTCACAAACACATCCAAAATAATGTTTGGCTAAATCTGGGGACACCCTGTGGTCCTGTCAAGTTGACACATAGAATTAACCTTCACGGTAGGTAATATGCTTTCCTGGACATGCAAGGAATGCTTTCTTTGTTCTTGATGTTTAGTAACTGAGGTAATACCTGTATTGAGTCTCTGCATCAAATTTTCTTGGAACTGATTTACATATTCAGTTTTTTCCTTCAGTTTGGGTGAGGGGTGTGGAGGTTTTCATGCTATCATATCTTTCACTGCGGCTTCTGCTTCATTTCTAGTTTCTTTAGCCCTGATATACCAGTGGTCATTATTTATGATTCTAATCTTTTTTCCCCTCCATTTGTTAGTGTTATTCTAATTGAATTAATATTTTTGTTTTTTAAAAGTTCTCATTCAGTGGTGTCTATTCTTCCTTGTCATCCTCTAGTTTATTGATTGGTTCCGTGCTCACGTAGTTTCAGCCAGATATTCCTTTTAATCTCATTATGTGGTTTATTATTTTCTCTTAGAGATCATGGTTTACTGAGTCCATATTCTCAGACACTTATTCTATGACATCCAATGAATGCTAATCAGTTCCTTCCGATCTTTGACTTGGTTTTTCCTCTTGTTCTCTTCTTCCTTTCCTCCCTTTTTCTGTCGTATTTCTGTAGTACTTTTTCTGCAGTATGTTTTCAGAGATTCTATTACATTTATTTTCATTTTCTTCTTGTTTGGTCACTTCCATCCAGACTTGACTCACTGTGGGAGACTTCTTGGCTGGATTCCCACTGTATGCAATGTGATTTCCTTTCTGAGCAAGCATTTGAATCTCAGTCCTTTTTATTTTTTTAGTTCTGAAGCTATTATGATTTTTGGGCCCTGAGTTTAGGGTTAATGGCCGAGTTAAACCAGCTTGTTTTTCTTATAATTTCCTCTTTCTTTCTCTAACCATTAATTTTTGATATATGGTGTTAGGTTACACTCCCTTTTTGTTTGGCTGCCTTTGGTGATTCTCTGCCTAAGGGTATTCTTAAATCTGTATTTTACTCAGATTTTATGTGTTGGGGAAAGAAAAATTCCGTATTTCATTTCTTTTCATGTTTTAAGAATTCTTAACCCAGAAATTGGAATTGTAGGGGAGGGAACTAAGTAAAGAAATTGATTTACATTTTATTCAAAACAACTTTCTCTCTCTCTCTTTAAAAAAAATGATTTAAGGAGTGCCATCTTATTATTATAAGAGAAGACTATATTTTACAAGGGAAAATGAAATGGACTAAGCATCAGATGACCTTAAATTCTAGCTCCCAACTCTAGTATAGATAGCTAAAACTGGGGAAAGCCATGTACTTCTTTGCCCTTCATTTTCTTCAGCTGTAAAATGGGATAATAACACGAGGACTTTGTAGAGCTATTTGTAAGGCTCAAGTGAGATAATTAAAGGACTTTGTAAAAGTACAGTAACTTTTTTTTTCCATGTATGTGCGATACTACGGATTGAACCCAGGGGAATTCTACCTCTGAGCTATACTCCAGTCCTATTTTTATATTTTTATTTTGAAACAAGGTCTCGCTAAGTTGCTGGAACCTGCGATCCTCCTGTGTCAGTCTTCCAAGTACTGGGATTGCAACCATGCCTGGCTGCAAAGTAACGTTTAATATAAGGGATTGTCATCATTTTATTATCTTCATATTTATTGAATATTTACTTGTGGAAATCATAGTTAGATGAGAGGTTCTTAGGCAGGAGGTTTAACAGGCAAGAGGGGCTGATATGTGATTAAGCCAGGAAGGTTTCTAAGCATTCATGTTGCCCCATCCCTATCACATTTCCCTGATAAGGACAGGGCATGTGACTAGTTTGACAAATGCTTTTCACTTATTTTATATTGCATCTCTCATTTCCATTGAAAATGAATAGGTGTAGACATTTACACACCCAAAAACCGATGATTAAATTTCTCTTCTAGCTCTAAGTTGTTATAAATACTGGTAAAATGCCCAAGTAATTCTTAAATTACAGGAGAGCAAGTAGTATTAATCATACTTTAATATTTTATAGTTCTTTTGTATTTCAAGAGATTTGCACTGTTGTTTTAATTTTTGTTAAGATCCTTTTTAAATGTAGATATGAAAACTATGTTCTCTACTGACTTGAAGGAGATTTGAAAGCGTTGACCATGAGGCTGAGCAATGAGGCTTGTTTATTTAATACTACTACATCAGAAGCATTCGAGCATAGTAATTTGCTTATGAGTTTTATTTTGAAAACCATAATTTTATTTATTCAACCTATAGCATTACTGAATTTTTATAGTTCTTTTTCCAGTATGCATATTATAAAAAAGCAATTGATACACAGGACTAGGTTTTATACCCTCATACATGCTGAAAGGCAAAATAAGCTTGCTGACATAATTGATTTTGCATTCCCCTTCATCCATGCTTTCAAAATATTCTTGGCCTAGGTAGAAGCAAGAGTTTTGAAAAGAGAAAATACTTATATAGTGTTTATATATATTTTTCCATTTTTTAGAGATTGAGTCTCACTATTGCCCAGGTTGGCCTAGAACTCTTGGGCTCAAATGATCCTCTTGCCTCAGACTTCCAAGTAGCTGGGACTATAGGTGCATGCCACTGCACCCGGCTTTAGTAGTTATAATTTTTTATTTCCACGTAGAAAGTAAGTAATTCTGCTTTTGTATTCACTAAATCCTGCTCTAATTTAAAAAGAATCTCAAAAAGAATCATTTTTTATGTAACTTTGGACCTCCACAGCAGCTGCAGAAGTGGAGTGGTAAGATACCAAGTAGGGGACCAAACATTTGTAAATATCAGCTTGAGATGCAATGTTAGTCCAGAATGTAAGCTCGTATTTAGACTTAGAGAATGGCAGCTCCAGGGTACACAGGCTTGGCTCTGCTGCCATCCTAAGTCACACCTGTGTTAATGAAATGCTTTTCCTAACTCAGCATTAAACAACACTACATTTTTACCACATTGACATTATTCCTACTGCTGTAGTTGAGGGAACCATCCACTCAAATTAATAGCCAAGTTCCACAGTATATATTAGCTGTGTTTGTTTTTAGAACTCATGTTATTTTAAAATAAATTCATCATATTATTTGGAAGTGTGTCTGCTATAGGTCTGGTTTCTTTACTACTTATCAGCATAATCATTTCACATCTCAAGCAGAGATTGAAAATGGAGCATTAGATTTCAATATACTATGTGAAAGGCCATTATCACAGAATTTATTACACCATTTTTTTTGTACCATTAGGACAAAAAATGAAAAACAGGGGAAAGAGGCCTCTTCAGAAGAATTAGATAATCCCACAGCCTTCAGCTGATTTGGTAGGATATGCAGGGTGTAGTGTTTTTATTCATTGAAGCTAAACTAGTAAGTTGTGTTTATTTTAGATTCAGCATATCTGAAGTTCATTGCCTGAGTTGTCTTTATCACAAACTAGAACATATCGAGGAAAGTCAGCCCTAATGAATATAAATAGAATATCAAACCAAATACTCAATTTTTCTTTTCATCTAGGGGAAAATTATATTTATTATTAGGTTTGTCAAGATATTTACATTGTTCTTTTTTGAATTTTTAACTTCATTCTTTCACTGATTTGACAACTAAAATCTTGCATATGCTTAACACATTTCTCTATTCTCAACAGCATGGTAGAATTAATTATGAGCAAAGAAATTTAAGGTTTGGCCACAGATCAGTAACTTGTGTGTGCCACTTAGTCTCTTTTGTCCTCAGTTCACCATCTGAGGAAGGAGACATTCCTGGTGGGTGTAGGTCACACAGAATTGGTCCCAGAGCCACTCCTGGCTACCCACTCCCCTCTAATCAAAGCTGTTTATCATCCCCTAAAGTTTCCTTATGCTTTCTTTGTAATGTTTCCTTCTTGCTACCCCCATATTCTGTCTCCCCTAACCCAGGCAACAACTGACCGACTTCCTGTCACTATAGTTTAGATTGTATTTTCTGTAATATATGAAAGGAATCATATAGTATTTTTTCGTGTGCTTGTTTTTGGATCTGGCTTATTTTATTCAGAATAATGACTTAAGATTCATCCATAATTTTGCATGTGTATTTTTTTATTGCTGAGTAGTATTCCATTACATGGATACACCACTATTTGCTTATCCATTTACCTGTTGAGGGATATTTAGGTTGCAGTTTGGGGCTATTACAAATAAAGCTGTCATAAACATCGATGCATGACCCTATGTAGACATACATATACTTTCATTTTGGGGGGGGGAATAAATACTTAAGAGTGGAATGATTGTGTCAATGGTGCCTATGTATTGAACATTTTACAAATCTGTCAAATTATGTTTAAAGGTGGTTGTGCAATTTTACATTCCAACCAGCAGTGGATGAGAGTTCCAGTTGCTCTATATCCTGGCCAAGTGTTGGATTCATGTCTTTTTCATTTTAGATATCCTAGTGATGTGAAGTGGTATGACATTGTGATTTTAATTTCCCTTTCTGTAATGACTAGTGACTCTAGTGATTATTTTTTTGGGTCAAGTATGCGTTGAACACTTTTTAACTCAATGTTTTCTTTTTTTTTTTGCGGTACTGGGGATTGAACTTAGGGGCATGTACCTCCGAGCTACACCCCCAGCCCTATTTTTTATTCTTTATTTTGAAACCGAGTCTCACTAGGTTTCGGAGTGCCTCACTAGGTAGCTGAGGCTGGCCGTGAACCCGAATCCTCTGGTCTCAGCCTCCCGAATGCTGGGATTACAAGCATGCGCCACCACACCTGGCTTCAATGTTTTCTTATTATGGGTTTTCCATGTTCAGATCCATGAACATGAAATATTTTTTTTCCATTTATACAGGTGTTCTTTAATTTCTCTCAGCAATGTTTTATAGGTTTCACTCTATAGGTTTTATACATCTCTTGCTAGATTTATTTTCATGTTATTGTCAATAGTACTGTTATTCAAAATTATTGCAGTTTCTGATTTTTGTTGCTAGTATATGAAAATAGAAGTAAATTTTATATATTGATTTTGCATCCTACAATCTTGCTAAACTTACTTGTAATTTTTTATAGTTTTGGTACAGCTTCCACTGTATATTCTACAAAGATGATCTGCAAAAAAAAAAAGAAGATAGTTTTACTTATACTTTCTTTACTTTTTGTTTCTTATCTGGCCTCAGGCAGTTTTCTACATGCATGTGGTGGTCAGTATTCAACAGAGCAGCAAGGTTCCCCTCTGAAGATTTCTAGAGACTCAGCTTTTTTCTCTATGGTAATCTGCCCTATTTGCTTTGACCTTGTCACACTCACAGTTCTGTCTCCTTAACTCAGGGAAACTGTCAGTCTCCACTTGGCTTTTCTCTTCCCATGCTAAGCCTGAAAACTTCTTTTAGGCACAAATCTAGGGCAACCATGAGGCTCACCTTATTTGTCTTCCATCTCTTTGTTGCTGGATGCCCAAGGTTTTGAGAACCATTGTTTCAGATATTTGTTCATTTTTTATTTGTTTCAGGAGGAAGGATAAATTTAGTTGTTTCATCTTGGCCACAAACAGAATTCTGTTCAGAGTATTTTAAAATATTATTCTTGAGAGGAAAGGATGACCTGAATAGGGCGACAAAGCCATTGATAATATAATATAATATAATATAATATAATATAATATAATATAATATAATATAATATAATATAGATAAATAAATTTGAAGGATGTTGCATTGGCCCTATGGGACTTGGTGCCATGGACAGAGAAAGAAATTCCCAACCCTCACAAACACACTACTGTGTGAAAGGCAGTGTCACTCTGTAAGTTGAGGAGTCCTCTGGGAAGAGGTGGGTGGGCTAAATGAGTTCCAGGTTTGTAACATGACCTATCGGTTATCCAGATGGACATGGCCAGGAGGCAGGTAGAAATAGGAATCTGGAGCACTGGCAAGAGGGAGGACTAGGACAGTAAGTACAGGAGAAACCTTCCTAAAAAGAATAGTGCCCAGTTGAAAAGAACTATTTACCTCAAGTTTTGTAGACAAACCAAATGTAAATAACTTCACAATGAAAACAATCATTCCACTCTAAAGGAAATTATTGATGTTACCATTGGGCTTTCTTCACTGCAGTGTGTCTGGGTGTGTATGTGCCCATTTTCTTTTCCCCTAATAAATTTTAGAGTGACATAAATTTTAACTTTAAAGATGAATGTCTTATAATATATTACATAGATGGGCACCTCTAACTCTGCCTTAGACTTTATTACAATACAAAGAAGAGTAGGCTAAACATTCCACTCCTTTTACCATTTTCTAAAATTGTACATTTGCACACCAATATACTATATCAAACATTTCACAAGAATACCGAAAAAAAATGACAGTTTCTTAAGTTCTTTGCTATCTCATGGAGCTCTTGAAGTCACTAAAATTAAATGAATAAACTATTACTAATATAAGTCTCATGGTATTAGTCAAAACTTGGCTCAAGTTGAAACTTTCAGTATTATAAATTTTTACTTTCAGTATTATGTATTTCTCCAGTCGGTGGTTTGAAACATATCAGAAAGATGAGAAAACATAGGGTAAAACTTATTGTTCCAAAATAGCAGTTCAACAATTTGTGCAGAGATCAGATACACTTAATTTAGGTTACATGAGAACTTGGATCAGTTTATTTTTATTATTAGAAAAAAAATGCAGATCATAGTATCATACAGTTGCCGAACTACACCACAAATATCATCTCACATCAAGCCCATTTTGGTCATGTGAAAAATGAGTATTTTAAAAACTATTTTGGCAGGGCATGGTGGCAGACACCTGTAATCCCAGTACTTGGGAGGCTGAGACAGGAGGGTTGCAGATTAGAGACTAGCCTCAGCGACCTCTTGAACCCTAAACTTAAAGACCCTATTTCAAAAATGAAAAAAACAAGACAAAACAAAAAGGGCTGGGGTTGTAGCTTGGAGGTAGAATGCTCCTAGGTTTAATCCCTGGTACCCTTCCCCCCCAGACTGTTTTGTATTTTCAGGAATGTAAAAGGTTAAATATAGGAGAAAGGTTGACAGTCAGTGTTAAAACATGTTCCTGCATTTCATGTACGATGCAGTCCAAATGACCTTCATCAGGCTAAGCTCCCCTGAAGCAACAGTGGTCTTTGTGCTAACTGGAGGATTTTACTTATTGAATGAGGATAGGTGCTTGTACATTGTTCCTTTTGTTCAATACTATCTCTGTAGCTTATTTTTAAAGGTTAATTGTAAAAACTTTAACTTTTCATATGAATGCCCCTTTGTACATATCTACCCTGTAAATGTAATAATTAGACTGAAAATAAACCAAATTCTCTCACACAGAAAAGCTCCGTCTGATTTATAAATAAAACTACAGTGTAAGGCCCAATGATGGGATTCTGGAAAGCACACAGTTTAGAAGGATGTTGATTTCCCTTTAGAAATAATTTACTTATTGTTCTTTTGAGTACTTCAGAGTTATCAGCACATGGGGCATAAAACATTTTGATTTTTAGCATTATAGTTCATGATAAAACTGAATTTTTCCTAATGATTCATTACTTAAGAAAACTATGGTTTTTTCCTGTCATACAGTCACTGCAAGGTCGTATTTCATGAAGTACCACTTTTTTGATAAGTGAAGCTACCCTTTCACTGAAATGTTAGTAATTTAATTTACTTTGGATAAAATCAATATAAAATAAAACATTGTTTCTTGTTTTTTTTTTTTTGTGGTACTGGGGATTGAACTCAGAGGCATTCTACCTCCAAGCTACACCCCCAGTACTATTTTTTATTCTTTATTTTGAAACCGGGTCTCATTAAGTTGCGGAGTGCCTCACTAGGTAGCTGAGGCTGGCCTCGAACCCGGATCCTCCGGTCTCAGCCTCCCGAATGCTGGGATTACAAGCATGCGCCACCACGCCCGGCTCTTGTTTCTTGTTCTTTATGACATTATTACAAAAATATAAAAGAATGAACTACCCAAACTCCCTACCACATAAAAATGGATTTTATTTTTGAATTTGCTCAGACTTTGTGCCACATGCATACATTTGTAAAATAGGGATCATTTTAAAAATACAGTTGAAATAATTTAATTTTCTCAGAGTGGTTTCAGGTGTTAACTATGAATATTGTTTTTCAACAGGGTCTCTAGTTCACAGTATGATTACATTACTATGTCAAGAAGACGACAAATAGTATGGATTGTAATTCCAACAGGGCATTTGACAAATCTCTTGAGATTGTCTTTTGGACAAAATGCAGAAATGTTGATAAAATTAGAGTTTATTTAGGTGTATTTGTAGTTGCAGAAATAACCACAAAAAATTGAAATTTAAAAACTAAAATAATACTGAGTGTTTTTCCCTTGATTAAAAACATAATGTATATTCTCTATAGACATTTTGGAAAATATAGCTAAGTACAAAAAAGAAAATAAAAATAATAAACAAGCCCAAACTAAAGCCTGCCTCTAACTACTGCTAACATTTTGATAGATATATTAATATAAAATCTGATCATTTGGGCTAAAAGCTTTTTTACCTATTATTACTCATGAACTTATTTCCATGTTACTAGTCTTCTACAACATCATTTTAAATTAATGCATGAATTTACATACATTTAATGAATTCTCTGTTGCTTTCAACTTTTTTATCATTAAAACCAGGACTACATATTACATTATTCAGAGGCCTTTTCAACATCTACTAAGTTCATCAAGTAGTTTCTCCTTTAACTTTTTGAGGTGGTAAAATATTTCTAACAATAAATAATATTTGCATTTCTGGAAACCCCCATATTTGGTCCTGGTGTTGATTTTTACTTTGTTTAGTTGTGAGAATTTTCAAGTATATCCCACAGTCTAGAGAATAATACACTTTATGTAATTTACACCCAAATTCAGTAATTATCACCATTCTTGTTTCATTTATTCTCTTCCCCTCTTTTTTTTGGAGTGTTTAAAAGCAAATCTGAGACAATCTACCATCTTACCCATAAAATCAGGACTTTTTAAAAATGAGTACAATTCTATTATCACACCTAACAAAAGTATGACTAGTAATTATTTCTTAGAGCCATCTCATAACCCATTTAATTCCTCCAATTACCTCAAATATTGGGACTTTTTAAATTGTTGATGTGTTTAAAGAAGTCTCTAAATGTACAACTGTTCTCTTTTTGTGTGTGTGTGTGCTACTAGGGATTGGACCTAGGGGTGCTCTGTCACTGAGCTACACCACCAGCCCATTTTATTTTTAATTTTAAGACAGGGTTTTAAACTTGTGATTTTTCTTTCTCAGTCTCCCAAATAGTTGGGATTACAGAGGTATGCCATCACACCCAACACTTCCTTTCGATTTTTTTTCAATTATTTTTTCTTTGTTGAAGAAATGGGGTTGTTAGTTGCATCCCTTGAATTCAAGATTTTACTGATTGCATCCTTGTGGTTGTAAACAGTCTTCTTTCCCCTTCATTTCTTATTTTCTGGTAGTTAGACATTGAGACTTGATTGAACTCAAGTTCAAGTTTTAGGCAAGAATGGTGGTTCTGTATCCTTGATTTTATACTGTAAGAGAGGTACAGTAAACTTGTTTGTCCTATCTTAAGTGATGGTCAAGATTGATCAGTGGTTCCAAGTGTTACAGCCTGAGCCAACCATTATGAAATTCCTAATCAAATGTGTATCGCTTTCACCCATGGAGGGAATTTATAAAGGATGGTGCTTTGCTGTTAGGCAGCTGGTTACCATCGCAGAAAGTGCTTACCACCTGTTTGAGATAGATGTAGAATTCCAATCCCTCAGGGAGAAACTGGCAAAAGTAAGATCAGAATCACAACACATACAGTCCTGAGAAAAGGTGTGTAATTTGGAGTGATCTCAAATGTGCAGTCAGCACTTTAGTGTCCTGCTATCTACTGGGGTCTGGATTTCTAGTATCAAGAGACTCTAATGGCAGCAGTGCAAAAGGCCTTCTCCTGCCTGACTGTGCTAGCCAAATCTAGAAAAATAAAAGATCATTTTTTTTCTCTCTAGGTAACAAATAGTTAATCATTTCAAATTGGTTGTTGTATCAGGAACAATTCACCATTTCACTATTTGCTGCCTGTTTTTGTTGAGTTTTGTTGTTTTCTTTGCTGGAAGATAATTTGAGAAATAGTTCTCATTGCTAGAAGGCTGCATTCTTGACAAAGAAAACATTAAATTTTACATAAATAATGTACACGATCCTGTACTTAGGATTATTGTGCATTTGGGATTATTTTAAGGCTTGAAGGGTGCTATGAGGATGTCTTTCAGGAATGGTCTTTGGGGGCTACGGGACACACCAAATCAGCTGAAGCTTTTCCCATAACTCTGATTCCTTTCTCTGTTCTTTACCTGGAGTTTTCAGATTCTTTATGATTTCTTACCTTTTTGCTAAACTCCTGATGCTTTGAGTAATATGCTTTAATAATGTTCTGAACCAACCTACGCCAACAACTTTATCCTGACAATCCGAATAGGTCCATTACAGAGATCAGTTTAAGACCTAGTTCCCAAGAAGGCCTCCCTTTGTTCAATCATTACCTGATAAGTATTGATTGAATTCTCTTGTGCTAGGCATTGGCTAATGCTGGCAAATATCCATCTGACTAACACATGCTTCCTGCCTTCCAGCAAAGAGATGGAGTCTAAGCAAATGATTACAGCCACTGTGCATGTGGAAGCACAGAGGAAGGAGAAACTCACTAACCTTGGAAGTGGTATTTCTTCTGGGTTGCAATGATTCCCCTGGTCCTCTCATATCTTCAGTCTCTATTCTTGCTCTCAGTGGAACAATCTATTCTGTTTCCATGGTTTGAAGAAGAAGAGGACCATGACAAAGTAATTCTAAAATGACTGGTCCCCAAGGAAACTACAGAATGCTTTCTTATTATTCCTCTGCTGTTTTCACATTCAGAACACATCTCCCCTCTTCTGCCTCATCTGCAGAGCAATGGACAAAATGCCTGTTCTTAGAATAAGCAGCAGGTTACATTCAACACAGTGCCTCGTTCTCCTTCTTTTGCACTTTTAAATGGTTTAAAATGGTTGGATATTTTCTCTTCTCCACTCTCTTTTCTGTAGTCTGATAATTACTGAAGCTGGTATGATTGGTAACATGAGTCGAGTTAGAGGAGGCCTCTTTTAAAGTCAAGAGCCTCTTTTCATATAATAATCCATTGGAAATATGCTAAGGGGATGCCCATCAGAGCAGTGTGAAAGAGCACATTATCTTGAATGTGCTTGCAGCCCCTGCCCCTCTACAGAAGGGATGATACTAAAACCAAGACCCTGATCTCCCAGGTGCAATGGAAACTTCTTCACCTCTGTGGGATGAACTGCATCAGTGAATGTAAAGCATATTTCTCAAATATTGGGTGTTGTTTGTTTATCCACAGCAGGAATCCCAGTACCTATTGCAATGTGTCCCTTATTTTATTCTAGATTCCTTCTCTCACCATAGCTTACAAAGGTGCCCCCAAATGAAAAACTTCTTTAGGTCTTTATGTACCAATATTAATTGGGAGTAGAGGGACGAAAAACAATAATAAAATGAGAAGCAAAGGAGAGGCACAAGGCAATTGCTCTATTTGCTGTCTCATTTTGGAACTAACTCCGCTGGTACAGAGCTTTTAGGAAGCCTGTAAATGTTGGCACATTCCCAGGGAAGAATATTTTTCTGAGAAGCAAATACATTAACATTTCCTCCAAGTAGCATGGGCACAGATGTCTATTAGGTTTTCAGTGTGCCAGCTGGTTGGACTAGAAAGTTTACGTCAGTCTGAAGATGACCCACATGACCCCTCTACCAAATGACAGGAAGTACAGCACTCTGGTTTGTGTGTGAGCAGAGGGCTGGAAGCTTCTGTGTAATGGGTACAAGCAGAGATTGTAGCCTTTGAAAAGTCACTGTTTTGACTTCTTTGCATCCACATCTAAGTCACTCTGAATCTCTGCTCTCGGTGCTGTAGCAGGGGCTACAGATCTGGTTCTTGTGTTTGGGGGAAGAAGACAAGAGGCTAAGCAGAGTGTCACTTGGAAGACTGACAAGGCTATGCGACCCCAAGGGCAATCGAGGTCTCCCATTGTCCAACAACAGAAAAAGATTGAATTCTGGAGGAGGTTTAATTGTTTAAAACTAAAAATAATAAAAGATGCTCTTAAACATTAAATAATTTTATCTTGAAAAGATGCTCTTAAATATTAAATAATTTTATTTTGACTTTGTGTTTGTTTTCAAATTTTTATTATTAACTTAAATATATGCCGGTATCTGCCAGGATCTAATTAGGAAGGGAAAAAACATCTTAGGCATTTCACACAGAAAGGATTTTATACAAAGAATGGTGTGAGGGGAAGATGGTGCTCTAACCCAGAGATTATTCAAATTGGATGTAGCTACCACCACCCAGGGCTGGCAGAACAAGAGGGAGAGGGATTCCAGAACCTGGGAGCACAGGGAGCTGCTGGCTAGAGAGGTATCTGGGGGGCTGGCCACTGCTTAGCTGTTGTGGAGACTGATGAGAGGGCAGCACTCAGTGTGGACACCCTTTTAGAGTTCATACCCTGAACGGGGATCTCAGGCTATGCTGGAATGCTGGGACCTCACACAGGACACTGCTTGGCTCTAGTCCAGACCCCTACGGGTGCTCCATGGCCGTCTGCAGGGTGACAAAACATGGTAGAGTCTTTACTGTCTCTGTGCTGGAGAGATGCTGACAATAGTCAAGGCAGGACAAAATAAATCTCTTTTCCCTTCTCCTCCTTCCCAGTCTCCCCTCAATGCTTCTCACTAGCAGAATCTAACTGGACTAAGCTGGTAAAAAGAGTCTTATAAATGTGGTTCTCATATTCTTCACCCTAGAATCTCAGAGAAGGTCTGTCTAGAGACAAGAAGCCACAGAGGAGTAACAAGAGCAGGTTGTCCTGTGGCTACCAAGTACCCCAAACTCTGGTTCTCTCATTCTTAAACCTCTCTATTATACCAAGAGTAACAACTGCATGCTTCCATCTAGCAAGCTGCAACTTCTCTTCTCATACCAGGCTTTCCTTAACATTCTTCATATCCATTTCTGGAATATCTTACTGTTATTTTTGTTTATTCACTAGGGAATATATATTTTATAGTTAATTATCACCAACATTGCTTATATAAAACAATACAAAATTAGGAGGAAGAAGATGTAGATAAACAAGAAACTTATCTGCTACTTTATTTTTGAATGTGGCCACAAAGACACAACTGGTATGTATAAATCCTCCTTTTCTTCATTTCCCTTGACTTCAGCCAGCTGGCTGATGTTCTTTATCTGTTGAGGTGATTCGAGGCTTCATTCCTGAAGAGTCTAGGTTCTTTTTCAGTCCTGTCTTTATTGAACACAATAAATTACTATGATGCCTTGGAGAATCCCTTCAGCTCTAGACTTCATCTACCTGGCCATGCCATGCAGAGACCAACACAGGTAAACAGAATGAAACCCACCAACCAGCATGGTCACCTCTTCCTTTGTTGGTTCAGTGACATGAGAAACCCAAATTGCCAGATGGTAAGTGCAACCTCCAATTCAAAAGGATGCTTGTTTCCCGGGTAGAATCATTCTTCTCCTTGAAGAATGAAGCTCTTTAACAAGTGGAGTGCAAAGCTGTAAAAACAGGATGTGGTACTGCTGTGGCTGGGTGTGTAGGATTAACAGTGAGAGGAACTCTGCCATTTTCACCTTTTTTCCAGAACAGTGCATTCTGGCTGTGGGAGAAAATTATCATCTATTGACCCCCTGACTTGGAGTTTATACTGCATCTTGTAGGATAGGGATTTCATCTCACAGAATGTTCTCTCAGCTAGAACTATAACTGAATCTTTAGGTGATTATTTTATAGTTCAGTCTAGTTCTTCTAAATATTAGTGGGAAAACCAGTGAGTCCAACGAGTGTGAAACAATTGATATCTATCTATCTATCTATCTATCTATCTATCTATCTATCTATCTTCATCATCATCATCATCACCATCTACCTACCTATCTGTCTATCATCTGCTGTGAAGTGAATTCCTGAATCTGAAATGATATTGTATGAAATGCCATGAAGGTGGATATGGCAATCCTTAAGTCCACAGAAGGTGAGTTGGCAGAAAAGTATTGAAAGCAGAGGAGACAAACTGATATCCAAAATTAAGGGTCAGTTCCCATAAAGAGGACTGTAGCTTTTCCATGATGGAAAGGTTCAGTGTATCTGACAGCTAAACTCTTCCTCTTTCCCATCTAATGGTGACATAGTAGGAGCTCAGCATTGGCCTCTGCTCTTGCAGCTTGGGCTGAGTGGTGGTAGTTAGCAGATCATGATGGGAAGTCTGTAAGTCAGGCTCATGTGTAGCCTTTGTTCCTGTTGTCATAATCTTTTGCACATGGACCTGTTGAGCAGGTATCTGGGCATCTAGAAAAAGAAGCTGACAGACCCTCACCGAATAGACTATCTTTTCTACCTGATTATGGAGAGCTTTGTCTGCAGCAGATGGCTTCATAAGCATTCACATAACACTTAAATATTCTAATGTGCTATGAAAAGTGAAGAGGCCCATTTATGTATTGTTTGCAGATGATCTTGTAATCCTTCCTTTCCAAATTTCTGACTGTCCAGCAAAACCATTAGTTATGACCGAGAAAGCAGTATAGGTCCATCCTTATCCCAGGCTATCTCTCAGTCCAGCCAAAGCAATGAGCCACATTGCTTGAAGTTCTGCCCAAGGAGGAGAATTTTCCCCCCAGTGTCTTTCATTTGTATTTTTGGGGGGTGTGCTTTGCTTTAGCATACTTTGGAGTATGGTTATAATGTTTTGTTCCTACTTTGCTTGGCTATTGAGGTCAGACCTATGTGTTGCCTTTTTTCCTGTTATCATAATCTTTTGAGAATGGACCTGTTGAGCAGGTACCTGAGCATCTGGAGAAAGAAGCTGTCAGACATTCATCGAATAGACAGCTTCTTCCTCAGTCATTTGTGCACAGGGAGATCTCCATGAGAACCTAGCATTGGATAAAGAAAGATGACAGTGCAGCACAACACCCCACAGGGGCCTGAGCTATCAGCATATATGACTATCATTCCTTGGGGATCTGCTTGTATACTGTTTTCACCTGGCAATGAAGCCTTGCTATGCATGAGCAAATGTGCAGCTGGTGCACTAGGTAACGTCCAGCCAATTACAGTTATCTCAGTACTTGGGAGGCCAAGACAAGAGGATCTGAGGTTCGAGGCCAGCCTCAGCAACTTAGCAAGACCTCATTTCAAAAAAAAAAAAAAAAAAAAAAAACAAAAGACTGGGGGTATAGGTAGACAGCCTCTGGGCTCAATGCCTGGTACTCCCCCCACCTCCCAAATTAGAATGTGGAAATAAGTGCTATATAATGTGGTGGTTGGGGATAGGCATGGAAGAGACTTTAAAAAACATATCATGATTGTTGGTTCTTCATCTAAAAAGTACATTATATATTGTTGTGCCCTTCTTTGCTCATTATAAAATACTATCACATCTTTTAAGGATTATATGAAGGAATATATGAATTAATAAATGGAAAACAGATTCTATAAATGATATAAGGTTATTGCTGCTTCTTTTAATTCTCAAAATAAACTTGAAAAATAGCTGGGTAGCTGGTCGCAGTGGGACCTGTAATCCCAGTATTTTTGAGGCTGCAAAATACTGGAGGAGAATCACAGGTTCAAGGCCATCCTCAGCAACTCAAGAAGACTCTGTTTCAAAGTAAAAAATAAAAAAGGCTGGAGATGTAGCACAGAAATAGAATGTCCCTAGGTTCAATCCCCAGCACCACAAAAAAAGTAGTTGGCCTAAGGATTATTCCCATTCTTTGGACAAGGAAAGTGAGGCTTTCTGTATTTAGAAACTTATTTAAGTTTTCACAGTCAATCAGTAATCAAGTTTCTGACAGATATTTGATAATATTATCTTGACAGATATATTAATAATATTATTAGGATGTGTGCATATGTTTGCTTACTTGAAACACTAATTCATGTCTTCTTGTTTTATTTTTCTCTTGGCCTCTTCCCCATTCTGTCCCCAGGGGAATGCTTTGGAGGAAGCAGAAGCAGAGAGAGGAGAGGACCCTCCTCAAGGCTGACAAAGAAAAGTGGTCTTCAGTTTGCTCTTCATGCTGCAGAGGTGCATGCCCAGATCCCTGGACATCTTTTGGGGAAGAACTTGGAGAAGAGTGCCTTGTGGAATGTCTAGAGAGGCTGCAGCCCTGGCAAAGATTTTTGTGCCAGGCTTAGCAGGAATATGCAGAGCTGTGATCTTCTTTGATAGTAAGAGCTTAGATGAGCACATGTGTGTGGTTTGGTGTGAACTGAAGATAAGAGCCTTCAGGCCGAGCGACAGACTCTGGGTAAGTTCCCAGGGCCTTTGGCACAACCCTGCAAGGTCCAGGAAGATGAAGATTCATACTCAAATATATTTTGATTTTGGAACAAAGTGAAGTCTGTAACATTTTACATAAACCCTTGTTTATAGGGTAAAAGTCATATACCTCCTACTTGTCTATTTGTTTGGGGCACAGAAGGGAAAAGCAGGGCAGCAGTAATGATTGGAATGTGATTCTGGGTGTTAGAAAGTTTGAGAATTTGCTTCATGTTGCCAAGGACTTACAGGGAAAAGAATGACCTTCTGTCTACCTTGCTATCACTATCGACTGAACATGTTTTTAGTGCATTATTGGTATGTGCCAGAGGCTGACTCGCTTAGCTGTTGGAAGAGAGTGCCAATGAGGCCAAGGTCGGGGCTCTCATTTCCATATAGTCAAATCCACTCAGTGAGAGAGACCTGCAGCCCCCATCCCATAGATTAAATCTGCAACCTGCACCACTGCTGGCTGGAGAGCCAAGTGGGATGTGTGGCTCCAGGGGCAAAACTTCTCACTGGTGTTTTGTTGATAGGCCTACAATCTGTGAGTGCCTGTGAAGGACAGACCATATTGCTGCTCTGTGAACTAATTCACAAAACAGAAAAATATCAAACCAATGATTTCCAAAGAGAGTCTGATAGGGCAAAGGGGCTCTCATTAGTTGGTCTAAGCACCATATCTGTACCAAACGTTTTACCCATAATTTATTCATGTAATGGTGTAATTTACAAAACAGGTACCGTTGTGTGTTTGTTTTTACAGTTCTGGGGATTAAACCCAAGGCTGTGTGCATGCTAGGAAAGCACTCTACCACTGAGCTATACCCTCAGTCCCCCTAAAAATATATATGTATATATGTATTTTTGGTGTGTGTGTGGGGGGCAGGGGGTACTGAGGATTGAACTCAGGGGTGTCCTACTACTGAGTCACATCCCTGGCCCTTTTTTACTTTTTATTTTGAAACAGGGTCTTGCTAAGTTACTGAGTTTTGAACCTGTGATCTATCTGTCTCAGCCTCTCAAGTACTGGGAGTAGAGGCATGCGCCACTGTGTCAAGTTCCAAAATAATAGATTTTTAAGAAGCATGTTTAGAAATCTGCAAAATGAGGAAGAAGCTTCTTGGATTATATTTTAAGTAAAAATTCTGGAAAAGCAATACAATTAAAACATATGCAATGTTTTAAAGATTTTCTCTTGTGATATAATTTACATGCAATTCACCGGTCTTAAAGGTTTATTTCAAGGAATTTTGACAATTATATGCAACCATCACTCAAAGTAATATATAGAATATTTTCGTCATCCTATAAAGTTCCCTTTTGCTCTTTTCTAGTAATTCTCCCCTTACCTGCAGCTATTCTGTCATCATAGACTAGTTTTGCCTTTTCTTGAAGTTTACATTAATGGTCCCGCAGTGTGTATTCTGGCTTTTTCACTCAGCACAACATTTTTGCGTTTCATGTATGTTGTTGCATTGAATCAGTAGAATATTCTTTTTTTTTTAAATTTGGTATAAAGATATGTTTGTCAATCATCTTGTTAATGAATATTTGGGTTGTTTCTTATTTTACATTATTATGACCAATACTTCTATAAACATTTTCCTAAAAGTATTGAAATTTATGCTTAAATTCTTATTTTTTATGCTATGACTCCGAGAGCAGAGAATTTTCTTTAGGATAACACCTATAAACTGTTTTCTATTTTTTCACTTTGTTTTGAGTTTCTTTAATTGCAATGAAGACTTGGGGAGTTGAAAAAAGTTAAGTTTTTCCAAGTGACTGATAAGGTATTGTTACAGTATTGAGGTCAAAATAAAAAAGCCAGTTTCCTGTACTTGCTATCATGTACCAAATTCAGCTTCATGAACCATGCCCAGTTAAGCCCAAATGAGTATGTTTTGGAATTCTGCTTTCTGAAGCCTCTCCTGTTTGTCAGTGAGTTCATTCAGTAATTGTTAATTTGTTTACATTCAACAGAAATGCACCAGGCTCCCCTTATACCTTATTGGGCTTATGCTGCCTCCAAAGTGGGTTCTGTTTGTATTAGAACACCAGGCACTGCTTGCTGTGCCTAGCCCAATGCCTAGCACATACAAGAAACAGTGGAATAGCTTTGAATGAGTGAAGGAACTCCCATTTAGTGTGGAGATTGACCTTAATACAAATTAACCGCTTTGGCAGAATTATTGAGACAGCATTGCAAAATCATAAAGACTATGACTGGCTCTTCTTGTTTTTACTTAGAGCCCACGTCCTCACATTGCTGTCATGGCGCTTTCCTGGTGGGACTGTAATTTGTCTAATTATGGTTTGCTCCTCCATTTCAGGGGCAGAAAAAAAGTGTTTCCTATTGGTCTTTGTATGTCTAGCATTTTGCCCATTACCTTCATTCAGATAGGAGAGACTCACTCTGTCTAGGTTGACCAAGGAAACTTATGTCAAAGAAGGGACATTTGGGACCGGACCTCAAGAGGGTCTGGGTAATGGCATTCCAAATAACAAGGAACAGTTTGATTTGTGAGAGTTTTGGGGGGATTGTTTTCTCTCCTGAAAAATCTTCCTATTGATTGATTGACTGTACTACAGATTGACCCCAGGGGCATTCTACCTCTGAGCTATACCCCCGGCCCTATTTTTATTTTTATTCTGAAACAGCTATTTGCTGAGGCTGTCCTTGAACCTGTGAGCCTCCTTTTTAAGCCTCCCAGGTACTGGAACTACAGGTGTATGCCACCATGCCTGGCAAAATCTTCCCATTTAATATTTCTGAATCACCATCATAATTTCAAGTCACTTTTAGCAATTTAGTTTCTAATTAAAAATTTTAAAACCCCTTACTTCATACACATCTACACAGCAAAATGTTCCTAAGTCAGTTTTTTCCTTATAAAAGATTATGTCTCTTCTTTAAACAATTATTTGTCAAATACTTTAAGTACAAAAGAAGAGTATGACAAAAACAAGATAGTTGTTTAACATTTCAACAAAAGCTCTTACTCTGAATAGAATGAATGCAGAGAATTGTTATTATGATGATTTTTAGTCATTTCAGGTAGAAGAATGATCTATTTTTTAAATAATTAAAAAAATTAAATGGTTTCCTCTTCATGATTGATAAACAACTCTAGCCAATTCCATGTATTGTTGAAGAACTGCATTTCACTGGTTTCAAAAGAATATTATTAACAAAGAAATTAGAATCTCTTTATTTCACATTTGTCATACAAGTGGAAACTTTATTCAGAAACAGAGTATTTTTGCGTTACTATTAATCCCTTTAGACATACAGGCATTGAATAAGTTGCATGGGAAACTTCTCTGATTGAATGTTGGAGGTCATCTTTTGACAAATGTGGCACACAATGATTTTAGGCGTTATGAATTCCAAGATGTAAATTATGGGAGTTTTGAGGATCAGAACAATTCTCCTAGGCAATGTGTTGCACAAAGGAGTGCAGGGGAAATGTCGTCACTTCTGTTTTCTTTTGGAGAAGATCATCTCCTCAATTCTTTCCGTCCCCACTTTGATTTAGCAGAATTTTTGATATAAAAGAAATACTATATTCTTTGTAGATATAAAATGCAAGGCTAGTATTTTAGAATTTAGAATAAAACTTTCCTTCCATGCCTTTAATATGATCTTAAAGCATTTAAAAATCATTAATTAAGCTTTAAAAAGCAACTCTAAAATGATTTGATCAATTCAAAAACACAGTCATGAGTTCTGCATTCAACTTCCAATTACTATATATCCCAGTGGAGAAAAATCACAGATAATACACACCACAGATTATAACCAAAGCATATCTACTCAGTGAACAGTGACAGAGATACTTCAAAAAGTGCAGCTAATCCAAAATACTTTTTATTTGATCTTAGAATGCATTATGTGATTTTAGATGTAACCATGTGAAAATTTACTATCTTAATTATGCTTTACTTAAATAAAAGATATAATTAATTCTTCATATATATGCTGATTTTTAGAAGGAAGAAATATATAAAATTATGGGCTATGAGTCAAAGAGAAGTGGTCTAGACATGTGTATTTTTGCCTATACAATCTGCACAGTGAAGTCACCTACATAAGGTCACATTTCACAGAACTTTAGATATGGGAGAGTTCTAGATTTAAAAAAAAAATCAGTCCAGCTCATTGGCCAGGTAACAGTGAGGCCCCCTATTGTGACAAATGACCTGCTAGGGCTGGCTAATTTATTTATTATTTACAATAAATCAGAAAGAGAGATTTCTGCAATTGAATGTTTGAATAAATTATGGCCCTTCAGCCTCATGCCATTCAGCTGACATTAAAAATAAAAAAGTAAATGGGTTGCAAGACATGTGTGAGCTGGGCTCTTCCCTATTACTCACATCTGGGTTGGATGCCCCTCCTGATTCTGCCATTGAGATTGATATGCCCTATTGTAATTAAATACTTAATTTTATTTTCTCTGCGAGGTCCTAAGCTTTTTAAGGTTTGGACAGTGGCAGTCGTATTCCTCATTTCATTTCCAGAGCCTAGCCAAGTGCCTGGCTCATAATTGTCATTCACGGAATCTTAATTTCAATGGAATAGAATGTTGTTAATACAAATATAAAGAAAAATCAGGAAAAAGGCATTCACAGCCACAACCACAGTCTCCTATTCTCAGGTGCTCTCCCTTCCCAAACCCACTCCTTCCATAAAGCCCCTCTCCTATGGGGATTCCAAACACATTAACCAAGAAACAGAGTGGACAAATTAGAGTGGCAAGTGCTGGGATGTCACAGATATGCACCCAGTGTACATGGCATAAAGAGCAGTAGTTTTGATATAGTGACATTTTGGTTCAATCTAAAAAAAAACCCTTTAAACTTTCAGCTTTGAAAAAGAGTCAGTGAATATGTTCAACAGACACACTCACCCCACAGCTGAGCAAATCAAACCTGCTCAGTGGCCTCCAGAGACTGACACAGGTCATAAGGTTGGTGGAGGAGCCAGGCCCAAGTTTCTTGACCTGTAGTGCAGTCCCATGCACCATCTCAGAAGGGACAACACCATGCTTAGGTCCCAGCTGCCTCAGAGTGCTCCTCCTGCCCTTGGAAAGATAGGTCCCATTTACTTCGGGGCTAGTTTAAGGACTACTTTTGCTCTAAAATTTTCTTGAAAAAGCAATAAAAAACTTGCCCTTGTATTAGGACGCATTGCTAAGAGCCTAAGTGTCAGACTTTCCTAATTGAATTAAGTTGAAGGGAGTTTAGTTGCGGTCACCGTGGTTCAATGGTGCTGGGGTGGGATGGAGCAGAGATGGGCCAGCTTTGCTAGGGAGGCCATGCAGCATGTGTTCCAGAAGATCTAGGAAGAATTCCTCAGGAGAGGGAGGATCATGGGTATAGAGACAGTACAGGAAATGTCCAGAAGCTCAGGAGAGCCAGAGACTAGCATCTGGGACATTTGGATTGGAACAGAGCATAGGCGTTCATAGGAACTCTGAGTAGTATGAAGATGTCCTGGGTTCATGTTGTCTGGGAGCTATGCAGGGCTGCCTGAAGGTGTTTTAAATGTGCTTGGCTCAATTGGTACCTTTAAGCTTAGAAGGCTATTAGAGATCTGTCTGGGAGTTAGTCATAGACTTTTTCTTCCTCTTTCTTTTTTCCTTCCCTCCCTCCCTCTCACCCTCCCTCTCTTCCTTCTTTCTTTTTTATTGTGGGTACTGGGGATTGAACTCAGGAGCATTCTACCTCTGAGCTATACCCCCAGCTCTATTTTATTTTGTATTTTGAAACTGTCTCACCAAGTTGTGGAGGGTCTCACTAAGTTGTTGGGTCTGGCCACAAACCTGCAATTTTCCTGTCTCAGCCTCCCAAGTCCTGTATTATAGACGTGGACCACCATGCCCAGCTCTCTTTCTAAATACTTTGGTCTAGCCTGGTTTGTGATATCTAAAGTTGAGGAACATCAGCGATCATCTGAAAATACAACACCTCAACCACCATCCCTAGGTCTCCAAACAGCTTAGTGATCTTTTTCTTCATTCATTTACTTATTTATTTTGATACTGGAGGTTGAACCCAGAGCTAGTCTGCCTTTGAGTTAGACTCCCAGCCCTATTTTATTTTTTATTGTGAAACAGGGTTGTTGAGGCTGGCTTCGAACCTACAATTCTCCTGTTTCAGCCTCCCAAATACTGGGATTACAAGCATACACCACCAGACCCGGCTGATTAGTAGTCTATTGACCAATGTACACACACACACACACACACACACACACACACACACACACACCTTGGTTTGTGGACAGAGCCTGAAGCATATTTAGAAAGTAATACTCAAGCTCCTTCTTCCTTCGTTAGCCCTCTTAGAAGAGTGGCTTCTCTTCCCACTGCTCACAGTTGTGGGGAGACCCAGCAGGATTCTTGTGCGTTTCCCAGCAGAGGAAAGTTAGCACATCCCAGTCCCATCAGTGGTCGAGGGGCTTTAGCACTGCAGGCTGGACCTTCACTCACCTGCTGCCTGGCTGTGCTGCTCAGCATCGCTCATTCACAGAAAGGTCAGTTCCAATCAGTTCTCTCTCCAATAAACCACACTGCTTAGGGCTCACCCTGTACGATAAAACCGTGGCAGGGCTAAGAATAGAAACCACAAATCTCGCCTGCCAATCCTGCATTCTAACCTCTAAGCCACTTGTAGCAAGGACAAATGTTTTCAGGAAAATAAAATGACGCTGTGTGGAACACAGTGACACAACTGCTCCTACTGTCAGAGCTTCCACTCCCGGGGCCTAGAAACAAGGGTGTGTGTGGGGGGGCAAGCTCCACCCCACCCCCCATACTTTGATTACCAGGACCTGGTTTCAACTTTCCTCTAAGTTCCAATACAACCCGTATTACAAAAACAACGAAAAAAAAAAAAATGAAAAAGAGAGTATGAGCAGAGCAGAGGGGAGAGACAATGGATACAACTTTCTTAATGATGAGAATTTGTCTTTGGGTCTCGGTACCATGCAAAGGAACTAACAGAAGTTCAACATTAGATGAGCAGGTGCTGTGTGCATGTATGTCCCTGTCACTCTGAACTTCATTATGATGTAAGATTACAATACACCAATAAAAGTAGATTTAAAAAAATTAGATGAGCAGGGCCCTCAGCTTTGCCAAGTGGAAAGTTGGCCAAGTGGGCAAATTCCTTCATCAAATGGCTAGATTTGAGGAGGGAGGCCCAGGCTCAGGGAAACCAGAGTGTGAGTCCCATGTTGCCCTTCACAGGGGGCCAATCCTGTCATCTCGTACAGTCTCCTCGTTCTTATCTCTAAAATGGCCTTAGAAGTAACAGCCCTGTTTGCACAGAGCTGTTTTGAGGTTCAATGAGAGAGAACTCGTGGAAAATTCAGAATAAATTGTTAAGTCTATCTGTAACTGAGGAGTTATTATTACTGGACACAAATCCATTTATTGTTCTTGATTGGATGAACACATAATTCAAATTCCCCAGAAAATAGCTCAGTCCTTCACTTCCAGCTGTGTGGTATGCAGTTTCCAAACATTTTTACTGAAACTTTGCCTCTTAACCTTTAGTCTGGAGTCTACACAGAGCTCTGGCTCTCAAATTAACTGTTTCTTTCCCAGGCGGCTGTGAGGCAGGCAGTCCTAATTTGATTTCTGTTTTACCCAGCCTCACCCTCTGTATCTTGGCTACAGACTTCCCAAAGACAAAAGCCAGAATGGAATCTAACAAGAGCCCTGATGAGAGCTGCTTGGGAGGAATCTGATTTAATAAATGAGCTTTGTAAACAGGACCCAGGAAACTGTAGTGACAGGCTTCTCATGTGAGACTTTAACTTTCTCAGTTTTGAAATGCTGTACACTAGGATTTCTTAGCTAGTAGCATGTTAAAATTTAAAATATTATTCTTTTTTGTTATCATTTGAGAATTTTCATGGCACAAGTGAAACTAATGAAAACAGCCTTAAACTGTTGGAGAGGGTGAGTATATCTCCCTCTCCTAATTTTGAGGTGCTTTATTCTTTCTTATTTACATGCATGACAATAGATTTATTACTGAAGAAATAAAGAGGTCAGGCAAAAACAAATTTATCATGGAGTCATCTGCTCTCTTATGCCAGAAATCCTGTAGCTGTGCTAAATAATAAGGCACAGTTATAAGAAGGTAGAGGTTTTAGGCCTGGCCTTTTATTAGTGGGTAAGATGTGAGAGCCATAGTGTTCTAGATTCATGCCTTGCCATGGTCAGTCTTTTTTTTGCTAGTCAGTCTTTTTTTTGGTGCCCATAGGCTACCAAATAATGCATATTTGCCTTTACTTGGGACTGCAGCGAAATTAAAATGAGAAGAGAAAGAAGATATGAAGAAGTGGAACAATATGGTTGGGAAATTCCCATGTAAGAAAGAAAGAAAGAGTCTTGTAAATAAGGCCAAAGAGAATTTAAGCACATACACTCATAGTCCAAGAAAGCAATATTAACATTTATTCATCAAAATGAGTCTGGTCTTTACTCCAAGTGTGAAATGCAAGGCTAGCAGCCTTCATGCATTTTCATTCTCTCTCTCTCTCTCTCTCTCTCTCTCTGTGTCTCTCCCTGTCAGTGCCTTTGTGTCCAATCACAGGTGCCTCAGTTTGTGTTAAGTGGCTAGTTTCTAGAGTCTTTTGTTTTTGTCTCTAGAGTATCCAGAGAATAAGTTTTTCATAAAGAGAAACCTAGTCAATAGATGAAGAAAAATAAACAGGCTCATCCAGGATTCAAGACAAGATATGTTTTCTAGTCTTTTTTTTTTTTTTTTTCTTTTTTCCCCCCAAAGCAGATTTAATTTAGAAGTACGAAACCAAGAAAAATTACAACATCATGGTCTGGCCAGCTTGCCTGAGATAATGGCTCCTGTGACCAGTGGAGACTATGGGGGAAGGGAAATGCAGAGAGCAAAGAGGAACTTCTTCATCATCTCAGCGTTTCACAATCCACACAGGAAACATTTGTAGCTGGCCCTCCGTTAGCCCAAAAGATTAGCTAATCCCTTGTTTCACCATAAAATGCATTCTTAGCATGAGGTCTTGAACTGCAAGGAAGATGAAGAGTAGCAACTCCCACTCTGCTGGACAACAGTGGAAAGATGTTTTGAGTGTTATGTTGCTTTGGACAATCAGGAAACTGAGATAGATCCCTAGTGCTGGGCAGGGCTGATGGAAACCTCACCACAGCTTACCGATGGAGCAAGCTTACTCCCAAGTCCAGTGTGTTCTACAAATTCTGTGAGTGTTCTTGGGGCAGTATCAGATTCCTAAAGGCAAGAGATGGATTAACTGTCCAGGTGTCTCAGCCAAATCCCAACTCATATTAATACATTCTGTCTACACAATCTTTCACCTTTATATAGCAAAGCTGTGACCTCCTGCTGTTCAAAGTGAAAAGATAAGTACTGGGCACAGTGGCACACATCTGTCATCTCAGAACTTGAGAGGCTGAGGCAGGAAGATCGCAACTTTCAGGCCAGTCTGGGCAACTTAGTGAGACCCTGTTACAAAATTTAAAAAAAGAAAATGGGGTGGGGGTGTAGGTTAGTGGCAGAGTGACCCTGAGTTCAATCTGTAGTAACATACACTCACACACACATATACACACAGTGAAAAGACAAGCAGTTATATTTCATCACCGTGGTTCCTGAATACCTTTAATACTAGTTGGTTTACCCCTGTATAGATTGCCCTCGGTCTTCTTTTCTCTAGACAACTATGTCTAAAAGACTACAATTATTTTCATTTGTATGTAAAACTCATCACCGGTATAGTGTTGAAGAGAAGACTTAGTCCAGTGGCCCAATGCCTTTATTTTATATATAAGAACATAAGGGGTCCAGAGAAGTTACGTGTCTTGCTCAAGGTCACTCAGCTAGTTAGTCCTCGTAGATTTGCAATGAGAGCACATGGTTAATTTCTAAACGATTCCCTTAAGTTCCATGTATTCACAGCTTCTCATCAAGCAAAAGCCCCAAGAGAGCAGTTTATCACATATGCTACACCAAACACTTTTCACCTCTAAGACATTGTAAGGAGACCACCAGAATAATAATAATAATAATAATAATAATAATAATAATAATAATAATAATAATAATAATATTGTTATTTTTCGGAACTAGGGATTGAACCCAGGGGCATTCTACCTCCGAGCTACACCCCCAGCCCTATTTTTTATTCTTTATTTTGAAATAGGGTCTCACTAAGTAGCTGAGACTGGCCACCAATCTGTGATCCTCCTGTTTCATCCTCCCACGTACTGGGGTTACAAGTGTGAGCCACCATGCCCGGCACCAGAATACTATTGACCAGGGCATGTGTGAAGCCCTGAGTTCAATCTCCAGTACTACAGGTGGGGGGAAAAAAAAGCAAAAAAAAGGCATTGACCATTGCCCTGAGATTAGCTTGGAGAGTAAGATGCTTGCAGGGTTTCTTGTGCATGAAGGCAGCATGATAGCTGGGAGTAATTATCCTATTTGTCTTTCTGAATAACTCTTACAACTGAGATGGAATTTAGCATAGATTCCAAATAACAAATCAAATATGATCAAATTCTCATGTAGTCCTCCATAGCATGAGATTATTTAATTTTTAATCATCTTAGACCACAATGTTTTTGAGGTTCTCTCTCTATAAAACACAAAAATATCAAGTAAATAATAGCTGTAATAATCAAGTAAATAGCTGTAAATATCAAGTAAATAATTAGGGTAAAGGGAAAATTGTATTTTTATAGGAAAATAATAAAGATAGGTAAATTTAGACACAGAAATAAATATTATAAAGCCCCTATTTTGTGTCTGGAGAAAAATGTCAACTTTAGCTCTGAGTTTCCTAATGGTCCAAGCAAAGTGGGAAATGTCATATATTTTAAGATTCAGAATGTTTGAGAAATAAAAAAGAAAAATCAACATAGTTTTTCTTTACACCAAGACCTGAGAGAAATTTCTTCCTTGTAGTAGATATCAGTTTCATACAGCCTCAGCTCCACATATTCCTCAATGCAAACCACAGGGGCAATTAATGCTCATGGGGAAGGTATGTTCAGTATTCCAGAGTGGGAGCTAAACCATGTGTCTAAGCACACACCATAGTGTGTAGAAATGTTTAGCTATGTATCTTCCAGGAAATCTTCTTTGGAGACTGTTCCTTAAAACCACTTTTAAAATAATTGTTGGGCAGTAGAGAAAACACACACACACACACACATATTTTGTACTGGGGATTGAACCCAGGGGCATTCTACCTCTGAGATACACCCCTAGCCTTATTTTATTTTTTATCTGGAAACAACATCTCACTAAGTTGCTGAAAATCTTGCTTAAGTTGCTGAGGCTGGCCTAGAACCTGGAATCTTCCTGTTTCAGCCTCCCAAGTACTGGGATCACAGGCATGTGCCATCACTCCCACCTAGAGAAGTAAGTAATTAAGTGAAGAGTTGATGAAGATATTGGCTCCTGAAGCAAAGGCTGCAGGTGGCCCCCACCCTCCGAATTCCTTCTCTGCTTTCCAGACCACAGCTGGACTCCATTGCTTATTCACCTCCGCAGTGACATGTGACTGAACTTGGGCCAGTGGAATATGAGCAGGCCTCATCCATAAAAGTCCCATATGCCCTTTTGCTTGCTTATCTGTCCATCTTTAAGCTCAGAGCACTCTAGGGATGTAGGAGAGGGCAGAGCTACAAGATGGGAGGAGCCTGGGTCCCTGAAGGACTGTGAAGAACAGAGTCTAGCACTGAACTGTCACAACTGTGACAAGAACAAGGAAAAAACTTCACTGTATTCCTCAGGATTTGAAGGTTTGATTCAGCAGCTAGCATTATAATAAATAATATAACCTTCTACCTTTTTAAACTGCAAGTCACGTTGATGGAGCAGATATCCTCAATGGCTAATACAATACTCGCTACATTGAAAACACACCACCACAAATGATGACTTTTTCAAGACCGAATCCTTTGACTCCATTGGTTTCCGGAGCCTGATTAGTAAGGTGATCAGACTTCCTGGGCTCCATCTCTGTGTTGTAAGCAGGTTGCCTCATCTCTTTCTTTTGTTATTGTTGCCTTACTTCTTTAAGTCCCAGGATCCTCAGTCTGTAAAATGGGAATAATAATAATAATAGGACCTACTCTCAGATTTGTTGGAAAAGGGCAAGAGGTGTTCCACATACAGTACTCGGTCTAGAAGCAAGAGCTCTACCACTGAGCTACATCCTCAGTCCTAGTGCTAGTAATTCTTTACAAATGTATCCTCATAGTTCTCACTCACAAAGGGCAAGGCCCAAGGCAGGCCAAGCTGAGTCTGTACAAGGCTGGCTGTGTCTCCACCAGAGTTTAGAGCAACCAGGCTGTGCTTTACCTCCCCACCCCTCCCATACACACTCCCAGTTCTTTCCCTTTCCTTCTTTTGTTAATTCAAACAATAGCCTAGACTTTGAGCCAGGCTACCACCATCTGAGACTTGTTCACCTCACCTGGAAGTCCTGAATAACTTTTGATCTGATCTTTCTGGAAAAAGAGGATGAAATCAAGGCAATTACCAGGATAATTCCTGATAATAGGTACAGTGCTTTTGAGTTTGTGAAGGTTTTTTTTTTTTTTTTTCCCCCACTCAAAAAGCCTGTGATTATCCTATTTTTTTTTGATGTTGGAAAATCTTTTTTAAAAAAATTTTTGGAAAATCTTACAACATTCCCTGATAAGGCATGTTTTGGGAAAGATCATTTTTTAAAAAAAGGACATTTTTGTATGAAAATGGGAAAGAACTTGGTCTCGGAGTGAAAAATGATGCACTAGCTGCATCTTTCTGGAAATGTTCAGTGTCTTTCTTCCTTGCACCTGACTGGTGATATAAACATAACAAGAGTCTTGGCTAATAATAACATGTCAATGTACACAGACCTGGTGTTCCTTAATGGCTTTGTGCAGTTATTTGTGTCAGAAAGGATTTTATTAAAAGTACATTTCTTCTCTAGATGCCACATGATGCATCATTGAACTTCCCATCATACAAACCTTCTAATCTAATTTATAGTTACTGAAGTTGAAAATAAATAATTAATCAGCAAGTAAGTACCCTACAGTCTTAAGATAAACCAGACACAGTGGCAGTGGGATCATTGCAGGGCCTCTGGCTAGGGTATCCCAATTCTAGTCAGCTATTAATGAGTTCTACAACTTCCTTGATTACTCAGATTCAGTTTTCATATATGCAAATTGAGTTTGTTTCTCCAAGTATCTTTCCAATCCTTATACAGGTGAATAAGCATCACAGTTCTAAGAATTTTGGCCTAATTCACAACAGCATCCTTACTCATGATGAAAGACAGACCAAGGTCACATGTAGGATTGCAGTGGCTTTTTCTGAACCTAGGAAATCTGTATTGGGAGACTTGCCAGTTTTCTTGGCCTTAATCTTCTTCAGTTCTACTAAATGTTCTCACAGTGACAAGTTGTACACAGTTGACCTGGGATGCTTTCTTTCCAGCTCATTTATCTATCTATCTATCTATCTATCTATCTATCTACTTCACATTTAAATGCCATAGCACTAAAAGAATCTCCTCTTTTCAGAATGTCTATTAAGCAATTAGAGAACTGACCAAGTGACTAAATATAACTCTAAGACCTGACTTTGCTGGAGCTCCTCACCAGTTAAGTCTATTTAGAATTTAACTGTTTAGATTCATCTGACAGGTTGAGGATTAACTAGATAGCAGTTATCTTTTGTCATAAGTTTCCCTTTCACTCATCAAGCATCCTGTGAGTGTAATTTGAGATAAAGGGACACTAGAGAATGAGTTCAGGGAACTAGAGGTACCTTCAAATTTGCAAGATGCTGACAAGCAAAAGAATACAAATGTAAAAAGATGTAATTTAGAAAGTAGCATTTTTTTTTTTACTTACTAAAAATGAGGCTTTACCATGGAAAGAAAGTAGTACTTTTTTAAGAACTTAAATAAAATGAGGCTTTACCAAGGAAAGTAGAAGGGTGGAGTTGTTTCCTGTTCAAGTGCTGACTGCATAGCAAGACCCTGTGCTATTTGAGAGGATATTTCATAAGACCCGACCCGACCACTTAGTACGTGACACCCCTGACTCGAATCCAGATCTGCTAAACCTCGGCTGTAGCTTTGGCTCCCAGCCCACTTGATTCCTGTAATATTACTCTGTGTGATTTGCCATTGTCTGATTTTATTATTTTTAGAGACTAGAAAGTGAAGTGGCACGTTAACACTCCATGAGCCACACTCCCCTGTTCAGTTTGATGTGAGCTGAGACATGCGTGGTTAGCAGAGGAAGTAACAATGCAGCAGGGGCTTGATTCTTATGATGCTCTTGTACTCTTGGTTTCTGCACTGAGGCTGTGATTGCTGTTGTCCTTATTTCCTTTTTGCCCTCAATGTGGCCATCGCCGAATAGGTGCTGGCCAGCTCTTCAGGGCCACTGCCTTGCCCAGTGACTGTATCTTTCCTGTTAGCATGCTGATCATACTTGGAAATTATGAGTCAGTGAAATGTAGCCGAGAGCAATGGGGGTGGGTAGATTACTAGGGAAAGTGCAGCCAAGACTTCCTGTACCAATGCAGGGTCATTACCATGGTGGGAAGGAGGGAACTCACTATGGCAATAGAACGCCTACACTCACCTGGCATTTTCAGTCCACAGAACTGATTTATGGAGGGTATTGGGGAACAAAGAGAAAGGAAACAGAATTAAGCCTTCTTTTGTAGACACCAGGGTGGAGCCCTGAGAGTCATGCTATGATATCCCTGTTATTGACGCCTTTGACTTGCTATTAGTTGGTAAGACTCATTAACTATTCACATTTGTCTGCCCTCATTCAACGCTTAGCAACTGCAGTTACAGTCCTATTTAAAATAATAGGGTGAGATTGGTAACATTACTAATTTAACAGGAAATTAGAAGACTTACATTCACAGAGCTTAGGTAATTGACACCAACAGCACTTTTCTTGTAATTTATGCACTATGATTGATTTCATTCCCCAGCTAGTCCTAGAAGGATTTCTGAAGCATATTCAGCTATCAGATTACTGTGCAAAGGAATTAAATGAGTATTACCCTGCTATCTATTCTGGAGCTGGCAGAAAATTTCTAAGTGGTTTGGAGCTCAGGAATCAGCCTAAAATTATAATACTAATATAAAAGAGTTCGGTCTTAGAGCATTTCTTAGTGACAACTGTGAAGTCACATGAAGAGGGTTTGTTACTGATAACAAGGACAAAACTCCAAACATGTCATTTGTTTGTGATTGAAATGGTATATTTTATAAACTGTATATAGATATGTATTCCCTGGAATACCCTAGAAACATTCACTTACCTGTAACAGTGCTATTATAAATGATACATTTCCAGAAGTTTATTCAGTGAGATGTTTGCATCTTAATATATTATCATGCTTTGTGCTCCCACCTCCAGAATATAATTAACAAGGCTGAGCACAAGACATTTGATAAATGAGGATGAAATAGGTTATTAAAGCCATGTGGTCTACTCTAGAAACCTTCATGAAACAATGGCGAAGAAGAGGCTGTGAATCTACAGTGTTCAAGTAAATCATCATTATTATTTTGGGGTATTTATTTAATAGAGTAGGCATGGTCTGAAACCCACCTGCTTATTTCTCTTGCTTCTTGTTCCTTCATACAACTTTTATTCAGCTGTTTGGAACATGCCAGAGTGTCTCGCACTTACCACCAGCTTCATGTTCCTAGACTGCTGTCCTTACTCTTTCTGTGCCCTGTAATCATTTCATTCTGCTTTTTCATCACATAAAACTGCTCATTCTTCAAAACTCTGCTTAAGGGTCACCACCTCCAAATCCCTGCATGTTTCTGTGGTCTCCTTCACAGGTTACTCTTCCGCGTCGAGACTAAGTCCACTTAGCCTTTGCCACACAGGATTATTAAAATGTCATTTTCTTGTTTATCATTCCGTGGACTCTAAGTTCCCCGAGGGCAGAAACTACAAGTTAACAAATTGTTAATTGCAACATCTGTAATAATATTTGACACAGAATATTGATGAAAATTGATAAAAGTTAATAAAAGCTCTCCGAATGATTTGTGAACGTCAAAGGTGGCTCTTGGAAAGGTCAAGTTTATGTGATGCCACCATTTTCAAATTAAACCTATGTGTTTTTGCTACACATAAACACACACATGCACACATACACCATGCATGGCCACATAGGCACATGAATGATTACAGGGGAGCATACAGGTGTACTAGTGACCATATACATGTTGTCAAACGGGCTAAACTTTTCTGAGAATTTTTTCCTCATGTGTTCAGTGCATCCAAGTAAAAGAATATCCAGAGTCAGAGTTCTTGGATTCCCAGAAGTGTGAGCATACTAGGAAAATTTTTAATATTTCTTGCTGTAAAGGTCAGGAACGAGGTGTCCTTAGCTTCAGGGATGTCTACGGTATGGAATGGATACCCTCAAACTTGAAGAGGGATTAACTTGCTCAGTATCATTCATCTGGTTTCCTTTGAAAACCCTGATTACTCCCAGAGGCTAGAAAGTTAAAAACTACATTTCTTAGAGTCTCTTGTGGCCAGGTTTCTATCATTCAAATAATTTCTCGCTGGACTTTTTTTTTTTGGTGGTGGTACTGGGGATTGAACTCAGGGGCATTCTACCTCGGAGCTATATCCCCAGCCCTATTTTTTTATTCTTTATTTTGAAACAGAGTCTCACTAAGTTGTGGAGTGCCTCACTAGGTCTCTGAGGCTGGCCGCGAACCCGATCCTCTGGTCTCAGCCTCCAAATGCTGGGATTACAAGCGTGTGACACCACGCCTGGCTTCGCTGGACTTTTATGTGGAAGTAAGAGAGCACAGGTTTGTGGTGGAGATGGCAAGTTTCTGGAGCCTTGGGAGAGCTTTGGCTTCCTGATTGGGTAGGAAATCTTGTGCTTCATCAGCTTCTGCACTAATGGAGACAGGCTTCACCCTGGTGCAGGGGCAGGCAGTGTCATTTCAGGATCTGAAAATTGTGCTAAAAACCCAGCCAAGTACAACAGTGATTTTCAAACAATAGGTAATGAAATATATTTAGTTCATTGTGACAAGCATAAAAAAATAAAATGAAATAAATTAGGAAAAATGCATCCAGTAAGGAATAACATTGTTTATAATTTGTATTTCAGTTTTGTGTGGGGGTATGCAGAATCATGTATGTGTATTCTGAGTCACAATGTAATGTGTATTTTAGCTATGGGTTTCAGTCACAAGAGTTCAAGAACATGTGGCCTACAGCTCTACCTCCAACATTTTCAATAATCTTCTTAATCCTTCCTGTTTAAACTATCCAGAGGGGTCTTTTTTTATATGCAGAACATCTGTTCTGCTGCCAATTAAGCAGCACAAAGTTATATAGGTTTTCTTTTTAAGTTGTGAGTTTGAGGAGAAAGGGATATGCCATGTTCTATCACCTGAGAGCTTCCTCCTATGGGTTTCTCAGTTACTCTCAATACCTTCTAAAATAATGACAAGATACAAGGGTATGTTTGGGGTTCCTGATTTTTTTATAGTTCCCCAGCATGTTCTGGGGACCATGCAGGGAAATTTGTACTTGAGCCATCCTTACAAACTCCTTCTGTACTCCCAGCCCTCCCTGGTGACGGGGGTCCAGGTATCAGGCTGAGAAGACAGGCTACACACATATGCTTCCAGGATTGTGGGGCTCTCCGCACACAATTTGGGGTAGAGCATACCCAGAAGTGGACAGGCTCCAGTCCAGGAGGGACTGACCAAGAAGGCCAAAATGGTAGTGATAGGTGTAGGGTGGAGTGATTCTTTATAGTATTTTTTAATATTATAAAGAAGCAAAATAAAGATATGATAACCACTTGTGAAAAAGCAAAATTCTGCAAATATGAAGACAAAAACACTCTCTTCATTGCTATTCCGGACAAAAAGTCAGTTGAATGCTCTGAATCAAAAAGTTAGATGATTCAATGATTCTTTGATTCTTCTTAGTTCACGTAATGCTTTCTTCTTGCCTTTCTCACTGTGCAGGCTTGGTTTTCTCCAGAAAAGGGGAAGTAGGTAGCTGATGGACAGAGAGGGAAAAGCGATTTATCTCTATACTTTTGCACTTTTTGGATTTGATTCCATATTCAAGTATTACCTATTCAAAATCAAATTAAATAGCGCAAACACTTACTCACTAACCCACATTCCCAGCAGATAACTTTGTCTTCACCTTAATGAGAAAACTGAATAATCAAAAGACAGCATTGCTGCACCTGGAGGAATTATGTGAAGTGATGTAATCTAGTCCGAGAGAGAAAAATACTGCTGATCTCCTTTATATGTGGAATCTTAAAAACAAACAAACAAACAAAACCAACAACAGCAACAACACACACACACACACACACACACACACACACCACAGACAACACGCACACACACAAACACACAAATAGGTCAAATACATAGAGAATAAAACTGTGGTTACCATGGGTGGAGAGGCCGTAAGAAATGGGGAGATGCGAGTCAAAAGGTACAAAGTTGAAGGAAGGTAGGTAGGATGGATAAGTCTAGAGAACTAAGGAATACTGTAAGAACTATAGTTATAATATTGTGTTTTATACTGGAAATTTGTAAGAGAGTAGATTTGTGGTGCTGTTATACAAACACACGTAACTATGCAATAAGATGAAAATGTTAATTCGTACAACTCTAGCAACCATTTCATTATATAAATATATCAAAATATCACATTGTGCACTTTAAATATATAGACTTATATATTTCCATGGTTAGCCAGTGCCAAAAACAGTGCTTGAAACTTAGTAGTCAACTCTATAAACTTACTCCTAATGACAATCAGGCTTTCTGCAGCCACCTGGGATTCCATTCTTAGCCTGCCTTGCATGACTTCCACGTTTGGTCTCATGGGCCCTTCATTTCCACCCCTGGTGTCTTTCTTTTCTTCTGGCCTGAGATACCCTCCAGCAGCTCTAGCCATTTGTACCCTAACCATCCTTCAGTACAGCCATTCCTCTTTTCTTTCCCTCCCAACTCCTCATTTCCCCCTTCTTCACACACAGATCTCATTTAGGCTCTGTAGTGACCCCAATAAAATGAATGAGAGCTAGAACTTTGTTTTACATTATTTTGCAGTTCAGTGCCTACACAGTGTCTTATACAAGCAGCTGCTCAATAAATACCATTTGACTGACTGAGGACATCTTTATAACCTGATGTAAAATTCAGCGGCAGGGAATACAGTAAGAGCAGTGGGGCCTTCACTCCCCCTCCTGTAATCACCCCCATGGAAATCTGAATTTCTTAAATGAATTTTAAGAGAGCCTCAGGCTGGCACTGCTTATTTCTGCCAAGTGTTAATTATGTGTGGAATCTAAGGGGACTTCCATGTATGGCTTATAGGGGTATGATGAGGGGACATTGCAAGAGACAGCTGGGTATCAGGAAGACATTCTTTCCTAAACCTTAAAGACCTGCAGTTCTCTAATTTGCTTTTGGAGGAAGGATTTTTTTTCCTCCCACACATTTCTTTTGTGCTGCTTGAAAAGGGAGAAAATACTTAGCTTCCAAGAAAAATCGGTTGACTGATAATCTCTTTGCATTAATCAGAATCCAGAAAAATAATTCTCAGTCATTTTCTCTGGACAACTACAAAGTTATTAGAGCTTCTGACACTGTTGCCTAGATCTTCATCTGGCTCAAATGAACCAGAGAGATGTCAGATTATCTCATCCCCAAATATTTTTTTAAAATATTGACTATTTTAAAACAACATTAACATGTGGAATAGCTGTAGGCAACAGGATGGACCAAAAGGGTCATTGTCCTGTGGAGTCTCTTGAAAAGCGACTTTCTTCAGTGTCTGCATTTATTCAAACGTTGCTGTCATTGCTTGAAACGAGACTGGGCTACCCTTGAAAACTACTCATTCTTTTCTAGTCTCACCTCATTTCCTCCTCTTAATCTAAGTTGTATTAGCTTGATCATGTACTTCTTTACCAGATTTGGCACCAGATGACTTTGGGCTGTTTTCCAAACATCAAATCAAATGATGAACATTTGCTAACATTAAAACTACTGCAAGGAAAGCAAGTGACAACTGCCCTTGAGGCAGCTTAAAAGAGGAGCCACAGAAGAGTTTTGAGTAATGGGATGAGTGTGTTGCTGCCTAGGGCAGCTCATATATTTTTAAAACATTCACTTTCCTCATCTTATATTCCTATCTGATATTTGAAAACTCACTTTGAACTGAGGAACTAGTCCTAGTGGATGAAGACTCTGTGTCACATTTTTTATTATTATTTTTTTTTATTTTGGGGAGAAATTATATCCTGCCAAACTGAGAGAAAGAGAAGAAGCAGAGAATACTTCATTTAAAAAATTCCAGAAGTGGAAAATATTAGAAGACCTAGATCAAAGTCAAATACTTGTTTCCTACTTTGGGCTTATGTTTAAGATTTAATCACCATTTGATATACAATGGTGACCTGTTAAATGGGCATTATATAAATTATTTAACACAGAATCTGGCAAAGAGTGGGATATTGGGCCCTCAAAAATGTTGTTTTCCTTGGGGAACAAGATATAATTTAGAGAAAGAGGAGCATTTGGAATGCAAGAGTTCCAAATTCTAGTCTTAATTTGTCAGCTAGGTGACCTTGACTAAGTCATTCATATTTTTCTGGGGCCCAGTTTTCAAATTATATTTGTAAAAATTAGGAGATTATCTACTGTGATAATTTTATGTCTCAACTTGGCTCAATAATGCTCAAATATTTGGTCAAACATGATTTTAGATGTTTCTGAGAGTATTTTTTGATGAAATTAATATTTTGATGAATTTAACATTTAAATGGGTAGATATTTTTCTCCCTCTGCTGGAGTTTGAACCAGAGCCTCAGGTATGCTAGACAAGCTCTCTGCCACTGATCCTAAATGTGTGGATTTTTAGTAAGGGAAATTGTTTTGAGGCAGGAAGACCTCATGTAATCAGTTGAAGGCCTGAATAGAACAAAAGATTGACCCCTTCCCAAGCAAAACAGAATTCTGCTAGCAGATGGTGTTTGGTCTTAAATTGCAACATCGGCCCTTTCTGAGTCTCCAGCTTATGGGTCATGCTACAGATTTAGGACTTGCCAGTCTCCTACATTGCATGGACAAGTCCTTAAAATATCTCTCAATTATAAAGCTGGGTGTGGTGGCACATGCTTGTAATCCCAGTACTTGAGAGGCTGAGACCAGCAGATCCGGGTTCATGGCCAGCCTCAGCTACCTAGTAAGGCCCTCCACAACTTAGTGAGACTCTGTTTCAAAGTAAAGACTAAAAAATACGGCTGGGGCTGTAACTCGGAGGTAGAATGCCCCTGGGTTCAATCCCCAGTACCACACACACACACACAAAAACCCTCTCAATTATATATACACACATATCCCATTAGTTGTGTTTCTGTGGAGGACCTGGAAGGGATGAAGGGAGTCACATATAGCAAGGACACTGCTGGCCACAGGTCTGGATCCTGGCAATAGTTTCATAAGCATCAGTTTTCTTCCGTTTTCCCTTCCTTTGCTTGTCGAATTTAATTTTTCTTACAGAAAATGAAAGTTAGAGGCACTAGATAACTTCGGAAGCCCCCTCCAGTTGTGAAATCTGTGTATCTATACAAAACAAAATTGCTTGGGCTGTAACATTCAAATACAGGCATGGTCAGGTTGGGTTTTTGCCAAGGAAGAAAGGCATGTGGGGTGTATAAAGACTATGTAGAAACAAACCCTTTTAGGGGTATGTAAAGGGTTAGGGGGACTAATGGGGAACTCCTGGTAGCCCTATAAATATTTTTTATAAGCCTAAATGCTTTCTCAGTGGTTAGGGGAAGCAAAGTACAATCTCTTATTCTACACAGAAGTAACTGGGGAAAGCACCCACTTTACATGTTGGTGCTTTTATGTGTGACTCTGTGCACATACATAAGTGACTCAACTGTGGAGAGTGGAGTCCTTTGATGGATTCTAAAGAACCTAGGGCACCAGGCTGAATGCTACCACTAACCTTTAATCTCTGAAAATTTACAGTCCAATAGGATGTTTGTTGGATGGGGAAAAATAGAGTCCCAGTCTGTATTTTAGCTACATTGTCAACAATTTGCTGGAAAAGTTTCCTAGTGTTATTTCAGGATGCAAGTGTTGTTTCCTTTCTTAACCAGTGAAGTGTCTAGATACTTAAACATACCGGTTGGAGTACTTTGCGTCTTTAGATGAAGTAGTTGGGCAAATCCTTTGTAAGCTCTGTGGTGCTATATAGGGGTAAGTGATTATTATTCTTACAATACACTCAAGTGATACCTGTAGTTTGAAGCACAGTTGCAAGAGGTCTGGCTAACAGGGCCTCCTTCCCAACATTTGAGTTTTGAATTTTCTTCTGGTATACACTGGGGCCCTTTGTTAGGAAGGCCAATGAACAAAGTTAGCTACTGCTCACACAGCTTGAATTGAGAGGCTCATATCCGATTCAGGAATCAACTACTCACAGCCTGCCACCTGGGCTCTGGGCCACCTGGCTGTACCCTATTCTGTTCCACGATGTTCACATGCCTCAGAGTTCACTGCTTAAGAAGTTCAATGCCATTCCATTGCCTGTAGGATAAAATCCAAACACCTTAGCAAAACATACAAGGCCTCTGAAGACTAGGGCTTCTACTCATTTCCCCAGTCTCATCTCTGCTGTGATTATTGCCCACTCTTTCTTAGCAAAACTCTAGGCTCCTGTCTATAAGCTTCCCTTCTCAAATTTCATATTTGTTCAGCAAATATTTAATGCATATTGATTAATGAATGTCAAGCTCTGCTGGTGATATATTGGTAAGTGAACTGGAGCCTCCATTGTAGGGGGAAACAAATGATAAACATTATTATTGCATATTAGAAAGTGATAAGAACTATGGGAAAATTAGAGCAAGACAGGTTCTGGGAATGAGAGGAGGCTGCATTTTATATCATGTAGGCCTCTCTGAGAAGGCAAGGGCATGGTTCAGTTCTGCAGCATTATTGAAACAATAGCTCTCTGATAGAGGGAGCAACCCATGCCAACATCTTGGAAAATTGTTTTCTAAGCAGAGATAATGACTATCTGGAAGGTCTTGAGACAGGAAGTGGCAATTATGTTAAGAAAGGGTACTTCAATGCATTGAGAAAGCAAAAGAGTAGAGGAGATTGGGAGAGAGTAGACAGTGAGACCAGATCTGGTAGGGTCTTGAATGCAACTGTCAGGGCTCTGCCTTTGATTCTGAGTGACATGGAAAACAACTGGAGGGTTTTGTTCAGGGTAATGACATGCCTCGGCTTATATTTTCAAGGGATGACCATGACTCCTGTGCTGTGGACAAGCTGTTGTGTAGAGTGGGGGGATCAGCTGGGAAGTCCCTGGAATCATCAGGACAAAGGAATGTGGCTTAGATCAGGGTAGCAGTAGTGGAAGCGTAAGAGGCAGCCAGATTAGGAATCTGTTTAAAAAAATAAAGCCTATACAATTTGAACATGAAGTGTTCTAGTCTTCAAAGGATAGAAGATGGGTACAGCAAAGAAATTAGCAAGGAGATTGGGAAGGTGCAGTCAGTAAGAGAGAAAACTTAATGGAGCACAGCATCCCAGAACCCCTGGGAAGAAAGTGTTCTGGGAGGATCAACTGATTCATTATGTTAGATGTGGCTGATACATTAACTAGGATGAGCCTAAAAACTGGAATTAGTGACATGGAGGTCACTGGTGACCTTAAGAAGAACAGTTCAGTGGAGTGCTTGAGGGAAAATACCTGGGGATGTTGGTGATAAAGAGGAGAAATTGGAGACAGGAATGAAGATAGTGAGTGAGTAATGCTTTGGAGCATTGTTTAGCTATTCAGGAGGCAGAGGATTTCGGCTGGAGGTGCAAGTGAGGTCTGCAGAGGATTCCCTGAGTATACTGAGTAGTCTCTGGGGTTCGAGCTTCTCTGAGAAGACCTGCTCCTCAGGTCCATTTGGAGAACCATTTTTTCTTGAGGAGGTAATTTGGGTTGTCTATATTCAGCTGTCTACCATCTACACAGATTGATCAGAAAGGACTTATTGTGCTTAGTGCGGAATAGCAGCTAGTAATGAATTCATCAAGGACAATGAGTAAGCAAGCCTGATGGGATCCCTGCCTTCTTGGAGGTTGTGTTCCAATGGGGAGGCAGAGAATACAGAAATACACAGATAAGGCAGTTGGTTACTATAGACTTCGAGCAGCAGACTATAGACTGTGGTCTTGGGCAGGCCACAGATTTGGTGGTCTGGCAGAATGTGAGATGTGGCAGTCATGGGCTGCCTCGCTAGGAGGTGACTGCTGAACTGAAACCTGAAAGATGTTGCCATGGACTGGAGGTTTTTGTCCACAGCCCTTCCCCTCAATTCATATGTTGAAAATCCCCTAATCCCAATGTGACAGTATGTGGAGGTGGGGACACTGAAAGGTAATTAGGACATAAGGGAAGAGGATTTGTCCCTTTATAAGAAGAGATACAGAAAGATGATCTCTTCCTCTGCCACATGAGGATTCAACAAGGTGTCTGTCCACCTATAAAACAGGAAGAAGTCCCTCAGCACGAATCAAGTCAACTGGCCCTTAGTCTTCTTGAATTTCCCAATGTACAGATCTGAGGGAAATAACTTTCTGTTGCTTAAGCTACCCAGTCTAGGGTATTTTTGTTATAGCAGCTTGGACTGAGACGAATATGGAAGATTCTGCCTCAGGAAGGGCCAGAAGAACCTTCCAGCAGAGGGAATCACCTCTATCAATGGAGGTCTGAAGGTAGGAAGGGGTGAGAAGGTGGAAGAAGAGAAAGTGCCTCATGCAACTGGTGTGTCCTGAGCAGAGAAGGTACAGTGAAAGCCCAGGGAAGGTGGATGGCGATGGGAGGGTTGGGAGTCGTATTCTCACCGTGATGGGTTTTTAGCAGGGGATGCTGGGTGGGGGCAGTGGGGAGGTAAGATTGCTTTCATGAATGCTGGCAGTATAGACAGTGAGAAGCATGTGTTTGGACATCTTTTGGAGGTGAACCAGATGATGAACTGAGCATACTGAATGAGAGAAAAGAACAAGTCAGAAATTGTTTCTTAGCCAGGAGTGGTGGCACACACCCATAACTGTAGTACTTGGGAAGCTGAGACAGGAGGATTGCAGGTTCAAGGACAACCTCAGCAATGTAGAAAGGCTTTTAACAACCAGTGAGATCCTCTTTCCAAACCCCCAAATAAAAAAAGGGCTCGGAGTATAGCTTGGACATAGAATGTGTTTGGGTTCAATCCCCAGTAAAACACACACACACACACACCAAAAAATAAATAAATAAATAAATAAATAAATAAACAAATAAATAAATAAGTAAATATTTTCTTTGGCATGGGCAACCAGGCAGATGTGGCCCCATTATCTAGAAGGGAAAATCTCTAGAAGAGGGAGCATTTAAGGTGTGTGTGTGTGTGTGTGTGTGTGTGTGTGTGTGTGTGTAGGGGGTGCATGTGGGGAGATGGGAACTGGCTGAAAAACAAGAGTAAAATCAAGGAATAAGAAAATAAGAGAGTGAGCCAGGCATGGTGGCACATACCTGTAATCCCAGGGAAGCTGGGCGTCGATGAATGAAGTCCAAGGGCTAGCGAAAGGTATGGAAATACGAAAGTTTATTTTAAGTTAGGGAAAGGTGGAGGACAAAGCAGCTCCCCTGCAAAGAGGAGGTCCCAGGAAAGAGAGTGACCATAAACCCTTAAGGAGTGGATGTTTAAACCTTCCTTAGGTTTTCTGGTTTTTTTTTTTTTTTTTTTATGATTGGTCAGAATTAGTTTTGGGGGAACCAATGATTTGCACAGTTTCAATCCTTAATTTGGATGATTATCTGTGGGCTGGTCAGGGCCCTGGTTCCCTGGTGCCCATCAGTCTCGCACCTTCCCGCTCACTTCCCCCAACCTCACAGAAAGGGGGGTGCGGATGGCTGCTTTAATTCTTCCCATTCCCAGGTCCACTGCCCTGCCTCACCAATACTTGGGAGGCTGAAACAGGAGGATTCAGGTTTGAGGCCAGCCTCAGCAGGGTAGGGAGACTCTCAGCAGTCTATCAAGACCTTGTTTCAAAATAAAAATCGGGCTGGGGGGTGTAGCTTGGAGGTAGAATGCACCTGGTTCAATCCTCAGTACCATCACTAGAAAAAAGAGAGAAAGAAAGAAAGACAGACAGTAGAGTCAAGATGGATAGAGACATAAAAATCAGTCTGAGCCCTTACTCCTCTATACTCCTTAAAACTACAGTGTTACAACGAGTTTTTCTTTCTCCCTCACTATTTGATCAGTTGGTGGAGTGTTTGGCTTCCTTTGTGATCACCTATATTTTCCTGAGCTCAGCTGGGTGCCATAGGAACTGGATAGACTAACAGTTCCTGAAGGGAAATGACACCAGGAGGGACACACCCCAAACCCCAAAGCACTATCACTTGAGATGAGATCAGTTGCCAGATTACGGAGGGGGGGCCTGGGGGGAGGGGAAGTCTCTGCCCTAGGCTTAGGGTGACAGGTTCCACTGGGGCCTGATTAGGCTGGA